>NMRA01000399.1:153242-191512 GCA_002633005.1 Phoronis australis | reverse complement strand
CCCTCGACCCCCTCGACCCACAACCCCCTCGTCCCACCACTTAAAATTCCCAAAGCCGGGTTCGCCTTCGTCAGGTTACCTTCTCACCTTCAGCTTCGCTGGGTTTGTCTGGTATTAAGAACACTGTACAGTTGTACAAACCGGCACAGCTAGCAGCAGACAACCACACATTTCTAAGCCACTATAAATAAGGCGTAAGCCTTTATAATGGAAACAAGAACACTGCACCTTTTCTGAGAGAAACTGCAGACGGACTAGACCTTCGAGCACCAAAAGCAGGATGATGCTCCTTTCATCCCATAGCAGGACAGGAATGCTGATGACGGACAGGAATCGTGAATTATTTTTCAGTTTGACGGATCAGAGTGCGACTACAGCTGGTTGGGAAAGTTGGCACGTGAGCTGCCACGCACCCTGTCTGCACGAGACCAGCTGTGCGGAGCCAGAGGCTAGACTAATGTGTTTGTCCATTGTAACAATGTCTCATTCAAATAATTCAAAACTGGAATTTATTACATTAAGACATGGACGGTGCAGCAATATGGTGCACTGCCCATGCAAGCTTATTGTTCAAAAGGTGTAAAATACATTAAACATCTTAAATAACAGTCCCATACCTGACACAGAATAATTACAAGAGACATTGAACTGGCAACAATTGAATCATGATGAAATGCCCAAAGATCAACTAAGAATTACACTGATTTTATCCCAGACAACACTTCAACAGTTTTTCTCAGTTTTTTCATAAAAATCTTTGATTTTCCTACGGGAATGTTGTTCTTTTGAGTTCATTTTTTGCAAAAATCTGCGAGGCCAATGATCGTCAACCTCTATGTTGCACCAGGTGATGGCAGTTAAGTCTTAAGGAATGTCACTCAGCGAGGTAAGAACATTATGAAATATTTAAAAAGTGCAAAGATACCTATATTGCCACAGGTCGAGAGGATCATGGGTCAAGGGGGTTGGGGGTCGTAGGTTGAGGGGTGTGAGGGTCGAGGGGGTTTTAGAACAATCCGATTATTTCCACAAATTATTTCTACGTTGCCATGCATTCATAAGTACTTGGCTAAATCTTGTTTCAGCTCGTGGGAGCGTAAGAGCAAATGTCTGTCAAGTCACTGTCATGTCACTGTCATGTCACTGTCATGTCACTGTCATGTCACTGTCATGCAACAAGCCCCAGTATGTTGCTAATACTCAGGTTATGCAAAATTGATTAAATACACAACACTTGTTGTTATTAACAGTCTTTATTCCATTCAGTTGTTATCCTCGCAACTAAGTTCTACACTCAAGAGAACATTGGTGAAGCAACTGTCCAAGAGACATGATTAAACGACACTCGATATTTCGAAACATACTTGTTTCTTTCAAGTGGATATAGAATGACACAGTAATGCCACCACAGAGCATATTAGCTGGAGACATACACAGTTGGACAGGCGGGTGTGAAATAGTGCAAAGAATGACAAATTAAGGGGGGTAACACCAATGCCTTTGTAGACCTCCATATTAATCAATTCATGGCAAAATTAACTGTGAAGTCCAAAAAGGTATTTAACAAAAATGTTATGTCCAATAATTACCTCCAGGACAAACACACCATTAAGAAATTCATTAGGGATAAAGTTTGTAAGTCCGATGATTATCTCGATGTTATCATTTATCATCGGAATAGGAAGTCCTCCAACTTGGTAATGACAAATAACATTTCTATAGCGAACACTGCCCCATTCCCTGTGTATTGTTGTTTATGAGTTTGTATGCCCTATGAATGAATGTCTTCATTCAAATTTGTACACTTGACAAGAGGTGGCACCATTTGCTCATTAAGCTAAACACTGACCCTTCCAGCTGACCCTTCCACTCTGTGAGTTGTGTTATCATCATAAGCCTTCAGCCATATACACAGCCACTCAATTTCCAGTATACCTTCTAAGACCAAAAAGCCATTGTTGGTTCTGGGCCCGGTCTCTAATCTTTTTACTCGAAATGGAACTCGAAATTAGGTTTGGCATTTTCTACTCTACTTTTGGGCGAACTCAAGATAAGTTTCTATTATTCTATGCTCAAGTACACAATAACTTACGTAGATAATTTATTGCCCTTAGTTCACAGTTTGTAAACCCAATATTAAAGCAATAAGTTCGAGTTTGAACTCGAAATTTCGAGTTTTTACTCGAGTTTGTAGCACGGAGATAAGGGTCTTCAAGGGCAAACCTGAACTAGAAACTCCTATGCATAAACTATAATGTATTCGAGCACAGTCTGATAACCAATTATCTTAAGTTCGCACAAAAGGAGCAGAGAAATTGCCAAAAATAGTTTCGAGTTCGTTTCAAGTACAAAGAGACCGGGCCATGGTCTGTGTTTTTTTTGAAAATTAGAAAGTGATGCAGCGTTTTTAATTGCTCACTTTTTCATACAAATAAAATTGGCTTGAGACTAGGAAAAATGATGGATTTGTTTTTTAGTCGTGGTTTGGCAAAGATGGTGTTTCAAGTCTACCATAACCTTTTGTATGCCTGTGCAAGTTTTCAACAACAAAAAACATGTGACCTTTGCTGAAATTGATGTAGAAGGACATTTTGTGTCGATGAAGGCAGGTCTGAAACTGAGTAGGGCCTGGCATAGATCAGAACCAACTTTTGTCTTTTTGGCATTATCTGAATAAGCCACAAGCCGGGTCCAGTGTTATGGGTCCAGTGTTATGGGTCCAGTGTTATGGGTCCAGTGTTATGGGTCCAGTGTTATGGGTCCAGTGTTATGGGTCCAGTGTTATGACCCTAGGTAGACTAAATATCAATATTTCCTGGTAGAAGACTGATTCATTGTAGCTTTATTTGCTTTGGAAGCAGGATGTCACGATGTCCGTGCACGGCATGCATTCTTGTTTTTCTCCAGTTCTTTGATTAAAAGAGAAATCTTCTTTGTAGACTGCGCTACTCTTTCATTTGTTCATGACGTGTTAGTAGTGTCGAGTATGACACTCAACTCTATGTTGTAGTCCTTGCCCAGTTCTCGAGTGTTTTTACATAGATTTCCCATTGATTTCTGCCGAGTTTTGTAATTAAAGTGTCGAATACATGGAATAGATGTGGAGTAGCCTTCCAACATGTAAGGTGTCGATTATTGTGCTGGCCTTTTTATTTACACTGTTTTCTTTCTCTGCGCAGATAATAATTGTTGCTGCACAAGCTGTTTGTTCATTTCTCTTGTCATCATTGTTCCAGTAGTGGATTAAGTGTTGGAGTATTTGTCATCAGCTAGGCTGCCCCCTGGTGAGCACAGAGAAACAATAAGGAGCTGAAATTGATTGTACTGCATCTGGACTTAATTAGAGAAACATTCTTACAGACCCTGAAACAATGAAATTGTTGACTCAGTTTTGACAATCTACTGCCTGGTATAGTGAAGTGGTTTAGTTGTCTATAACAAGTTTCCCATGGATTTGGGAATGTCATTAAGGCTAATGGAACAGTCTGAGAGAAGCTGTAAGCAAAATCTGTGTGTTTATACTGTTCTTAATCTGGGATGATTGTGTCTTAATATATTCCATTTCATTAAGGTAAGCCTGAGCATTTAATCGATTGTCATCTCATAGTTGGTGTTCATGTCCAGTTTGAAGCCCCAACTCTTGCTATTTATGAAAGCTGCCTGATGGCATTGCATTGTTTTGTTTGAATAATGCACAGCGGCTTGTTGCACCTGTCATGCTGAACTATTATTGATTACAAGACCCTCTCATCTCATCTCATCTCATCTCATCTCATCTCATTTCAACTCCAGGGGACTACAGTTTCTAAATGGAGGTGAAAACTAGATATCAATTTGATCTTTTGTTAGGTGTTCCTACAGTCTTGTTCAGGCACCAGGACTCCAGGTAGGCATTAGATATTCCTCCATCCTTCAATGTCAGCCTGTAACTGGAATCCTGTTGTGTGCAGTACAGCATTTACTACATTATCTAGGCCTGCACTGCAGTGAAACACTGGCAAAAATTGATATATCATGGACCAGAAGTGGTGAATATTGGAAATGCTTGTCTTCTGAAAATAGATTCCTTGTAAAAAGTTAATTCAAGAGAATTGTTAGCTCTAAAACAAAATGCAGTACAGTGTGACGGAGTGAGTTTAGTTGCTATAAAATGAAAATGAAGCCAAACGTTTCTTTAGTTTGCATAAAACAACTGTTTCAAATATATCATGATAACTTATAGTCCCAAAAATGAAAATGATTAATAGGTTCTAGATCACTTTTCAAAAAAATCATCCAAGTCAAAAGCTGCAAAGATTTTTAAAATATTAAAATAATTGTTCAATACATTAATGATTACAAAAACGTGTGAATCTCTTTGATAAAAACGTAGGAAACTTTGATTAAAAAATAGTTTAATGCTGAACATAAATCGATTATTAGTCCTTAAAGCTCATCTGTGTTGATGGCCCATCAAGCTCAGCTTAATACCCCTATATTTACAACGGAGACTGCCTTGAATGCACCAATGTCTTTATGAATGCCCGTCTTTCGTCAATTTTAGCATAAAAAATTACTCGCTTACCTGTGGAAAAGAAACCTTGGAGTCTCAGCAGTACGTTGGCTTAATTCAGGCAGGAATATTAATGTTATCTCCTACCAAGGGGGTCCACAAATTGTGAAAAAATTCACAACTTAGCCACATGTCTATTCATGAACCCCATGGGGTCTTTTCCTTTATAAAACCTTGGTATGTTTTATTTAAGTCTTGCATGCAGGTCCAACTTTTGTGGATAAAGGGTGAATGCCCAGCTCAGGGACCCAAAAACCTCTGTTTGAAGTCCCAATCCACGGTTTTATGCCCACCCCTTGATTTTACTACTACCCTAATTTGACCCCCCCACCGGGGTGTTATCTAGGATGTGTGTGGTATTTGGCTTTTTCAAAATGAGCACACATGGTTATTTATAGAATGGTTACTTCAGAAGTCTGTCTCAAGAGTTGATGAACTCTAGAAAATCTGTAATGAATTGTAAGTCATTACTAATTATATTACTATCAAGTGGTCTAGACAGTTTGAAAGGTTATTGTGTTAATTCATTCCTATTAAAGAATTTGGCAAATGGCACACAATAGGGTTCAGTTACCTCTCTTCAAATTTGAACAAAACTATTTGTTATGGTTTGCCGTTTTTTCAAAACCACACAGCATTGCTAAAATGCTTAGACTTTCACTGTGTGTGGTAGAAAACTCTGTTCTGGGTAGCAAACTTTTACTGCTTGGTTATAAACTTGGTGTTCCCTAGTTCACATTTGTTTTTGTTGAAAAATACCAGCCATCAAAATTTCACTCTGTTCCAGAATTAATTTATTGAAGGTTTGTTTGATTGAAAATTGCCCCCAACCTCACTTGTGTCAAACCTTTAGCTCCCTGGCAGCATTGTGTATTATAACTAGAACTGTTCAAATACTTAATTTGTTTAATGAGATTTACAAATGTGCAGTTATTGACTGGGCTGCAAATTTATTTATGCACATGTTTGCTAGTAGCTAACTTGAGTGTGTCTGTGTGTATGTTTAGATAAATATTTAGTATGTAAGCTCTAGTCAGTTGTGTTTCCTACAATCAACTGTAGGTTAAATCCTATTCAAGATACATGGAAGGACATCACTAACAGAAGGTTTACCTGTCCAGGTAATGCTTCTTGCTGCACTGTGACTGGTGAGGTTGTGAACTGATAGTATGACTCTCTGGTTCAGGCTGAGCATGCCATTTAGGTGTTTCACTCCACACTAGACCAGTTGAGGTTATGTGACCAACTCTTACCTAATTAAAGCCATATGTACAGAATGTATGGACTGTACACATAACTCTCCTTCACCACAACTGAGCATAAAGAGAAATTCTCTGTCTGAGAAGTTGGAGTGACAGTCATGGTGGAAAAGGGATTTTGTCTGATCCTTTTTGAGGTACACTCTACTGTATGTCAGAGTTTTTTAATGTGGGGAGTAATAGTATTCTAGGGACTATGTGATTGTAAACATGGATTGTTTTATAGGCTTCTCAAGGGTCGTTGTATAGGATTGAGATGGTGATTTTAAGCTTGGCCAAAGTATCTTTAGGCCCTTTCATACTGACTTACCTCCGGTCTGAGCTGAGCGTCGACGTAAACTGCGAAGTTAACTAAACCATTCATATCTGCTTCGGTATAGTAAACAGTAGGTGGCGCTGTTGTCATCGAAGTAATCGTAAGGTAACACTGATGCATCGCGTGCACACTGAGATTTTTTTAATGTGACAATTTCATAGGAAAACTTACGTGGGATTGTGACAATTGACATAAAACTTATTTCTAATTCAATTAATGATTATTTGAGCAAGGTATAGCAACTATGATTAGCAACGACACTACCCAACTCCCCAAAACATCGAGGCGTCGACCTTAGTATGCGAAAGGGCCTTCAGGTGTTTGATTTTTCTGCCAATAAACAAGTAGCAAGGACAGCGTAACAATTTGTTGAGCGCTATCCAGGCTACATGTTAACAAGTTATTCCTGCAATGAGTTGTCACTAGGTTTAGTAATACTGCATGTGAACACTATTTAGTAATACTGCATGTGAACACTATTTAGTAATACTGCATGTGAACACTATTTAGTAATACTGCATGTGAACACTATTTAGTATTACTGCATAGGAACACTATTTAGTAATACAGCATGTGAACACTATTTAGTAATACAGCATGTGAACACTATTTAGTAATATTGCATGTGAACACTATTTAGTAATACTGCATGTAAACACTATTTAGTAATACTGCATGTGAACACTATTTATGCTGGGTCAACTTGACACAGTTGTGACAACTTAGCATACCTTATCAAGATAGGGGTACATGTAACTTGTCCTACTAAGTCTGACGTTAACTTACTGGCTGTGTGCTTCACTGGCTCAGTTACTGTAGTGTAGACCTGGCTACAGTAAAAAAATCAAAAGCGCAGTACAGATGGATAGACAAACATTTATTGTGCACAAAGACTTGAGGTTATGCAGTGCCCTCAAAAAATGTCCAAGGTCAGCAAATTTTGAACATCATATCTCCGGCATGGGAACTTGCTTAATGAATTGTTCTCTAAAATAATGTTAGAAATTGCTTTTGAAATATGCCACTTGTGCCTCAAACAAAACAAAAAGGGAATTTGACCTTGAATATCAAACGATATTTGACCATGTTGTTCATACCGTGTTGTGGATGCCATTGCTTTTGCTATGGATGTATTTCTTGCTAAATTTTACTGAAAACACGTAGTCGTATGACCTGATTGGTAAAAATTTTATTTCTATTTTCAGAAAATATACTTTTACCAGACTTAAATCTATAGTTTTGTAGGTATTTGTCTAAGTACACAGAATTGTGTATCAAGGTCCTGTAACTGAATCAGTGTGTATTCTGCTGACTAATCCCCCCTAAAACTGTGGCTATCAGTAAGTACTCAGTTTGGCAAAAACCAACCTCTTAGTCTGACCAGATAAACTGAACACAGCCTCAGAATAGTGCATAGTTTTCCACATGTAATGAACCATGCTCTTGAAATTCACCAGCAATGTGTGGAGAAGCTTGATTGTCTTTCTAGCCTGACGTGAGATAAATACACATATTTTGCATAATGAAGGCATATTGAAATTGTCTTGTTCAATTGCCATCTAAATCTGTGCATCTCATTGTCCAGTCCTACAAATGTTGGCCTGGAAATTTCATTATTTCCATTTTTCCACTGCTATGTTTGAATTGATCAGGCATCAATTTCAATTGATTTTCATTTCATACATCTTTTAATTCCCACTGGATGCATTTCTCAGACATTTTGATCTGTTGTAATTTCACCACAAGGGGGCGGCAGCTGTCAACAACTAACATGATGAGCCTGGTAAAATGTGAAAAGCGTCCATCAGAGAACAAATAAAACCATAGACATCATCTAAAATTAGATGTCATTTGTTCAAGTTATAATTTTTTTAAGTTGACAGAAAATCAATAATGTTAAAAATAGGTTTTTGCTGGAATAGGAAGAGATGCATTTAATTAAATTAGTTCTCGATAATAGTTTATTGCATTGATGCATTTAATTAGTTTCTAGTGGTGGTTAACATTGATCCATTTAAAATTTCTCAATTATTCTTTATTGCTTATTTTTTATAGTTCTACATAACTGATAATTTTTTGGATAATGTGGTATTCCAGGAGAAACCTTCACTTGAAGCTCCAGACATCACCATCTTGAAAACTGTTGTTTTGGTTCCTGTTTTGGGAGAACCCTTTTGGCGTTTTAATACTGTGAGTTAGGGTTCCTGTTTTGGGAGAATCCTTTTGGCATTTTAATACAGTGAGTTAGGGTTCCTGTTTTGGGAGAACCCTTTTGGCGTTTTAATACAGTGAGTTTTAGTCTTCACAATTAGTTACATCCCCGCCAAGTTGTTTTCAGACACAGTAGATTTTGGCGAGAATTCCATTTTGCATGTGTTCAGTGTAGGTGTACTGCTTTTTTGATTTGACAAATAAGGTAATGTTTTAGATGATAAATGATATGTGATACTTGTCTAGCAGAATTGTGAATTTCCGACAAAATCCTAGCAAATGTCTTAACGGCCGTGTGCTTGGCTTTTTAGATTTAAAGCTATAATGAGCCCAGTTTTGCAGGCTAGAGAACGAATTAAGCTTTACCGAATTGGTCTAAAAATTCCTTATATTTTTGTAATGATAAAATCTCATCAATATCAGACAAATGTAATTTCCAAAATTGACCATTTTTCAAAGTTTCTAACATTGTTGTGAATGTTCACAATTGTTCAAAGTGTTCACAATTGTTCAAAATATAAATAACAAAACATTGATGTCATGGTACTTAATCATTTATGAAAACAGAAAAAAATTCAGTTGTCCTTCATATTGCATCCTAAATTGGTGATTTTACCATTCATAGAAAGACATACAAACCTGACAACAGTTCAGGAAATGCATTGGTACTTCAGCACTACTTTTTGACAACCCTAAAGTTCTAAAATGGCGCACATGGAATTGCACTTAAAAACAGGAAAGTCACCTGGGCCCAGTTGCATAAAAGTTCTACCTGTATAGCAACAATGACATTGCATTATCAGGCGTCCCGTTGTTATTATTGAACAATGCTCCTGACGTCGTGCACCAATCAAACTTATCCAGCAGATAACTTTAGGAGCTTCATACAACTCAGTCCTGATGAGCAGTGACTATTTACCATGAGTACAAAAATTGGCTGGTTAGCTGTTGATTTTGGCTCTTTGGTTAAGAACCCGAAATGTATTTAAAGAGACAGGTGAAATGTGTTTAAAGAGACAGGTAAAATGTGTTTAAAGAGACAGGTAAACAGGACGATGGTGCAGTTTTACCCCATGTTCCCACTTATGACTGTTGCTCCAACCACAACCATGTTGGCGTTAAGTGAGAAAGGAATCTTAAATTTTCAGCTATTTAGCGAGAAATGTGGCTGACAAGAGAAAGTTATTCTGTAACCCTATTCAACAGAAGTAAAGGTCGTGAAAAATTATGTTTATTTTTGCTTGGTGTGTGCCATGAAGATGTCTAGAAATGAAATTAATTTGTATCCTATTAGCTTTAAACTAACCAGTCTCTGTAAAATAGACAAATAACAACTTCAGCAATTATTTTTTTGCGAAATAAGTGAAGACTTGCTATAATTATGTAATGCGCCTGTGTCAGCTCTTGTAAGTATCATCAGGATAAGTTGACTCACTAGTTTTATCCTGCTGTGTATTGTCATAGAAACGGAAATGTTTTTCTTAATTATCTTGAGAATGAGTAAATTATTTCCACTCATTGTGGGGGTGTAAGATGGGAATGAAGTACATTATCCCACAATGCACTGTTTCCTTCCACTGTATTACTGGAGCACTGTAGTGGTTTTGTGGTTGTCTGTATTTCTCCTAGGTCATGTGACAATGTAACCTCATGTGTATGAAAACTTAAAGTTAATGTGGATGTGTTTATTTGATTTAGTGTTTGCAGGTGTCTCAAGTTGCTTTCATTTGAGACTTTCCCAGTAAAACTGAAGTAACCACACCTTGTCATTGAGTATAATTCCAGATCATTTGTGTGACGTGCTAATGTTTGGTGAAAACTGATCCGTTTTTTTATCTTCAGATTTTTTGAGTAAAACTGAACAATTTCTTGAAGATTGCAGTTTAGTCTATGACATACAATAGCGCGACAGCTTCATGACAAACAGGTTGTTCAATTCTCATTTCAGTAATGTAATTGATGCATGTAACCAAACGCGTTGCACTTTACAAAGATGGGCACAAAGCCAATGTGCACAGTAATTGATTTTGATTTTGAATGCTTATATCATGATAATTCATGTTTGGAAAAGTGGAGCCTGTGCCAACTTTGTTTACACTTTTTGAATTTTGGGGTCTTCTTCAATTCCACAAATTCTGAACATCAATCTGAATTCGTTTTCTGACATTTCAAGAAGTCCTGTGCCCTTCCAAGCAAGCAGAATCAGTCTCTAGTGGACTTAGGTGTACCTTGTACAAACTTCATCACTTTGAGCAGCCAACATTAAGCAAATCTTATGCTAACAAGATTTGCATGCAAGTGGACAAGAAAGTGTGCACCTTTTGCCCCCAGAGTATCCAATTAAGTCCTGGCACATCAAAGGCTTGATGGTGCTGTCACAGATTGAAGACTGAGTTTCTTGCTATTCACCAGGGCTTGGCTGAAGGTTCCAAGTGAGATAATTGGAGACTGAGCTACCCTCTATTCATGAACTTGGCTTAACATGCTCAGTGAGATAATTGGAGACTGAGCTACTTGCTATTCATGAACTTGGCTGAACGTGCTCAGCGAGATATTTGGAGACTGAGCTACTCTCTATTCATGAACTTGGCTTAACATGCTCAGTGAGATAATTGGAGACTGAGCTACTCTCTATTCATGAACTTGGCTTAACATGCTCAGTGAGATAATTGGAGACTGAGCTACTCTCTATTCATGAACTTGGCTTAACATGCTCAGTGAGATAATTGCGGTTGTTAAGCAACATGTCCATTTAGCATATGAGTTTCAAAGTCAAAAACTGAATAGTAAGTAAGTCAAAAGACCAACAAGACTGTTTTTGAAATTTAAAAGGAAATATAAGCTGCTTTTGAATTTTTAAAATAGATGCATTATCAGGTTAATTAATGAATAGATTCCCTTCAGCATCATGGCTGAGCAATGAACATAAATTTGTGAATCGATTATGACGCTTTTGTCACAGTATGACTTAGGCTCGCTTAGACATTGGGGTAAGTAACATTGTGGTAAGTAACAAACTCCAAATGTTAGCATAGGATTTGTCTCATGAATGCTTGTAGATTGTCTCGTCGTCTTCTAGCGTGAAAATTTTCAGGCATGATAAATTTTGGGCTTGATGTATTAAATTTTCGGTGCTGACGTGATCAATTTTTGGTCGTCAGGTAACAAGTTTTGATCTTGTTTTTTGGTCTTGCAGAGTGAAAATATTGAAAATATTGAAAATATTGCTGAATGTGAAAAGTAGGGTTTTGAGTTTTTAAGGCTGCAGAATGAAAAATAATGTATTGGCTTGTTTGGCTTGTTTTTAAATCTTGCATAGAAAATATGTGTCCTGGATTTTTTCCGCCATGGCTTTCCATAAGTTTCATCTCGGCAGAAACCTTGCCCTCTCCAGGTAAGCTGAGTGCAGCTTACTTTTATGGCTTTCAGGTGCTGAGTATGTTATATGTCATATGATGCACTGAAAATTACCAGCACTGTGTTCACCAAATGCTTTCTGAGGATGGCATAATTGGAAAATAATTAGTTCAAGGCAGTAACTCCCTTTGAACAAAGATTTTTAACAGCCTTAAGTAACCTTGTCATATGAGAATCTAAGTAATTGACATTGTTTTACTCCTGTTATCAAGTGGTTAAAAACCATTGCTATGAAACCTAAAACCTTATCAGTCATCTGCACAAATTGGTGTAAAAACTAAGCTGTTATCATGCTTGTAAGTAATGACTGTCTGGATTGAATTATTTAAGAAAAAAATGCTTAAGGTGGGATTTGTTGGCGTGTAACTGTCTGGTTAAGGTATTATGTGTCACATTATCTAACTGTTCTTGTGAGTACTTTACGTTTTGTTATCTTTAATGGATGTCACCATGATTTTAATTGTCAATTTTCAACAATAACTTAAGTAAGTTCAATGACCTTGATTTTGTCTTTTCATTTTATGGTGCCTTTTACCCAGTCATTCGAGTTGCTCGTACACACTTAGCATGTTAGCATGAAAGTTGTTACACGTTTTCCATGTTTGCGTGTCATATGTTGACTCGCTTTACAACGTGAGCGTAGCAGTCTTTTACACATTTGTCACATCAGGTTTCATATTTTTACATGCTTTCCACATTTTACACGCTTGCCACGTTTTACATGGTGGTAGTTTTTCACCATGGATTGCACACTTTTTTCACAGATTACAGATTTCTGTCAAGAATTGTGAATAATGCGTGCTCAATTCCTCCTCTATAAGTTGGGGAGTGCAGCTGGGAAGTCTGGATACCCATCCATTTGGCGAGTGGACTCCAAAAGGGGACGCATTTGTACTGGGAGCTTCCATGAAAAAGTGGGTTTTATTACTTTTGTAAAGAGGGGATAATTCCATAGTTTAACTCAATCCTTTTGCTGGGATTCTTGGATACTGGAACTTAAGTTAATTCCCTAACGTGTAACTTGCACGCTAATTCCTCATCTCTGTGACTACTTGGTCATATTAGTTAGAAATACAACATATAGCAACAATGTGAATATGAAGTGCATTGTTTTTTTGTGTGGAAAATGATCCCCGTAAATCACTCAACCGTGTCCAGGTGTTGGGGCCTAACACTGCATGATGCAGGCTATGTGAGTGTTAATGCCAATGTCACCTATTTGCAGAATTTTTTCTTTTAACATTTACTTATTGTCAATAAAGACAACTACACTTTGTTTAGCGTAGATGTTGTTTAAATTGCATGGTCGTTT
Organism: Phoronis australis; assembly: GCA_002633005.1. Taxonomy (NCBI): domain Eukaryota; kingdom Metazoa; phylum Phoronida; family Phoronidae; genus Phoronis; species Phoronis australis. Next base: position 178,445 of record NMRA01000399.1, on the reverse strand, counting down.
AGTTCCTGCTATACATTAGCATAGTTCAGCATGCAAATACATCTTTGGGCATGAAACAGTAGAGGAAGAGATGCCATGTTGTCAAAAAGTGAGAACATGTCATTACAACAAAAGTTTTTGAAGTTTAGGAAAGTATTGAATACCCTTCTATATACTGAAGGTGTATTGTATACCCTTCTGTATACTAAACGTGTATTGCATACCCTTTTATATACTGAAGGTGTATTGTATACCCTTCTATATACTGAAGTGTATTGTATACCCTTCTATATACTGAATGTGTATTTAAAATGGAACCTGTCAGGGTTTTGATTAACCTTTTTGTAGGCACCATTTTACGTTTCTGAGCAGACGCCCAATTTTATATAGCTCTTCTTTGGGAGTGCTCATGACTTGGACAATGGATCTGGAACTCAGTGACTGCATAACATAAGTTACCATTCATGTTCATGTTGCATTAATTTTTGCTGTATACCTGTCAATGCTGAATGTTTAAGTGCCTATGGGTTTAAAACATCAACCACGCTCATAAGCCCTTCCAATGTCACTTGACAATGCATATATGTGCCAGTGTCACTTGGCAATGCATATACCTGTATGTGCCAGTGTCACTTGGCAGTGCGTAGATGTGCCAGTGTCACTTGGCAATGCTTATATGTGCCAGTGTCACTTGGCAATGCGTATATGTGCCAGTGTCACTTGGCAGTGCATATATGTGCCAGTGTCACTTGGCAATGCTTATATGTGCCAGTGTCACTTGGCAATGCGTATTATTGTGCCAGTGTCACTTGGCAATGCTTATATGTGCCAGTGTCACTTGGCAATGCTTATATGTGCCAGTGTCACTTGGCAATGCTTATATGTGCCAGTGTCACTTGGCAGTGCGTATATGTGCCAGTGTCACTTGGCAGTGCATATATGTGCCAGTGTCACTTGGCAGTGCGTATATGTGCCAGTGTCACATGGCAATGGGTATGTGCCTGTGTCACTAATGGCAATGCGTATACCATAAACTTGCGGGTTAACGCCCATGCTCCGGTAATCCCCCATCCCCGACTTTTGGTCAATTTCCGGTTTACACGCCCATTGCTTGTGTTGTTGCCCATCCCCTACTTTGTGTTAATTTCCATGTAAGTGCCCACCTCTTGGGCAATCGCCCATCCTCAACTTACCACTTACAGAACTTGCGCTTGAACCCGTGCTTTTGTTCACAGCTTCGCCTCGGGCTTAGACTTCCGTTTCTGTTTGCTGAAACACCGCTCCTACAAAGGAACGCTTTCAATGCCCCTGAAAATCTCAAATCAAGTACCCCCCACCAAGATAGTCACCTTTATGTAAGTACCCCCCATAGTCACCTGCTGGTGTGCTTCAGTCTTCCATTAACTATCAAGCCACCCACTACTACAGACTACCACTGTTAAACTGTTTGCAGCTGGTCCGCTAATGAACCAACTGTTCTCATTAAGTTACAAATGATATGGGTTAAAATGAACCAAAGACCACCAACTAAATCCTACTGATTCACAACTTTCCTCATGTTCATTCAGTTTGAAATGTGGCCTCAGTTGAAAAGAGACGATTAAGTGCCGTCCACACACAGACTCACCCTAGAACCAGTAACTTCTGGAGCGGGAATTTCACTTGGTTTGAAGGCTTGTGTGGACGCTTTTTAAACTAGTGCAATTGACCCCACTTGTGACAACTTACCCCACTTGTGACAACTTACTCCACCTTATCAAGGTGGGGTAACTTGTTCTAGGGTAACTTGTGCCACTTCTAATTCCTGTGTGACTGCAAACCAGGGGCAAGGTAGAAGTAATTATCAGGTGCAGTTACATACAGACTGGTTTCTGTTCGCACACCATACTCGCATTATGTGTTCATTGTCACGCAGAGAGCACTATCTTCTTCTGCCTTCCCCTAGTTATCAGATGTTTCTATGTGGACGCTCCACTTGGGGTAAGTTGCACTAGTGCAAGTTGTTCTAGGGTAGGCTGTGCATAGACGGACTTTAAAGACTAGTTTTCTGCATGGAGTTCACAGAATCTGATTTTTTACAGAACTAGAAATTTCGAAGATAATTTACATATTTTGATAGCAGATCCCATAATTCTAATATTTTTTGGTTTCTAATTAAAATTACGAATATAATCCATCAAACCTGACATATTCTGGCCACAAATCAATATTGATGATTGGTTTGTAGCAGAAAATTGTTCAAGTAGTTGTTCATTATTCCTGAAGGTGGCGTTGTTCTTTTTGTGGTTTTGAAAAACACTAAACATGGCATGAGCATTATGGGTAAAACTGAGCTGTGGTAGAGTTCATGGTGGACCATTTTTGTTATTTATCACTTTGAAATAGTAAAACGGAATTTGATAGTTTATGAAACAGAAAAAATAGAAATTCATATTTGTTAAAAACGTAAAATCAGGGCGTCTAGTACTAGTAATACTAGGTGAGTGTGTAAATTTGATTAAATAAATGTTATTGAATTTGTTACATGGTTGGCTACTATTTAGCTAGTGGAAGATTTGTCTCATCTGTTCAAAAATTGAAATTAGCGAATTAGTCTAGGTTAATGCTCAGTGAATTGAGAAAACAAAAATGGGTTAATTTTGGCATTTACATCATGTCCAGACTGCTTGCCCTAAAGCATACTGGTCAAGTTCATCCAAATGGTCACACAACAAACCCTACCTTCATTTTACATCGTGTCCAGACTGCTTGCCTAAAGCATACTGGTCAAGTTCATCCAAATGCTCACACAACAAACCCTACCTTCATTTTACATCGTGTCCAGACTACTTGCCCTAAAGCATACCGGTCAAGTTCATCCAAATGCTCACACAACAAACCCTACCTTCATTTTATGGCATGTCCACACTGCTTGCCCTAAAGCATACTGGTTAAGTTCATCCAAAAGCGCACTCAACAAACCCTACAAATATTACACAAAAATAATTGGACATACCCCTATATAACTGAGCAAATGTGCTAATGGTTTACGTTCACACTACAACTTGTTCTGGTACAACCAACTAATAGTCAACGTCACAAATAGCATCCACACTTAAGTGCTAAAACTAAGGATAACTCAACTTGTTCTTAGAGTGACATAATCTAGGGTTAACTCACAATGTGGACAACTCAACCACAGCTATCCCGTTTGGTGCAGTTAGGCATGAATAGCCTATGGTGAAAATTGAATTTTCTTCATTTTGTAATTTGGGACAAAGGCGACTTTGGCATCACTATATTTCTCAAATTTCAGACGATGTGTTTTCAATCCACAAAGTGAGTAATTTTGTCATGTTTACGGTGCTTCTTGAATTTGAGATGACCAATATGGCCTATTTCTAGAATTTGGGACAAGCTCGGACCTCAAGCGAAGTAATTTATTCTTCACCATCCCAATTGGAGAATTTTTACTGTAGTAACGAACCCGCAACTATCTTTTCACAAACAGAGTTTTGTTTGACGTAGCTATCTCAAGACATGTAACCTGTCTGTAAACTACAGACATTGTACTACAGGTAAAAACCTAGTGGAACACAATTTGACCTAAATTTTGCAAAGTAAGTCTCACCTTGGGTAGCTACATCGTTCGGTAAAGCAAAAGATTGCACATGTGCTCTTCTTCATGAAGTGGATCCATTTGTAATCATATCCAAGTTATTTCAAAGCAAAGAAGTCGTAGCTTTTGATAAATTGCCCTACTCTAATAGGATATTAGATCAGTGTCCATGATAGTGTGACGTTATCGGGTCTTCTACAAATCTGTTGAGGTGTAAATATTCCAGGATCAGTTTCTAATGTGATGATTCCAAAATATAACACCTGGTACAGGCAATATAACACCTGGTACAGGCATGAGCACACCACAGCCTCAGTGAACATTAGATGTATCCATGGGAATCAAAATGGCCCATTGAAGGCTATACATCACCTATGGACGCTGAAGGAGATGACTCTTGGGAATGCTCACCCGATTTACTTTTTGATAGAGTATACTAAATAATGTATATAAGGAAACGCTTATCTGTCAATAGCATATTGGATACAAATACACTGTGTGACAGTACAATGCTTATCTTCCTTTCTGGTCACTGAATGGTTTCATTTGACTAATTTATTCTCATTCAAGTAATTAGGTGGGTACATTGTAAACATTTTGTTACTATCTTGTCTTTATCAAACCATTGGTAGACGTAGACTAACATGTGATGTCGATGGTGATGTGACCTAAGGCGCCCTCTGTGGTGGTTTGGTGCACTGAGGGTGAATATGCATGGTCCAGATATTGACACTATAAACATACCCTTAATTCACCAAACCACCATAGAGGGCGTCCATCACAGCTGGGGTCACATTACTGCTGATGTCATGTGCGTGAGGGTTGTGACATCAGATGCGCTCCACCATTCAAATTTCACTCCATTCTTTGGTGGGATTAAAATATCTGATAAGCACTGGTGTACACATCTCAAGTTGCCCCATTTTTTGCACAGGCATGACACACACTGCTGGTTGGGACATGTTGCTCTGGTCTACTTTTTACTTTTAGGTTATAAAAGTCACATTTTTGTGCAATTTAAAAAATTCAAAAACCTAACCTCGTATACTTTTCACAAATTATTCAAATATGCTATTTAAAAACTTTCAAAATGATAATTTAAAAGTATTATCTGAACCCCCAGTGTAATAAAACCATGTTTAGATGTGTAGTTTCTGCATCAATATTGAATAATGAACTAGATTGGTATGTAGCTTTGGATACTGCAATGGTCTGCAGTTGGTAGTTAAACGAGTTTTGTTTTTCTATCAGTCGTATAACGATTATTTAGCGTGTTATTAATATTTAAAATAGTAATATCCTGCCCTGGGTCACCCAAAATTGCATGATTGAACTTAGCCTAACCACAAGTTGCGTCATTGTGATTTGAAGGAGAACATATTTGAGGCCAGATCTGATGTCTAATAAAGGTTTGTATGTAAAAGTTTCAATATTTCATCAGATGGATTATGCTTACGATTTGTCTTGTCATCAAATGGCAGGTGGCTGCTGTGTTACTGACAGCAGTTGTCTGCTTTCTAAAAACTTGAAACTTTGCTGGTTTTCTCCACCTTGTGAAAGCACAAGCTGGTTCTAAATTTGACATGAACACCCCTCTTGACTCCTGAAAGTTGCACAATTGTGTTGACGACATATCTGAATAACGATTTTGTTCATATTTTGTACCAAGGTGTAGATGGAGCAACTCCAGGCGTCAGTTGGTTTTGGTGACCTTGACATCATTTTCAAGGTCATGGTAAGAAAATTAAATTTTGTCTTAGCGGAAAATGTTGATGATATGTTTCATTAAGGAAGCTTTTGGTTTTGTTAACATTTTGTACCAAAGTGTCGGTGATACTTTTCCAGTTGATTTTAGATGAACTTAACATCATGTTCAAAGTCACACAGTAGGTAAATCATACGCTATAGGATTTGCACGCAAGTGGACAAGAAAGTGTGCACCGTTTACCACAGAGTATCCAGCGTCAAGTCCTCGGCATGTCAAGGGCTTGATGGCGCCGTCACAGATTGAAGTGAGCTAGTTGCTATTCATGGGCTTATTAATGCTGAACCTATATTGAATGAGATAATTGCGGTCATAAACCAATGTGCCTGTCTAGCCTATGAGTTTCAAAGTAAAAAACAAACTCTAAGTAATGCAATCGACCAACATGACTGTAAATAGTACTGTAACAATTCGATGCATTGTAAAAGAAATGAGTTAACCAGTTTTCCCTAGCATCGCACCTAATCCACGAGTATTAATTTGTGAATTGATTAAGATGGGTAGTCACTGCATGGTTTAAGTTCACTAAGCATTGAGTGATGTACTGGTTCAAATTGGAGAGTGATGTACTGTGGTTCAAATTGGAGAGTGATGTACTGTGGTTCAAATTGGAGAGTGGTGTACTGTGGTTCAAATTGGAGAGTGGTGTACTGTGGTTCAAATTGGAGAGTGATGTACTGTGGTTCAAATTGGAGAGTGATGTACTGTGGTTCAAATTGGAGAGTGATGTACTGATTCAAATTGGAGAGTGATGTACTGGTTCAAATTGGAAAATGTTGGCATGATATCTCAATGATTATGGGTGCTAGATTACACCATACACTGTGTCAATTTTTTTGTAAAGCAAAATTTTCTGGTATGGGAATGGTAATTGATCGATAATTCTCAGATGTGTTGGAAGTAAATTGTTGCAAACATATTGATTTAGTTTATCATTATATAGCAATGCATTACTATGTACACATGAAGCCTTTAAATTGCTTGCACCTTCAAAAAATAAAACTGCAGGCGGATTTGAGTACATGTTATACCAGATGTGCGCAGGCCACTCAGGTGGGCCTGTAGCACACCTGGAACCATTTTTATGCAGATACTTAAACCACTAGGCCACACTGTATCCACAGGTGGCAGGGAACAATTTGGTCACCCTGTGACAATTGCTTCTTATAGTTGTTTTTGTATCGGTTGTGGTCGTGTATAAAACATGAAAAAAGTTCAGTTGACTAACATGAGGTTTCCTGTTGGCTGTCACTAAGATCACCGTGGTGATGGGAAATGTGATTAACCTTGATGTAAATAATGGTGTTATGGGAATTGATCTCATCATTTCAAAATGCAAATCCTAATCACTGATGTGATTGCGCTATCAATTGTTTTCTCCAAAAGGCTATGTTGTTTTATCTGTCAACTCAGTTTCCATGAATTTTCAGATCAACCGTTTCGTTGGGGTAGCACATTCTAAGAAAGTTATGTTTCATTTAAAGGGACGTTTCACCACTTTTTAGCTGGCAGTGTTGAATTTACCAAACATGAGGAGAATTTCTCTTACTTAGGTACTATCTTGCCAGAACAGGACTGGTGCATATCTGGTACTGGCCTAGTACTGGGAAACCGGCACCATACTGGTACTATCTTACAAGCACTAGGACTGGTACAAATCTGGTACTGGCCCAGTACCAGCAAACTGGCACAAAACTGGTACTGACTTGCCATTACTGGGCCGATGTAAATCTGGTACTAGCCCAATACCGGCACACCGACACAAAACCAGTACTAACTCACCAGTACCGACCCGATACAAAGTGGTACTGGCCCAGTTCCGGCAAACCGGTACAAAGCTGGTACTGACTTGCCAGTACCATCCCAGTACCACCCCGGTACAACTGGTACAAAATGGTTCAAAACTGGTACTGGCAGGGTACCAGCATGTTTACTGGGACAGGTCACCACTATGATTCCCTAAGCCTCAGACAACTTATAAGATGCCTATTCAGCACGCCCTTTGTATTGATGTAGATCTGAGCTAATGAAGTGGAAAGGTAATAACTAGCACTACTTTCTTGTTATTTCACACAAATTGGTTTTTTCTGGCAATTGCACAGCCTGTGGGGAGGAGGAGAGTAGCTTTAGGTTGTTACATTTTAAGGGGGGTGTATACACTGGTCAAATCTCCAGGTTCCTAACTAAAATGAGTAAAAAGGGAGTTTTAACTAGTTAGACATGACTCTGAAAGTGACAAAAATTGAAAAGAAAGTTTTTATTGTGGTTTGTTTTTTCAAAAAATCATATTTTTTAATTTTCAAAAAGTCCAATTGATTTTTTTTCAAAATGCACAGGGATTATCATCAACTGTTTCCTTACATAATATTATACTTATCCATACCAAATATATGAAAATCATCATGATCTTGCCTGTGAGTTGGGGCAAGCACGCCACTTTCTGTCATTTGGTCACTTTCCGTCTAATAACTAAAAATCTGGTCCTTGTATCAAAAAACCTTGGCACGCGATTTTACTTCAGTCCTAGAGGATTTCAAATTTGCAAATTTCGTAAAAATTGACCCACGTGATGTGGAAAAATAGGCACGAGAATCTTGTCACTACCCTGAAATCACGAGCCAAGAAAAAAGGCTTTGAAGTTAAGCGGGCATCGATTGCCACTTGAGGTCAAATTTCGTTCAGAATGCGTGGCCATTATGTTCCAATTTTTGTTGAAGTACTAGAAATAAAGCTGATATTTACTTCATGTTTAGAAAATGTGACATACCTGTTTGTTTACAGCGTATTTTTAATCATTTTTGAGAATTTGTGAAGCATGACAGATGACCAAAACAAATATGGCTGTCCTGTGGGCGGAGCTTAGCGATGATCTATTGTCTGCTGTACTGGTGTGCCGACCACACATTAAAACCATGTGTTGATTCAGTGTTTATGCGACTCGTCTGAACTCTCCACTCAGCGTGGTAAAAGACTCTCTGACTATATTACATAGGTCTATTTGTTAGTATTCCAATATTATAGTAGTTACCGTATCTTCATCAACCAATATATGTGTTATATCAAATCGCTGCGTTACTGTCTACATAACAATATTGGCAACGAGGATAAAGAACTACTTTCATCGTAATCAGGTTCAACATTTTCACGTGGCTGTACCGCTAACATTTTGACTGAATGGAATTTGGGATAAGAAAATAACACTTTCTGCACAAATAACGTTGCTTGGGTGAGATTCTCAAGTTACCAAAGTTTCTTATATTGCTTTCCACTAAAATCGTATAATATCATGAGTTTTAATTCAGGGATAAGTTTGAATCTATGCACTAGGACAATTTTGTTATGTTGAACACCGGGTCATTTCTCTAATTCTTTGGGTGACGGCCGGTGGCAAGTTAAAAAAATCCCCTGAGTTTGGCAGTCTAGTTTCTCCACGGTGCGTTCCCAGCACAGAAGCACGGTTTATCTGCAAAAACTCTACTCTGACAGCATGTAGTTGTCCATGTCTCGCGCGCGCTGCGTGTCTTCACAACGCGTGCATGCACTCTCATCGAATCGTGCAACACCACCCACGACGACGCACGGCGTCCTCTCGCAAGACACATCACCTTTTCTAACTTCTCTTGCACACGCACAGTTTCTGCATTGACTCATCAAGCTGAATGCAGTGATGGCTTTGGTAGGACTTGGCGTACTCAACTTAATTTTTTTGCAGATAGACAAACTGGCTCAGGCTCGGAACAGGAGCTAGTTCACCATTTCACCACCAACTTTCACATGGTCAAAAATAGAATTATTTTATTATTGGTCTTGCTACAACACCAATATCAGCTGGTACAGCACTCTCTCGATTGTCCGGTTACGCAATGCTTGTTGAGTGGGTTAGATTAGAGCTAGTGTCCTTGTATAAGCTCTGCCCCACTTGTTAGTCACTGAGCTGGTGAGTACTGAAGCCACATGACTTGGTCAAATATAATTAAAAAGACAACTTTGGATTTTCAGAATGATTTTATTTTTCTTCAGTATACTGTGCATCAAGAATTAAATATTAGGATGACATAAAAATATAAAAAACAGTCAAAAATATAAAAATATTTTTTGTGTATCCACCTACCTTAAATATTACAAAAAGACTAAAAAGTCAATTTGCATGGATCTTGACAAAGGGCCACTTTCCAAAGGAAAGTTGGTTTTAAATATGTTTCATACCTGTTTTCATTACTTTATTTTTAATACTCCTGTCTACTCGTTTTTTTTCCTTACCGGTTATGGTTGCTATCTTTTTATTTTATTTTTAAACGAAGTATCAAAACAACTCATTTAATTGTGAACCCATCCCTGAATTTTCCAGATTACAGCTACACCAAAAACGTCACAACAAACAAAACTACACGTGTCATTAGTTCAAGTTCAATCTTTATTAGGACTCAAATCATAAAATATATACAAATGTGCAAACATGGTGATAGCCAAACTGAAGATTTGGAACCTCTGGACAATTTTGGTTGCAGTAACTACATAACTATTCTAGCTTTTCCTAAGTCATAAGAAATGAAATCACTGCTGTTGCCCACCAACCAATCTCATCCACTGCTTGCACTCTCTCGTTGACAACACTAGCCATCTTCTTGTCAATCTTCACAGGTGTTCCATTACAACTACAAACTAACTATCGCAATTGGCGCATTTCCGCGAATATCAGTTTTCCGATTAGTGTACTGCTTCTCGAGCAAAGTACTTCGGCATGCACTGGACCATAAGGGATGTTTTAAAAGTTATTAAAATATAATTTAGTCACTGTGTGTAGTTTATAGATGTTTCAATATAACTTAGTTGTATATTAAAAGAATAATCCACGTGATGTTTTTAAATCCACCAAGTATATCAATATGCACAATCGTTTATTGTCAATCGTAACCAATGTTCATATTTTTTAGCTTAAGAGTTCATGGATTATTAAAAATCGAAAACCAAACTTGGTTGTTTTTTCCAACTGAATACCCGTGTCGGTTAATGCATATTTGAGGCAGACTTGTTTACTATAGTTTATGGTCAGGTAATTACACTTAATTGGGTCTTTCTCCCATCGGATAATGCGGTCACCGCAACTGAGTCCGACTCTGGCGCCGCGCTCTCTTTGATCCTGGTAAAAGCCGCTCTGAAGGAAGAGCGGTGAAAAGTCACGCATATCTTTAGAAATGCATGACTTTGGTGTTTAAGCGCATTACGGAATGAGCGATTTGAAATTTGACACTTATCCAGTCTGTATTTGTTGCTGAATGAGCAACTTTGGTGACAGGCAATGTGGTCTGAGGCACTCGGGTTTCAAATTTGAAATTTTACGGTTGACCAGTCCTAATGAAGTCTAAAGTGTTTTCTTGAGTCGCTTAGGTGATTTTCATGATTTTGTTGGTAACAAAAATAGAATCCTATCTTAGTAGGGAATATTATGAACAGATTTTATTAGAGTGAAAGACCTACTCAAGGTTATTTTTGTTTTTAAGCCAGTTGTTGTGTTATACTTGCTGGATGTGGTAAACTCTTTATCATTGGATAACTAAATATTTTCAATGTCTTAACATACGAATTCAACATTTCATAACTTGCTGCCATAGGTCATTTACCACATAATGCTTTGATAGGGGGAGCCATTGTGCAAGAAAAGAACATCAAAAGCAGTATCAGAGCAATTGAGCTTGGTTCCCAATACAAAGTGCTGGTTTTTAAAATGACCTTAAATCTTGTGCAAATGTCTGGCCTTATTGATTAAGCTCTTGCATTCCTTTGAAATTCATTAAATTAAAGTTTGAATTTACCATTAGCATTTCTAATATTATTCATCCTCTCGAACGTTTTTAAGAAATGCAGAATTTTGAGACCTTATATTTAAATTTTGCGATCCTCGAAACATTTGCATTATTCAAGTCCTATATATGCAGATTTGGAGGGGCGCAGGGGACTCGACCTTTCCCCCTTCAAATATGGCCTGGTTAGAGAGGCTGTCGGCATTTTGTTTTAGGGCTTGAAGCAGAATTTTTTCTTGGACTAACACTTCCTTTACAACATTCTAAATCTTAGGGTTGTGCAGGTATTGTTACACTGCGGTGACCTGAACGAGTTGTGCAGAAGAGCAACACAGAGACTGTTTTGACAGTAATTGTTGCATGAAATAACAACAGAATTGTCATTTTCCAAAAAAGCAATGGCGTGATCAAGTGGGCCTCAGTAGCTTTTTTGCTAAGAGTGAGTTTCATTGGTGGACACTACTGTTCTTTACAATTGCTATAGATTGAAATGTGTTATTACCTGCATCATGTCAAATTGTCACCGTTGTGCAATGGGATATTGAAGCTCAAAATTCAAACAAAAATATCTGTCTCTGAAAGAAAGGATTTGTGTTTTGTCTATGACAACTTGGTCAAATTGCACACCAGAATTAGAAACTGGATCATGCAAATGATATTTTTGTGCTCTTACAAGGCTGATGCTCTTACAAGACTGAAGAGCTATGTGTAATCAGTTTCCTGTTGTTATAGGGGTATGTTATAAACAACTGACAAAATCTAACCACAATGTTGATTTCTTTGAAATTTGAATTTCTCAACTGTGGTTTTGGTAGAAATGTTGTCATTTTCATGGGAATAAGATTTCCGTTGATTGAAAACAGACATAAGACGCATGAAACCAATTGGTTTTGTCATAGTGAGCAGTAAAAAAGATACATTTAACCCAGAATCAGCCTAGGGATTGGTCGATGTGCCTGAATCAGCCTAGTGATTGGTCGATGTGCCTGTAGGGTCAGAGGTCATGGCACTTGTTCCAGTCATTAATCCTGCAAATGAATTGCTTAATTGATGACTCATCTGGCTCTGACTGAATAAGCCCATCTTTGACGCAAAAACTTTTCTCAGAAAAATTGGTGCGATTTCTTGGATACTGATTAAGTACATTTGGGTAATTGCCTCTAATTATCTAACCACAGGTTTCCAGAAAGTTTGGCTGTATGGCTCAGGAAGCCTGGAATCAGTTGCAAAGTCTGTGCACAATGTTCCATTTGCTAATTCATGCTAGTCATCTGCATGACGTGTAACAATCAGTGTAATGGGTCCCTGGAGGTTGATTTAATGGTTTATGTAAAGCAGAGAAGGATGTACCTGTGTACAACATGTGTCAGGCTTAATTGACGTAGTTATTCTAATTATCTTTATTTATGTAATCATTTTAACAAGTTGTCATGAGAGACTCATTCATGAAGCTGTTCTACCCACTGTATTTAAGGTTTTTACTTGTTGTTGCCTTGTGTTGTTGTAATGTGCTCAAGTGTTTAACCCTTGTGGAGAGTTGTCTGACAGTACTAAGAGAGATATATTAGATGTAATAGATAGTAGTACATTTGGTACATAAGGCAGCCCTCCCCTCCATCCACCATGGTCAGGTCTGGTGCTGTATTTGAGCTTTTAAAGACTTGAGGTTTGCATTCGTTGACCTTGGTTCTGCATCTTTCAAAACAGTGCTCAATATATAGCAATGTATACTGTAGTGTTTTGAAAGATGAGAATGTTTATGTCTGTATGTTTAATGGTTGATTTACAAACTGTGCTAATTATGAATCAGTGGTTGTTAGGTATAGTGTGAGGTCACAGTTTACATCTGCTTGTTGGCACCCTAACAATTCTCTACTCAATTCCAACTAAAATAGTTGACAAAATTGCAATTTTTCTATTTTCAAAATCTGAATCCATTGCTGTTTAATGCTGGGACTTCACCGAACAGTGCTTTTTGACATCTACACCTACGAGCCATGCTCAAATAACGGATTAAATTCTTAATTTTTATTTTAAAGAATTTCACTTGGTGGCCATATTATGCGCTTATTTTATTTGTGAAGGATTAAGGTAATAACAATAGTAGAGAGCCTGCAGAGGGCGCTGTCCACCTGTCAACACATGTATCCATTACTTCTTAGCATTATGCAGCAGTTTCAAGCTCCCCCTAAGTTGGTCACATTACAATCTCCCCCACCCACATAGATTACATGTAATAGCAAGTCTGACGACTTTAAAATGAATACACCAAGTGCTTTTATGGTTGTTATTTATAATCATTGAAGGTGTTTTACACTTCAAAAATTGATGTTATATACATTAAGTAAGACTTTTCCTGATCTCGCAATGCTACAGAGCTGTGGCGGATAACCTAACTTCAGCGTACTGGACACGCACAGATATATGGTAAGTGGACTAAATGTGACTCCTGTGTGCGGACAATCTGTTTTGAACTGAGTTAAATGGTGTCATCAACAATGATCCACAACAGTGCTATCACTGGTGCCCCAGGTGTGTGATGCTGAATAGCACCAGTATTCAATGATGTCACCTTTTAGAAAATTAAAAATAGCACATGTAGCACTGGCCCCTGTTCATATAGTTGTTTAGTAAGTCTGGTGTTTGTTGATGGCCTATTGAGAAGACCACCCAGACTCTATAAGAGCTTTGGTGATCCTTGTTATCTCTAAATAGCATTCCTGTGTTCCCAGGTATAGCATGGATTTCTAATGCTGACATTTTCCAACACAGTGGTGATGAAATGTACTTTGTCACTAGATGGCACTCTTGTTTGGAAGTCTAATAGAGCTTAAAGATGCAACAACGAGAATTAGATACAACAAATAATGAACCGATATGCTATACTTAATAAACTATGAACAGGTGCAATATACAATTTGCAGATATAATTGATATACAATGACCATATCCAATATACATTGAAGTGTTGATGTACAGTGAACAGATACAACATATAATTGACAGATACAATATACAATAAAATGGTACAAAATACAAAGTGTAGGTACAATATGCAATGGTCAAGGGCAATAGACAGTAAGCATTTCTGAACTCCACATCGTGTGGATAATATCCTCCCAGTACATTTGTCAATGAGAACATTATACTCAACATTTGTATTATGGTGACTGCTCTACAGTTTCTCACATTCTAATTTTGGCATTTTGTTGAAATGTCCTTACGATATATTTGCCCATTCTGCTTATTTTGCTCACACTGCAGCTTGAAAAAAAATGATTTCCGCAATTTTGAGAGACTGAACATTTTGAGAGGTTATCACATACTTGTCAAATCGGGTTGCCCTGACAAGTCCGACAGTGCTCCACTTGGAGGATTGTGTCACCGCTTGTTCTTGTGTGCTTATAATGGTGTTATCCTGGCACAATATAACTGTATTAGAGTGCTCTTGACTCCATCATCCACCTGTTGGTGAAAATATAAACACACTAGGGGGCTCCAGGTGTTATGGAATTTCCACCGTTTCATTACTTTGATGATTGTTTCACTTGATAGAATAAATTACATTTGATATTTCCTCTTGCTAAGGTAGATAAACAAAAATAAATGAAGTTGCCAAAATTACTACAAAATGTGTAGGCTGTTTGTTTATAACAAAGATCTGAAAATTAATTTGCAATTTCAGACGGGGGCATGGGCATTTTTAAGGAAATCGCAATTGTCATAATGCATTATTGGGTGTTTAAAGTGAAAATTTAAAATTTGTTGTTGGTGTCAAACCATGTTTGGATGTTAAACAGAAGAGTACTGGATTTACAAATTGGAACTTTGAAGTGGTTATAATGTTATGCCTCATTCAAATTATGGATAACCATTAGAAGACGTAACTTACCTACATGCTTGTATTTGACACCTCAGCTTAGTTGTTATTTCAACATACCTGCCTTTGTTTTCTTCGCTCTCAGAATTTGTTAGAGCCATCTCCATTCACCCAACTGTTGTCTTCACCTTTTGACAGGTGTTGGTTTATTTCTGGAGGTTGTATTGTTGTTGTTGTTCTCAGGACAAACAAACAAACAAACGTAGCTACTGTGAAGTACACTTTACATTGCTTTTTCAAGTGTCTGTGTTATGTTTGTCCTGCTAGGAGGGCAGGTGAACAGCTGCTCTGCAATATGTTATTGCCACTAATTTTACATAAGTATTTTAACATGCTCAATTTGTTGGCAAATGACTTGTAAAATGGGTTTGCGGTGTCTATCATGACATGGTACTGCCGACCCTCTTCATGTTAATTTGTGGTCCAATGATCCACAATGGCTCCACTTGTCTTAGGTTAACGTCCGTTGTCCGTACATAAATTGGGGAAACCAAAAATCACGTGCATTTAAGAACAAAATTTTCGAGAGGTCTGAGGTTGGCAAACTGTCTATTTTTCCAAGCACGCCTGACTCGCACTGAGGTGTCGAAAAAAAACTTTCTAGAGCAGAGGTATTTCCGAGGGGAATAAGACAACGTGTAACTTAAATTCTGGTTATTACTCAAAGATAGGCAAGTTTTTAAACATTTTAGCAGGTAAAATTTTTATGAGACGGTCATTCACAAAAACGTGGGCCCTGTCAAGGAAGTCTTGATCATATAAATTGGGGGGTGTAAGTTGAGGGTTGGTGGGTGATAAAGCCAAACATTTGTGTTAATGCAAGTGTACTACAGTAACCTTTGACCTATGAAGCGCATGGTGTGCCACACAATCAAGTTTGATTTAGTCAAAAATTAAGGTTTAACAAAAATGTTACTCCATTATTAGTTTTGTTTGTAAGTGTAGATGTCATAAAAACATTTGTTAAAGTTTCTGTTACTTGTAGTAAAAATGATGAGTTTGGCCATTATTTCCAGCAAAGTAGGTGCAGAATTACTGTAGCTCTATGGAAGAGTGAAGCATAGAGTGCACAGTATTGGTAATAATGTTGGTTAAATTGATTTTTAGACTTAAAAATCGTACATGAGAATCAGCAATGTTGTTGTTAACATTAGTGACTAATCATTTTTGTTTTGATACTTGGTTTGTGGAAGATAAGTTTTGCAACAGAAAACAAGTGTGTTAGAATTAATTGTTTGCTTGTAACACAATGTGCAATTAGTATGGCACAGGTGTTCAACTCATTGTCAATCTTAGATAACTTATGAATCAGGTGAAATATTAGTTTCCTTGTTTCCACTACTCCTGTTGCATGGTAGAAAATCAACAGTCTCAGTGAGTTGTTCTTGTGAGAGAAATTCAGCAGGTTGCTTTGCTTGTCCTTTGTAATGCTCGTCTGTCATTGGTGGATTGGTCTGTTTGGAAGAGAAACAGCACTTCCTTTTGTTTGGCCTTGTCTCAGGCTGTCTGTCATTGGTGGATTGCCCACAGCAGATAAAAGTGATGCACAAGTTCATGATTTACGTAGGCAGACTACAACACCTCTCCTGTCTGCTATAAATTCTTGCATCTCTGGAACAACTGACAAACAGAGAAGGGATTGACAGTACCAGCAGGGATGCATTAGTTCAACAACTGACGTTTGAGCTTGATCTAATCATAAGCAATTTCAGTTGCCGTTATTAAACATCTATTTTATTTGCAACTGCATTTATTCTGTGAATGCTTTCTTATGAGACTGACAGTGTGGTTCGCATAGGCCATATCGGATACCATTAAATTAACCTATGAGAAGACTTTGTGATGTTGGAAGGAAGATTGTTTTAAGAAGACTAGTCGACTCCCAGTTGATACCTGAGCCTTACATTTAGTGTGCATTAAGTGATACCTGAACCCAGTTAAAAGGCAAACTGGGCATTTATTCATTGCAATCTTACCCAGGCAACTTGAGAAGCAGTCATTATAAACTTTGTGGTTTTGGACATTTTTCGAAGTGCTTTCTTTACTAGCTGAGTTCATCCTGGGACTTTAGGTTGCATCATAGTTTGATAGTGAGAACATGTCTGTGTAGAGAGACCAAGTGTTATCTACACCTGGACACAAGTTTAATTGGTGTTTGTCTCAACACTCATGGCTGTCTTGGCTCTAATCAAGGTAAGCTGAGAAATGTCGCAATTTCTGTTGTGGTAATTATAGTATTATTGATTCACATACTCAGGGTGTATTTTGGTGTAAGAGATTTCAACTAATGCAGAATTTTACAACTATCTTAAGGCATCAGTGATGCAGGATAAAAACACAGATAATTAGATGTTCAACTTCAGTGTGCAATGGGTTCCACTGTTTCCCTTCAAATTGGAACAAAAGCAATTGCGGAGTTGTCAGGAAACAATTTTGACAGCTTGTCAATTTTTGTAATGAGTATGTTGCGTTTATTCAATTAGCCAAAACAATTGTGAATCGCTTTTAAGCATTCTGGTGTTGTACCCTGACTTTTCACGGGGTTTGAGATTTTGTATGCAGCATCAGTACGCAGTATGAGTATACAGTATGTATACACAGTATGTATACACAGTATGTATATAGTATGAGTATACAGTATGTATACACAGTTTTGTGTGAAGATTATAAAGACTGTAAAACCTAAGGTCTGGCTTAACACTGAAAGACGGCTACTTTATAAAAGTTCCCACGTGTTCTCATGCTGTTTTCACTTAGTTCTAATCGGTTTTCATTTCCTCTTCTGAATCGTTTGAGGCTCACTTGTTGTTATTCTCCTGCCTTCTGTTTTTTTGCCATTGCCTGGTTTTTACCTTATGTTCCTCTCACCACCTGTCCCGTCAATCAGCAGTTCAGTTTTTGGGGCAGCCTTTGGTCACCCCGTTTACTTTGACCCGGTCTATTCAACCTTAATCTTCACCTTTTTACAAGATTATTGTTAAAACAATCAATTTTGCTGATGATGTTCCATGAGCCTATGGGGGTGCGAGATTGTTGAAATCATGCAAATGTTTGTGGGATATCTAGTCTGATGAAATGCGGCAAATCTTAGTGAGATTTCGCCATGTTACACAAATGAACCATGTCATCTTATTACATTCTACTCACGATTCAGTAGTCACAGTGATTGAGTCCCTGGAACTCTGGCATGTGCCCTTGAACACTTCAAACAGCCTGATTTACGTCATACGTGACATCAATTAGGTACATCTTTTAAAATAGTGAACTAGGCTTTAAGACATGGGCTCAAGGTTTATGTTGATATTGATTAAAGTGCTTATTAATGTAATGGTCCATAGTTGAGATTGGAGCTGAAAATTATAGTAAATTGAACTTAATGTTTATCAATGGTCTTCTAATTCTCTCAAGGAAGAGGTTCATGTTCGCAAAGGTAGTGCTGTATACTTTGGCATTTAATTATATTGCAAGTGGTGTGTTTTCATTTTGTTAGCTCAAGTTATTTTGTTGTTAACAGCCATGAACCTGCATTGTGTACAAGTAGGACCTTTTTATTTAGATCTCATGCTTTACAAGTTGGTCTCAACTCGTTCCATATTCAGATGAGAAAGGATGTCTGGGTTTGTAAACAAGTAACAGTTTAGTATTCCATGAGTCCATGCTCAGCACATAAAGTGACACTCAGTGACAAGCCATCTTGAAGAGCATGCGGCCTTACACAATAACTGCGAGTTCTTTGAAGCACCACCTAGTGTCCTCTCTGATTTGACTGAGAAGCAAATCAAGATCATTATCATAATGGTTTTCTTGATTCACTTATCATTTCCATGTTTTTGTGTTGCTAAAGGAAATAGAATCCTATAATGCTATAGGACAACTTTATGAGGCTAAAGGAAATAGAATCCTATAATGCTGTAGGACAACTTTATGAGGCTAAAGGAAATAGAATCCTATAATGCTGTAGGACAACTTTATGAGGCTAAAGGAAATAGAATCCTATAATGCTGTAGGACAATTTTATGAGGCTAAAGGAAATAGAATCCTATAATGCTGTAGGACAATTTTATGAGGCTAAAGGAAATAGAATCCTATAATGCTGTAGGACAATTTTATGAGGCTAAAGGAAATAGAATCCTATAATGCTGTAGGACAATTTTATGAGGCTAAAGGAAATAGAATCCTATAATGCTGTAGGACAATTTTATGAGGCTAAAGGAAATAGAATCCTATAATGCTGTAGGACAATTTTATGAGGCTAAAGGAAATAGAATCCTATAATGCTGTAGGACAATTTTATGAGGCTAAAGGAAATAGAATCCTATAATGCTGTAGGACAATTTTATGAGGCTAAAGGAAATAGAATCCTATAATGCTGTAGGACAATTTTATGAGGCTAAAGGAAATAGAATCCTATAATGCTGTAGGACAATTTTATGAGGCTAAAGGAAATAGAATCCTATAATGCTGTAGGACAATTTTATGAGGCTAAAGGAAATAGAATCCTATAATGCTGTAGGACAATTTTATGAGGCTAAAGGAAATAGAATCCTATAATGCTGTAGGACAACTTTATGAGGCTAAAAGAAATAGAATCCTATAATGCTGTAGGATAACTTTATGAGGCTAAAAGAAATAGAATCCTATAATGCTGTAGGATAACTTTATGAGGCTAAAATGCCCAATGCAATTTTCGTTTTTAGGCAGCTAAACAAGGCAAAATGCCTCTCGAGAGTGAGATTGTCATTTGTCTCCTTCAAACTGCTGTACAAGTAGTTTTAGTGACTGGGTTGTTGTTGTATTGAGTGATAACAAAATAAGAGAAATAATTGCGTGTGAGGTTTAACAGCAAATCAAGTTGCACCAGTGTTCAGATGAGGCTATAAATACACCACAACCATAATAATGACTGATAGAACAAAGCACCAGCCAAAACGTTAGTGCCACTCTCATGTTTTGTTGAAATCTCAGAAATATTGCGGGTAAAAATACATGGGATTACGGTAAAGTTTCATAAAATTAGAACATAGTATGGCGGGACCATAATATTTTATTTTATCAACATTTTCAACAAGAGTAAGCTTGAAGAAAATTTTACTTCATTTTTTAAAAACTTTATACAGTTCGGCTGTCATCAATAAACATAGATAGAAATTTTGAAAATTTTTACCAATATTCACCTATTTCACGAACGCGGGGCACTGCTGTCGTGTTGATCGAAAACGAGGTGCCTTGACAAACATGGCATCGTCCTGCAAGGTGGTGTGGTCAAAAGACTTATCAACGTTACCAAAGATCAAGTTATCTGATGTTGAATCGATCTCCAAAAACATACCAATACGCACGGCAACTAGACTTTTACCTTCCTCAGCCATTCCTCCATAGTTTTCCCTTTTTTTGGAAAAGTGTGGAAGTCAGGGATTTACCCAGGCTTTTAGTCTTGAAAAATCCTGCTCGCCAGCTGGGCGAGTGCCGAAGCCAGAAAATCTACTCGCCCGAAGTTCAGTCACCCGGCCGTTGGCGCCAGTCACCACAAACTTGCTAATAGTTTAAATAAAAATCATCGTTTCGTGCACTGATGTCACCATCTATTAGAGCTACCGTATTTGCCCTAATAATTAGCGCCCAGGGGGACGCTTTTTGTAGCCTACGGCGCTTAAAACCCGGTCTCGGCTGTGACGTATGTGTAACCTATGACAGACTTTCTTCAAAACTGTGGTGCATTGCTATCAAACTCTGTTGTTAATCTTAAAAAAAAAATGTGCCGAAATCCCAGGCCGAAAACTTGCCGACTGATGCGTCGCTGCTTCGTGATCGTCGATAGGACAACTTGAATTCTTGAGTAAAAATAGTTTCGACTCAAATTACCTCAAATCCTCCTTAAGTTTTCCAAATAGCCTTTCCTAAGATTCTTAAGTTCCTGTGGACTCGGAGTCGGGATTAACCGCAGATTAAGTCAAAATCTGCGCTAGATCGCACCCGGCAACGAGAAAAATGTGGACAAACACATATGTTGTTGTCACGTGACGTTTGTATTGAAGTGAGTCAACAGGTGTGCACCGACTGAGCGAGCGCGTGCGTGTCATCAGTGTTCATTTGCCAGAGTAGCAGGCCCAATGAGCTGTATATGTAGTTATATTTATCTCATTGACCAGGCCCACATATTATATGTAGGCCCTAGCGCATGCTTCTTGGCCAAGTTTCGATTCGCGGTTAAGTTTTATAATTTTACGTGTACAAAGCAATCTGGATTCCTGTTGTGGGAGAAAATCTGTACGGGAAAAATACAATACCAATCCCGTTGACCAGTACGCTGCGTCTGTTCGAAGGGCCAGACCATATAGTGTGACACTTTCTTCACAAGATCAGCAAATCTTTTGCGTTCTTTTTGAAGCACTGCGGAACGGTTTGAAGTGTACAGCCACGGCTAAATACCGACAGCGGCGAGGCTCGTGGTCTACTAGAAATTCCGCGCACAATGATTTTTCAGGACTGTCGGATATTATTGATAAATTGAATACATTACTGGAGAATTTTAGAACTGTGAGGCAAGACATTTTTCGCACAAATATATACACATTCATGGACTGGGCGCTTATTTTAGCGAAGTCTGGAAACGAGTGGGGACGCTTATAGGGGCATGGGCACTTATGTTATAAAAATAATTTTGGCTAAAATGACATTGTACATTACAAAAAGGAATCAGTTCCAAGAAATATGGTATTTCATTTGCTATGAGCACATGGACCGGTCTTCCACCTTTCTCCCCTTTTCTTCGTTTCGGACTAGTCCACAAATTCTTTGTGCACGACCACACACTGTGATTTTTGACGAATCGCGTAAGGGGTGACATGTACTGAATCGGTAGGGTCGCACTGCGCCGATGTTTTTCACTGCCGGAGCATCGACACGATGACCAAACTGAACCTTAAATTCATGATAAAAACAGCACAAGGAGGAGGAAAATTATTCATATTCATCTGGGAAACGATATATAGTGCTTTTGCGCTTTGAAATTCGCTCGCCACCTGGGCGACCGGCAAGTCAACTTCTACTCGCCCAGCACCATTTTTACTCGCATTGGCGACTGGGCGAGTGGCTAAGTATATCCGTGGGAAGGATACCGACGAGGTGGAATTGGTACGTTCAGGCACTGCACAGAACACCATCAAGGCCAGCCGATGACCGCTCACGAGGTTTTATCAGTGTGCCTCGTTTTTGATCAGTATTTAAAGATGGCGCGGGAAGATGGCGCTTTCGTGAAATAGGTGAATAGTGAGCACTTGGAAAATGAAAATGTGACAATTTTGGCCACTACCGTACAGTATTTTTGTTCAAATTTCAGGGAAGTTTACTGTTATTCCACAAACAGTCCTCAAAGGTTTATTGAACATGGGGAAGTTATTTGGTCCACCTGGTGGCAGCACTAAACACTAAAGCAGCTCAGATTGCACATTAATTTGTGGTACCTCTGCTAGTTGAACTATTGTCACTAAATTTCTAAATTTGAGCAGGCATCATTAAAAAGTAAGAGAGTAGTCTCGGGGATGGTGGTNGGAGGAGGGGGGATATAGGGTACTGTACTTAATTTGGAGGACAGGGGTGTAGCTGAAAAGTGTGGCCGGGTTAACCCACAAATTCAGGATTGAAATTGACGTGATGAGATTCATCTATAGCTTCCACCCAATTTAATTAGTCTTTTTTACCGTGTTAATCGGTCTATAGACACATCGCCTCTTATACGGTCAACCTCACCTTGCCGAGAGGTGTCGCGTTAACCTGTGGTGAAGGTGAGAAACGACGCAGTGACGTCAGTGGTTTGTCTGCAGAGTGAATGCCGCTATATTGCGGTGCATCGTTCCCGCTTGAAACTATGAAACTGGGAAGAAAACGTGTATATCGTTTTTTCGACTTCCTCGAGAGCCCGAAATGCTTAGAAAGTGGCTCGCGGTAGTGAAGAATGAAAGGTACACTGTTAATAGCAAGTATGAGGTCATGAAACATCTCCATGTTTGTGGCCGACACTTCGTCGACAGTGATTTCTCTGACGAATTCTGGCTTACCAAAGAACTATCCATACGTTCTGTTCCCTGTGTATGTTCACGGCGCCTCTCTAGTATTTCTTGATCAGTGTATTCCGGTTTGAACTGATAGCCTGTGAATAACGATCCAACCTGTGAAGTCTTTGTCGGATGAGCTCTTGCCTAAGTCGGGATTGGCGCCAGGCGAGTTGCCATGTAGACGTTTATTATTCTGCGTTCTGTTTCAAAATGCTTGTATGAAACTGGAACATAGTCTGTCTCATTAGATACAATTTGTTATTCCTTGAGTGCTCGTGAGTGCAAATGATTTGAGAAGACAGCAATGAATAAACCACTGCGTTACCGGCTTTTGATGCTGGCAACAAAGGCAATTGACCGGGCACCAAGGCCGTCTGAGCGCATGCTAATTCAGTGTTTGCTGACAGAAAGCTGTTGTGAAACACTCGATTTTACATGCTATGGTCACATGTTAGGGAAATCTTTATTACGAAATACAAATACATTATTCAAATCATTGTTACAACCAGTGCCCTGACGGTCTGTGGACGGGGAACCTGACTTCGCGGCCCCCGACAAGTAAGTAGATTTTCAGTTTCGTGGCTAATTCACAAGAATAATACACGTGCACATTATTTCTTTAGCTCACTATTATAGTCTTTTCGTGACTGGAGGTTTAGTTTCCAACTCAAGCTGGTTTATGTTCGTACCAGTCCCGGCGGCCGCAACGGGCCTGATCGGGTTTCGAGCTAGTGGCCGGGATAACGTCAGTCCGGCCGCGACGCCAGGCCTAGTGATCGGGTTCCGAGCCACTGGCCGGGTATTACATGCATGTTGTGTGTTTAGAACTCAAAAATACAAGTATGAGCAACACAGTATCTACTAGGTTCTTCTGTCTTTATTTCACGGAAGAATACTTCGAATTTATCTCCGAACAGACACCAAACTCCTGCTACGGACCTTGGTAAATTGGCCTGTCGAACTTTGTAGACTACGGTGTGTCCAAATACCAGTAAATCCGTAACAGCGAAATAAAACACCACTTGTTTATGTTTTTATAAGAACTCGGTGTATTTTTAAGGGTTTTACATCGCAGTTTGATGATTTATTGGTGTTAAACGATGTATTCAAGTGATAAGCAGACACCACTAACCCGTGTTGTGAACTGCTGAACAGACTGCGTGTGAAACCAATTACTTGGATAAGTTCAGCACCTCCGTCTACCGTAAACGCAACCGAACGTGCCGTTATTGAGTAGAACCACTCGATCTAAATTGATACAAAATAGGTTGTTTTTGGGGTGGCATTCTCCTTTAATGTCACATCTATTTATAACACAACTCCACACCTCCCTTGTTTTGCCCAGTTTCAGTCAATGAAAGCGTAGCAGCCTTGTCTACAAATCTGTGGATCAAGTTGGGTTGCTGCACAACTTTCCCAGCAATGGTAAAGGTTTACTCCACTCTATGAGGAGTGTAATCACTCCAGGTCACAATAAAAGCACACCAATATGCCATTTGGTGTCATGTGTTGCTCCCCCATTCAATTTTCACTGCACTCTTTGGGGGTGTTAATCACATAAGCACTATTGCAATAATTAGTTATAGTTGGAAAATATGATGTAGCACCTAATGTTTAATCCCTACAACTACAGCAAAATTCTCCAGTTCAGGAAGTCTCTAGAATTTGGGACATGGAAATCCGCAAAAATTTAATTTTCTTGATTCTGTAATTTGGGACAAGGGTGATTGATTGTGGCATTACCATGAGATTTCTAGGGTTCGGACATTATGTGTTTTCAATGTAGAAAGGGGGTGATTTGCTGTTTTAACAGGTGCTTCTTGAATTTATGACAACCAATAGTGTTTATTTCTAGAATTTGGGACAAGGTTCGACCTTGAGCAAAATAATTAATTTTTCTGTGTCCCAAATTGTAGAATTTACACTGTAGCAGTATCTCATGCTATGAACATTCCCACTAAATAAAATTGGTTCTAACCCCGGTGTTTAAGGTAAACGGCGGGGTATGGAAAATTGAACTAGACCGTATTTATCCACCTTGGCTGAGACGCGCTCGGCTCATGCTCAAAGGGATGCCGCCAAGCTGCTCTATTCATCGAGTCACGAGCGAGGATAATTGACTTCGC
>NMRA01000399.1:91569-144862 GCA_002633005.1 Phoronis australis | reverse complement strand
GTAATGGCTGTGGTAATGGCTATGGTAATGCCTGTGGTAATGTGTGTGGTAATGGCTGTGGTAATGCCTGTGGTAATGCCTGTGGTAATGCCTATGGTAATGGCTGTGATAATGCCTGTGGTAATGCCTGCGGTAATGTCTGGTAATGCCTGTGGTAATGACTGTTGTAATGGCTGTGATAATGCCTGTGATAATGCCTGTGTAATTTGTAAAGTCAACTTATGAGTCATTGAAGGAACAAATGTGTATACAGAAGCATAACATGTAAAACAAAATTACAGCACTACTGTTTCAAGGTCAGGTCCAGTAATAGAAAGTATAATACTACAAAAATCAGAGGCCTCATGATCAAACAATTTAAAATGAATACACGATATCAATAAAATTGTATTTTACCATAACTCAAAATAATTTACGAATTAAAGATATGCTTGCATGCTCCTAACTTATGCTGATGTATAGCAGGAACTAAATGACAATGCTATTTGAAAATCATCTATGCTAAACAAAGTGCAGTTGTATTCATTGACAACTTGTAAATGTGAAAAGAAAAAACTTGTAAATTGGCTCACATAACCTGCATGGTGCAGGGTTATTCTGCATGGTGCAGTGTTATTCTGCATGGTGCAGTGTTATTCCCCAGCACCCATCACAATACTTGGGGGCTCACATAACCTGCATGGTGCAGTGTTATTCCCCAGCACCCATCACAATACTTGGGGGCTCACACAACGTGCATGGTGCAGTGTTATTCCCCAGCACCCATCACAATACTTTGGGGCTCACATAACCTGCATGGTGCAGTGTTATTCCCCAGCACCCATCACAATACTTGCTGAACAGTGTTGAGTGACTTACGGCAGATCATTTTCGACTTAAACTGGTTCTTAAAAACAGTTGGCAATTTTCAACCTGCTTCATATTCACAGCCTAGCTATATGTTGTGTTTTTAACTAATTCGACCAATCATAAACCCCCCACTTAAAGAGTTAGCAGTATAATGGAATAAGTTTCACTTCAGTAAACATTTGAAAATAGTACCAGCAATGCCTGCAGTGTTCTACTAATGTTAGCCATCCTCAAATAATTGAGGATTTTGAGCACCGCCATTATGAAAAATAAAGTGATGAGACTCAGAGAATACTTGGAAGATTTCTCAGTGACTGAAAATTTAAGACTTGCAAAACAACTAGACTGAGAATTCTATGAAAATTTTGGACAAAAAAATGTGCTCATTGGTTGTTCGTGTAGAAAGTTTAGTTGGATCAGATTATATATATTCAAAATAGATATTGAGAAATTTTTAAACAGTTTGTCTGTAATTCAACCAGAGGGCATGCTTGATTGCAATTTGATTAGTAAGCGGAATATTTCATCATCTTGTAGAGTGCATGAAGCACCTATACCATAAGACTGATGTCTTCATTCTGTGTCTGCTGCAGTTTTCACTGTTTTGTTGATTCACTTTAATATGTTCAGCAGCGACGTCAGTGGTTCATTTGCAGAGTTAATGTCGCTATGTTGTGGTGCATCGTTCCCGCTTGTCCGAACTATGCAGCTGCGAGGAAAGCGGGTATATCGTTTTTTCGACTTCCTCGAGAGTCAGAAATGCTTAGGAAGTGGCTCGCGGTAGTGAAGAGTGAAAAGTACGTTGTAAATAGCAAGTATGAGGCCGTGAAACATCTCCATGTCTGTGGCCTACAGTCGTCGCGGGACAGTGCCTGACGAATGCCGGCTTACCAAATAACTATCCATACATTCCGTTGTCTGAGCTTGTTCACAGCGCCTCTCTAGTATTTCTTCATCATTGTATTCCTGTTCGAACTGATAGCCTCTGAAACTTAACGATCCACCTGCAAAGTCTTCGTTGGGATGAGATCTTGTATAAGTCGGGATTGCGAGTTGCCGTGTTGACATTCACTGAGCGTTCTGTTTCAAAATGAATTATTCTCACCCCTATACCAATACTTATATAAATTGAAACAAAAGCTTTATGTGTAATAAAACTAATTGACGGGACACCAAGGCCGTGTGAGCTCATGCTAATTCAGTGTTTGCTAACAGAAACTGTTTTGAAACAACTCAATTTGTATCCCAATCCCACGGCCAGATGTTAGGGGAATCTTTATTTACATTTACATTATTCAAATAATGATTGTCAATGTAAAACTTCTGCCGTGACGGTTCTGTGGCCAAAGCGGAACCTGACTTCGCGGCCCCTGACGAGTAAGCAGATTTTCAGTTTTGTGGCTAATTCACCAACATAATCAGGGGCACTTTACTTCTTTGGCTCACTGGTATTTCTTGACTGGAAGTTCAGTTTCCAACTTTGGATGGTTTATATTCTTGATGTCTGATCGGCTTCCGAGCCACTGGCCGGGATAACGAGTCAGTCCCGCCGGCCGCGACGGGCCTGATCGGGCTCCGAGCCACTGGCCAGGATAACAATCGTTTTGTGTGTTTAGAACTCAAAAAATAACAAGTCTAAACAACACAGATCTTGGTTCTCCTGTCTGTATCTCACGGAAAAATACTTAGAATTTATCTCCTATTACAGACACAAACTCCTCACTACGGACCTTATTAGTCTGCCGAACTTTGTAGGCTACGGTGTGCCCAAACACCAATAAATCCCTAACAACGAAATAAAACAACACATTTTTATAAGAACTCGGTGTATTTTTAAGGATTTACATAAAAGTTTGATGATTTGTTGGTGTTAAACGATGAATTCAAGCAATAAGCTGACACCAGTACCCCGTGTTGTGAACTGCTGAACAGACTGCGTGTGAAACCAATTACGTCATTGGATAATTTCAACACCTTCTTCTGCCGTCAGGTGTCCAGTAACGTAACCGTACATGCCCTTATGAAGTAGAACAACTCGATCTAAATTGATAGAAATTAGGTTGTTTTTGGGTGGCATGCTCCTTTAAAGGTCAAGCTGATAATCAAGTTGAGCTTATGAAGATTACCTGTAGTCAAATTACCTGTAGTCAAATTACCTGTAGTCAAATTACCTGTAGTCAAATTACCTGTAGTCAAATTACCTGTAGTCAAATTACCTGTAGTCAATTTACCTGTAGTCAATTTACCTGCAGTCAAATTTCAAGACAAACACACAAACATGAGCATCATTCCGGTTAACAATAACTTTGAAGTTTCATCAAATATCATTGGCTAAAATGCTTACAAAAAATTCTCAAATCTCACCTATTGAGAATTTCACTAAGTGAGGTTTTCAGTGAGGATGGTTATCTGCAAAAGATGAGTTCTAACTGTAGGTAGGATTGCTATGCGAATTAGCTTGAACAATTCTCACTTGACTATCATTGCATTCTCACAGTAGTGAGATTTTTTCCCACCAATTTGAATAGCACCTTAATTAGATTCTGATTTAAATTTCCTTAATCTTTCTGGTAAGGGAGGTTTTCTTAAATTGAAATTTTTGGCAATGTTATCACAACATTTGATGGTGGGCACTTAACCTGTCTCTTCTGGCTTCCTGACAAGCATGATGTCATTGTGGTTTTAATGAATGCCTGGTGGTTTACACTTGTGGAATAAACACTGGCCAACTGGAGTTCAAGAAAGAGGAGCCTGGACTAATGGCTTTACAAGGCTGGGGTGTGGTGCATCCTCATCTGATACTAATTAGGTTGATGAGATCTCATCATGAGGTGTTCTAGTTGGTTTTGAACCACTAGGGCTTCAAATAGGTTACCTGTATGAGTCACGGTTGCTGTGGTGACTGGTGTATTTAGTGGCTAATGCTTTGTACATGAACTAATGGCAAAATTCTTCAAGTTACAATATGGTAGACAAAGCAAAATTTTGTTGAAATTGTAAATACTGAAAAAAGGCTTTTAATGACAATTGTAATTCGTTGTCGCTTTAGCGTAGTCACTGTACACTCAGGTATAGCCATCACAAAACATTTAGTAAGGTTTTGAACATTTAGGAAGATTTTGAACATTTAGGAAGATTTTGAACATTTAGTGAGATTTTGAAAGATTTTGAACATTTGCATCAATGTTGTAAGCCTTTGAAAGTTGAAAGATTTCTCTCAAGTTTTGTAAATATTTTTGTGGCAAGTTTAAAAACTCTCAACTTACTTTAATTGCTCATGTCTCAGCAGGAGTCGACCATGAGGCTGGCTCCTTGAACCACGAGACTGACTCCTTGAACTCAACTTTTTTATTTTAATACACAATTCCTTTACAAAAGAAACTGTTGAATACAATCTTCATATGACTCTTGTAATGCATTTGCCAGATCATTTCTTGCTTCCACAATTAGTGTGTGTTTGATCAAATGGAAGGCGTTGAATAAACAACCTGGGTCATATGTTGCTACAGTGCATTATTAAACAAACCTATGGGAAGACTAGTAGCACCTTCAACATAGCTGGTACCTTACTGCTTTGAGTCTTTCTTTAATCAACCAAGGCTGGAAATACTCCATACAACAGAATGGATGAAAAGTTGGGCTTCAGTCTGTCCACTGGCAGATCTGCCATTCTCTGCTACTTCATCCTTTCACTCATATGGACGGGTTCCGCTGTTTGTTATGAGTCCTGACACATGGTCACAATATTCAGTAATCCATCAAGCACCCAGTGGCCATTCCCCTATTTCTGCTGAGTTATACCAACAGAGTTAGCAGTAGACAATTTCCTCTGTGTTTTTTTCTTGAAATTGTCCACCTGTGAAGCTGCGTTTCAATTATCTTTTTTTCACATTGATGTCAAAGCAACACGAGGACCTTTGTTTGAAATATCATTCTAGGAACATAAGTGTGTTTCAAGCATGTGTTTATTAATAATTCAAAGGCTTGGAAGATTTTCAAATTTTCCCAGGTCTTATTTTTTATTTTCGCTGGGAAATTTTAAGAAAATTGCATGGTTTCCTGTACTTAATGCTAAATTGGTGATCATTGTCTTACTGTCAGGCATAAGATTGTGCTGAAACTACTTAATAATCACTTAATTTCCATACTTAATGTCCAGTTATTTGTTGACAAACCATGAATAATTTAAGCTGCGATAATTTTTATCTAGTGGTTACAGTTTTTTTAGTTATGGCAAATTTCATAATCAAGGGAAATTTTATTCTCACTTTTGTGTGAAAGTTATGTAATGGCATATTAATGCTGGTTCTGGTAATACTTAGAACTGTTGGGGGGAGTCACAGCAGTGTTGGAACACAGTAGAAAATGGAAAATAGCAATTTTAGAAATTATTTTTGTTGGCTGTAGCTGTCGTAAAACTCAGGATCTACTAAAAAATTTGATTATGATGTCAGCCGTAAGAAAATTGGAGTGAGTTTGCAATAATTTGATGTGTAACTAATTTAAGAATTGCTGAACATGTTTTCATCTTGTGTCATTTTGCTTACAGGGTCTCCCTTTGGCTGATCCCTCGGGAGACTGGAACTCTCGCACATTGGAGAATGAAAAGCTGCAGCACTACTTTCACAAGGCCAACCAGAGTCCTATTCCACACATACATGTGGAGAAGACTGAGATCATGAGTCAATCAAGTGCTGAGAATGGTCTCAGCTGTCAATCGGACGATTTGGAGGATGAAGTCTGGACCAGTAGATCAGTGAGCTACCAACAGGAGGTGCTGTCAACAGAATTTACCGAAAAATGCCGGACTAAACATGAAAAGGACAAAAGATACAAAAGTCGATTCAACTCGGACAGTGTTGTAAGATCTCCGGCGTTACGGGACGCTAATGCAAATGAGCACAAAATTGTACGACGTAGGCACACAACGTCTCCGTTGCCAAGTGAACAGAAGTCCTTCCTTGTCACAGAGTCTCCGTCACCAAGTCCCAAGTCTCCATCGCAGGACAGCGGAAAGAATGTTCGTTTTACATTCGGTCCATCTGACTCTGGATCTGATAATGATATGAGTGACTCTAAATGCAAACCGCCACGATCACCTGCCCCAAAAGATAGTCGAGAGGCTCGTAAACAGAGGTTTAGGAAGATGCTACAGCCCCTAAGGCGAAGTCATAGTGCTGCGTCGACTAAGGATATACCAGCACATGCTTTGTTCTTGAAGAAAAAGAATTCGGCCGACTCGATGTCAGGCGATCATAAACTTGTAAAGAAGAGTTCGGCGGGAGAGTGTAGTAGTGCAAAAACAGAGTTTGACGAGGTGGATGTGATGTCTCGGAAAAAAAAATCATCAATGTGAGTTGTCATTTTCTTCATTCTTCTTAATCTTATTATTACTATCGTTATCATTATAAATATTATTTAAACGTGCAGTCCCATCAACCATAATCCCCAAACTGTGTATTTCAGCCTTAAAATTCAGCATGTCCCTTTAACTAATAATCATTTTATGAGACCTCTCGATGTAAATTGACGTATCAGTCATCGCAGTTAAAGAAACTTGATTATGAAGGGTTTAAAATGGTGGGATGGGGAATATTTGAAAACCACAACACATCCCTTTATTACAATGACACCTGACAGTCATAATCCATTTTTGTCATCATGGACCATCTGAAGTAGTCATGACATCTACTCACCACGGTCGAAATACTTAAAAACATCAAACTTCCAAACTTCCAATTAATACATGTCTCACTAATTCACTAAAGGTAGTACCATTTACATCCCACACAGCATGTCCTGTGAATGGATAATCACCCAATCAGGTGGCTGATGACAGCCTATTGCAAATAGAAATGAATAATAGAATGGTCTAAAATTTAGATCATAAAGAAAACAAATTTTTTTAAAACGTTACAATAAACATTCTCTAGTTTGGGACAGTCCATAAAATTGGTAAGCAAAAATTCATAAATTAGGACATGGTCTTTTGTATCGACAGCATCTAAAAATAGACTTGCCAGCTCATAAAATCGTTGAAAATAGCTTCCGTTTCCAACCTTTTGAATAACGTCAAGATGAATAATCATTTGTCACTGAGCGTAATTCTTGAATTTGGTACATGCTCTGACCTCGAGCAAAATATTTTTTCAGTCTAGTGACGACTTTCTACCATAGTTGTGAGGTACTCTACATAATTGTCATTATTAATATTGCAATTAAGAACATACAAGATATCCGTGCATAGCACCTGATGTCATTTTGTAACAACACGCTGAGTCAGCTAAAATTGAACATCATTAAGTTTCTCCATTATTGTTCCCGGACATGACTCATTATATGCGTCTGTAGAACATTCATTAAGAGTCAGTGAGATGTCTCGATCAGGAGTTTGTTTCTTTCTATATCAAATGGTCTATTGACCAGTATTACCTGCAACTAACAAATTAGAATTTTCCAAAGACTACAGCATCTCGGTAATTGTGCGAGTGGGCCTTCTGCCGGTAACTTAAATTTGTTGTCCAACATTACCTACCAGCACAATCTCAAAACAGTTGATCTGCTGACATGTGTGAAGCAGTTTCCAAAAAGTGTAGCTATCATCTTTTTAGATCCAAAAATATGAAGCAAAAGTTACAGTTTCTCAGACGTCGGAACACGGACTCTGTGCTGGTTCAGCCATCTTTGGAGAACATTCAGTCATGGGGACGATCATTTGACAACCTTCTCTACGACAAATGTAAGTATAGGCCATTGTGATTACTAAGGACGATGAGGCGGCCATGTTGCAGATAGGCTGGAAAAACTATTTGGACAGGAGATTATTTATATGTTATCCTGCTGTATTTTGTTGCATATGTTTGGCCCATTATGAAGGTGGACACTGGTTTTCCAATCATAACCATGGATCCTCATGACAACACAATGTGGGTTTAACTCAACTCTGGGTTATAGAGCCGTCCCTAATTACACCATCATGATGACAGTCGAATCTCACTGTGATTACCCAAAATGTCATAAACATTCGTCAGGCACATTTGCTGCCTCGTTTTCGATCAACTATTCATGCACACATTATTTGTTGTCTGATTCTTTACAAGTTCTTCTCTGTTGCATTACTTTTATTCGTCTTTCCAATGCCAGCGAACTTGTATTGCTGCTGGGGTACAACTCCGACATAAGAAAGTTTGATAGACAGGACAATTACCTGTGATCTGAAATTCTTCGCCTTCCCGCATCAAAGAGACACGAAAACTGCCTGATTTTCAAAATGAGGTCAGACGTTTTCTTGTCTCCGGCACAAAAAAGTTTTATCGCCATGTAATCGGAACGGCTATTATCATTCGAAACCCATAATAAACAAAATCACCCAAGGCCATGGCACTCATGAAACACAGAAATTTGGTTTTACATTTCCACTTCACAATTCCTGAATAAAGGTTCAGTTGGACTAGTAGTTATGAGCATATCACATCTGTATAGAAATTATCTCAAGTTATCCATGTGTTTTCAGAGACGCTTCACCTTTGCTCAAGTGAGATTTAATTATTTTCCAGAAATAGTTACCTGGAGCGCAAGACCAAACTTCAGTCTTTAGTATCTTTCCATGAAACAGCCCCCCCCCCCCCTGGGGCTACTTAGCATTTCCAGCCATGGCTATTGTCTCTTTCCCCTTGGGATTACAATAGGCACTGACCACAGCACTTGGACTTTTATAACAGACTTGTGTTTGGGGGTTAGGGAACAGAGATGGCTGTCAGTGGTAACTACTGCTTGTTTGCAGCAACATTGAACTTTTCCATGATTTTGGCAAACAACAATTTTACCAAAGAAAACAGAAATACTGTGCTTTGCAACTGCCATTCCTTTGTTAAATGTGCCAACTATTGTGTAACCTGCCTGAGCAACACAAGGGGGCGTCTTAACTTGTGCACACCTCCACTTATCAGAGTGACGAAGCTAAAGGTACCTCACTCATCCAAGGCTTTACCGCAACCAGGTGGCGTTATGTGTAATATCCTGCTTCGCTAACAGGTAGTGCTGCTTTTAAGCAATCATGCCATTTATACCGGGTAATCAGATAACCTGACCGTCAGCCTTCAACGTTGATAGACTCGTTGCGATTTTTGTGATTTTCTGCATATATAATTCACACCTTTTTCAGGGGCACTCTGTAGGAAGTCGGCCAGTGCACCATTTGCCAGGGGTTGAGGCCAATGCAGTAGGCCTTTTGCAAAGATGAAATGGAAAATTAGGGGCCTATTCTTGACCTCGCGCAGCCGGGTTTCACAAAACTTGTTGAAAAAGTACCGCCTACACGCAATTATTGGTACACACCCGCGGGCACCTTGTCAATATGACTGAATCCCGGAAATACACTGATTCCATACTTTCACCTTAATTAGGTCTCAATTTGGAAAATTCATCAAGTAGACACTAGCTGACCACACATTTTGACTTTTATGTCAAATGAATTAAAATTCATTTCTGACTTTTCTGATACTGCTGTGTTACGACAAAGCAAACCCGAAAACATACCGACTGAGGCTTTTGAACAGTCTGCCCTCGAGAAGAAAAACATCCCCAGCCACCACCTCTAAAAGCCACCTCCATTGCAAAACCAGGCGTGTACTGCCGCTAAAGCGACTGCCGCCACCAACCCCCCTTGACTTGACAAGTATTATACATGAATGGTTACTTTGTTGTGGCAGGATTTAGACCTCGATCTCTCTTATATAGCGATAATGCAACAAACCACGTGATTGGTGCAATTTAGTGCCACCTGTTTGCTGTAAAGCCTTGGATGAGTGGGTACCTTGTGCAGTGACAAATGTAGTGAGATCTGAATGGGGGAGTATGTCATGTGGTTCTGTCAGGACTATACCACTACACTGAGGGGTGTAACTATACCACTACACTGAGGGGTGTAACTATACCACTACACTGAGGGGTGTAACTATACCACTACACTGAGGGGTGTAACTATACCGCTACACTGAGGGGTGTAACTATACCGCTACACTGAGGGGTGTAACTATACCGCTACACTGAGGGGTGTAACTATACCGCTACACTGAGGGGTGTAACTATACCGCTACACTGAGGGGTGTAACTATACCGCTACACTGAGGGGTGTAACTATACCGCTACACTGAGGGGTGTAACTATACCGCTACACTGAGGGGTGTAACTATACCGCTACACTGAGGGGTGTAACTATACCGCTACACTGAGGGGTGTAACTATACCGCTACACTGAGGGGTGTAACTATACCGCTACACTGAGGGGTGTAACTATACCGCTACACTGAGGGGTGTAACTATACCGCTACACTGAGGGGTGTAACTATACCGCTACATTGAGGGGTGTAACTATACCGCTACACTGAGGGGTGTAACTATACCACTACACTGAGGGGTGTAACTATACTGTTACACTGAGGGGTGTAACTACGTGTCAGGTGGATCTTTTCTTTGAAAGACTGTCCTAGACAGTTTTATGCTAGTTACTGATTGGACAATGCCTTCCAATACAATACTGCAATTACAAACCTTTGGCCACGCTGCTCATGAACATCTAGTACCAGCATTGCAGCAAAGATCCTTACCACCCAACTATAGACACTGATTGTGTGGCATGGGGGTTCCTTGGCAATAAGAGGTGTGGTGTTGTATTTCACTTTTAAATCATTGTATGGTGTGTTATGTTTGAATTCAAACAAAGCACGACGCACATTTTTGGGGACATAAAATGACCCTCTGGGACCAGCCAACTGATCAAGGCATGGTTCGAGCATCAATGCCTTGTCAATTCTCCCAAGTCCTGAAATTGGTGGTTCTGATTTGAGTGAGGTGGCATGCAGTCATGGTCTAACTCATGAAAGGTTTGTTTCTAGTACAAGTCAGGTTTACAGTAGCTAGCACAGTCACATTGTATCAGTGCCATTTACACCACATAATATATATCGTCTCTCAACAGATGGGTTGGCCCTGTTCCGCGGCTTTCTACGAACCGAGTTCAGCGACGAGAACATTGACTTCTGGATTGCCTGCGAGGAGTACCGTAGCTGCGTGAAGACAAGCAAACTGAATGGACGCGCGCAGCAGATTTACTCAGAGTTTGTAGCCGTGCAGTCACCTAGAGAAGTGAGAACAATTTGCCTTGAATCTAATTAGCACTTTGCCAACCCTGATAGAAGCTGATCCCCTTGTGGGTGATTAGTGCATCATTGGGAGTAATGGATAATCAAGTGATAAATACTCTTCCTGGTTGGGTTCTGATTGATGCAACACAACAAAATTAATGCATGTACTTTTATGATCAGTCTATTTTTTGGGAACCAGGGAATAGAAATTAGCTGTGGTTCAGTTGTGCTCCCACACAATAGTTTGACTTAGTGGGTTTTGCATATAATGACTTAATCATAATCCTAATCATCACCTTATTCTTCAAAACAGAGTTCGAATATTTGAGTTCATATTGTCAGGCTCTCTCCCCACTTCTCAGTCAAAAAGCAAAGAAGTGAAAATAATTAAAACAAGGTCATTCTCTAAAATTTGGTGATCTTGAATGGAAACCCTATTTCATTTTCTAGCAGTTATTCTCCGCTGTTCTCTGACATAGTGAGGGTCGTTAAATCTGTCGACTGTTCATAAATAAGTGTAACGTATCATTTTTATGCGCCCACATATTTATATGTGGACGCATTATGCCGTCATCTCCGTCCGTCTGTACGGGCGGGCGGCGTCCGCTGCTCTATCTCCAAAACCCTTTGACATACGTTCATGAAATTTGGCACATATGCTCCATTCATGAATGGGACGGCATGTGCG
Source organism: Phoronis australis (assembly GCA_002633005.1). Taxonomy (NCBI): domain Eukaryota; kingdom Metazoa; phylum Phoronida; family Phoronidae; genus Phoronis; species Phoronis australis. Next base: position 133,180 of record NMRA01000399.1, on the reverse strand, counting down.
AACTTTTGGACGGATCCGACTACCGGTGTGCCCCCTAGTGGCAATTTTAGTTTTTTACGCTTACCTTTGTATCTTCAAAAGTCCTGAACGGATTTTCATGAAATTTGGTATGTAGGCACCTATTAGTGAGATGACGCTATCCTCCCGTTTTCAGATGGATTCGACATAGTTTGCGCCACCTAGTGGCCATTTTTAGTGTTTTCGAGTCTGTTTTTGTGCGTCCACCCCTCTATCAACCAAACCGCTCAAAGGATGATTGTGAAAATTGGCATGTATGTGCTTACTATAAAGAGGACAGCTGACAATGATTTTCAGACGATTTGGACTACTGTGGCGCCTCCTAGTGGCAGTTTTTTTTTTGCGCCTATGGCTGTATCTCCTAAACCGTTCGCAGGATCTTTACGAAATTTAATAAGTGTATTTATATGATGTTAACAACAGACGATGACGACTTTTGGACGGATCCGACTACCAGTGTGCCCCCTAGTGGCAATTTTATTTTTTTACGTTTACCTTTGTATCTTCAAAAGTCCTTAACGGATTTTCATGAAATTTGGTATGTAGGCACCTATTAGTGCGTTGATGCTATCCTCCCGTTTTCGGATGGATTCGACCTAGTTTGCGACACGCAGTAGCCATTTTTACTGTTTTTTAGTCTGTTTTTTGGCGTCCACCCCTCTATCAACCAAACCACTCTAAGTATGATTGTGAAAATTGGGCATGTATGATCTTACTATGAAGAGGACGGTTGACGCTGAATTTCCCAGATGACTTTGATTACTGTGGCGCCTCCTAGTGGCAGTTTTTTTTTGCGCCCATGGGTGTATCTCCCAAACCGTTTGCAGGATCTTTACTAAATTTATGGTGGTAAATTTGTTTTTAATTCTATGTTTTTGTGGTGCTTTAAGCAACTGATGTATAGGATGTGCTTGTATTATGAAGATCACTCACATTTTGCCCCTAGCCTATTGAGGAGACAATGACCATGCCTTTCCATTTTGCAAAGTACAACATACTACATATATGCCCCCTACTGGCCACTATATGGTACCAATAAACAACCCTAGAAGTATACCGTATACGGTGCAATTGTGGGCGCATTTCAACGCTCTGCGTTGCTCTTGTATTGAAACCATGTTGTCATTCAGAACATAATGAAGAAGTTACGAGACCATTGAAACAGTCAACAACTCGACAAAATGCGGCTGGCCAACCCCATTTGAAAATGGCCTGTGACTTGATTCGGTGATGGAAATTGAAACCTGTCATGCTAAGGAATGTTATAAAACTGCTTTAAAAGAGTAAACAAGCCAATTTTTGATTTTCATTTTTAACCTTCAAAACGGAGGGAAATGCAAATTTATCAAAATTCTCAAAACTCTAATAACAAATTCCATATAGAACACTATGGAGTCAGTGTTAAGGTAAAATTCGAACTAGAACAGTTTCCAAAATTCTTGTTTTTCCATTCTTCAAAAGCTCTCTGCAATGTATTGGTTGATGGTAGCTCTACAGTATCCACTTGCAAATAATGCTCTGATGTTTTATTCTCGTTTACCTTAAGTTTGTTCAAAACGTTTTATAAAATAATTTTCACTGTTCCATCATATTATGTTTTAAATTAAAGAAACCTGAGCGTAATCAAAGTCCAGAATATGTAATAGAAAATAGCAATAGGAATGAGAAGATAATCATTCAGGTGTATGGTAGTATTAATTGCTCTTCACAGGTGAATTTAGACTCCAAGACACGCTTGTCCGCTATACAGGGTATCAGTAACCCCGATCGTAGCACATTTGACCATGCCCAGCATCGGATACAGGCGCTCATGGAGAAGGACTCTTATCCGCGTTTTCTCCGCTCCGAGGTGTATCAGAAACTACTTAAAGGTCACCAACCAATGTCACCAACCATCGGCGTTGCGACATCACCGGCAACGGCCAAAGCAGTTCTGAGTTGAGCTAATAATGATGACATGTTGGTGAAAACGGTTGGAAGAGTTTGGAGTGGAATCCAGGGTTGCAAGATGGCCTCCCTCCATTAATAATCTAACTACCGGTCGAAGGATGATGTTTTTTCGTTGTTAATTGCAATTAACTTCCGGAGAAAGTTGTTGCCAATTTAAGGACTGTTTTCATGTATTTGCTTCTTGCAAACTTATATCAATGGAAATGGTGCAGTAGTGAAACGAACGATGATTGAACACTAAACATTCTCAGATAAACCAAAGATGTGATGACGTGATGAAATGTTGAGTGAAATTTACTTCTGTTTAGACTTCACTGTGGCAGAAAATGAGCAGGGAGCATCTGTTGTATAGTGTCTTTGGAGTTATCCCCACATGCGTGGATGGAACAATGCTTCCCTCAACTATACCCATGGATGAGTTTGCAGAAAGTTTAAGCTTTGGTACAGTGTGTTTACATGTACTGTTTACATGTACTGTTTACATGTACTGTTTACATGTACTGTTTACATGTACTGTTTACATGTACTGTTTAATGATTCTACATTTTAGAGAACCTACTCAAATTATTAGATCTGATTTGCACACGGAGTGTTAGTGTATGAATTCCCAACTTCTGTGATATCTAGTAAATATGAGGCCAAATGTGCCTTTTTCAGGCACTGCGGTATACACACACAGCATGAACATGTCGCCATGTAATCGCCTAATGCCTGTATGCTTCGTCGGGTTGTCTCACTAGTGCCACCTGGTGCATTTCAACCTCTGCTTTACAATGTTATACAACTTGTTGAAACATGTGATGTCCAACTATCTTAACCCTAAGTTGAAAGAGACGGACAATTTTGTGCTGTAGTCCACAGTGACCGAGGGAAAAACAAAAATCTGTTGTGATGTAGTCGTAAATCAAGGCTTTGATGATAATTTTTCATTGTATGAACAATGACGCAACCCACTTCACTTCCTAAGGCTAACTTCAAAACAAGTTTGTCTTAGCAAATCTAGTCTTAGGATCCATCAATGCACTTCACCCAGTCTATAGTCTGTGAAATTGTGTAACATTAGAAATGTTGAGTTCTCAAATTAGAAAATCTTAAAAAATTGTTAATGCGACAAGATTGTGTTGCTATGATTTTGATCCCATTGCTCTGCTGTCAGATATTTGTGTCGATGTGTTTGGATCTTAGAAACAACCTCAATAAATTTTTGTGTAGAGATTTTTCATAATTGTTGATATTCATGGCAATTCTATTGAACAGTGTCTGTTAGTTGTTGTAGATTTATCCATTTTAGATATGGCAGCTGGACTGTTAAGTATGCCAAACATCGGTTGTGTTGAAAGTAAATGCCTTTGAACGTTATCAGAGCTGTGTACAGTTGAACTGTGTTACAGCAAACTCTTCTTATACGTTTGTTGTAGCCAAAGATCGCCGTCCTCGAACCATCTTGTAAACAGTAAAAGTTGGCTTGGACTTGTAAAATGCAACTTTAGAAGAGCACAAAACTGATCTCAAATGTAAAGATGGGTTCTTGTTACTTTACAATGATTGCCTTAGCTGCAGTCAGAGCCCTCTCATGGTCATTTTCAAGTCTCTTAACAAATCTATTTTAGTTTAGTATCAGTTCATGAGCCATTGAAGTTGATGTTATCGTGGAAATTTTTAAAGCCATGTTTTCTTCTTCATATTGAAGAAGTATGTAGACACACAGCTCAACTTTACAACCCCGAAGCGTCGGCCTGTACTTTCAATTCTAAGTTAAGAACTTTGACACCTACTACTATAGAATTAGCCTCTATCTTTACTTACTGGGAAGAATGTCTTGTGTACTTAGTAAGAGCCGGCTCCATAAGTTGGCCATTAAAGATTGTGTCATTCGCATGGGGCCTGTGTCATTCACATGGGGCCTGTGTCATTCACATGGGGCCTGTGTCATTCACATGGGGCCTGTGTCATTCACATGGGGCCTGTGTCATTCACATGGGGCCTGTGTTATGAAAAGAGACTTCACACATAAATGTGTTCTTGTGCTCCAACTTCACAATGTAATTATGAGCTCAGCACAGCTTGCAAAATAACTTATAGAAATTACCGTAATAACTAGTAGTTATAGGTACATTGTAAGAGAGGTTTTGCTTAAGTTAGATTAAATTATTTTTTGAAGTAGTTGTGTGTAGTGTAAGACCAATTTTCTAACGCCACTTTTCATGAAACATATCCCTGAAAAAAGTTTAGGCGTCTAGAGTAGAGGCGTTGAGAGAAGTTGTGAGAGTCACATGACAAGTTGTGAGAGTCACATGACAACTGTGACAAAGGATCCGTGGTATTGGTTCAGGAGACTGGGTGCAAAATAATACACTCTAGTAACAAGATGTTTTGTTGTTCAAAGACAGGTTTATGTGTTCAGCATGAATTGTCTGGCTATCGGAGCTCCATGTTGATCCAAAACACGTGCTTGAAAATCCAAACCTCGACTGATATTAAATTTATGGAGTATGTAATGAACAAGAAAATAGTAAATTAAACACAATTTAGATAAGTTATTACACAGTTGTAAATGAATTGTAAAATAGGGAACTTTATTTATTCTTCAACTTGTTGAAGACCCATGTTCTGTTTTATGACTCAAGTCAGAAATGTTGTGTTGATGCTCCATATAACTACTAAATAACTAAATTTTATCTCACAAAAGTACATTCAAGGTATCTGAAAATGTACCCATGGCTGTATGCTGCTCGGTTAATTTTTACGATGTATTTCAGTGATGGGCCAGCAGTTATCAATGAATTCGGCAATTATGAAGTGGTATCCTGCGTCAATATTTCTGACTTGAGTCTTAAGGAGAGGTCTAACAACTATCACTGTTAACTAATCATTACTCAGATAGACTCGTGGTATAGCCAGGATTTAATGTCATGCGGGGGTATTCTATTTCCGTCTTACTAGTCGTGTACAGTGATGGACAATCTCATAACTGCTAGATGTTTGGTGTTATTAAATATTAAAGTTTTGTGAAAAAATAACAATGCCTTGCCTTGTTATATAAAGCTGCCTTTAACTAACATTTTGTCAAAAAATAACGCTTCAAACAATTTACTGTTGAAACTAGGGCCTGTATCATGAGAACCGAGTTACACGGAATGACAGGACAACGAAAAACTTGCCACTAAAACAATAAATTCTTGACACTAGTGATCAAAACTCACTTGATAACGATGACGCAAATAACACGTCGTCTATTCTGGGCTGCAATACAAAACAGATTACACAATGCACTCAATACGCACCATTTATCATTATGAAGTCAGTGGCGGAGCTATTAACATTGTCAGCTTGCCACTTGATAACCAAACTAATAGACTCGAGAAAAATTTCATATTCATAGTAATGTTCATAAAAATTGCACAAATCTAAATTTTTAGTCTGCGTAATCGTTTCTGTGTGCAGAAGCTCTGAGATCACATGTCCGTCAGCAAAAAATGAAGTTTGGACATGGAACAGAAAAATTTGCACCTTTTAAAGTTTCATAAAACAAGGCTTGGAATTTTCCTCTTTTAAGAGGGTCTCCTCTTTTTGGTTTAATCAGATTTCCAGTTCCGTCTTTCTGTCTCTTTATCATTGTTTTGACTTAATTCACACAAAACTTATTTCAATTAAATTTTACAACTACACCAAAAATATTTCAATCACACAAACCTATTTATATGCGGAATGGTACATCACCTGGAAAATTTTCCTCTTCTTTCGTCATTGGTCATTCCAAGCTAAACGAATGGCATCTCGTTCAACATTTTGTTTTGGAAAAGACAGAGTTACGTTCCTGCAATTTATGTTGTCTTTTCTGTTATGGTAAACAAGGTTCAGATATTAATGACCATCAAATGAGTTTTGAAAGATTAATAAAACATTTTATTTATTTAAGGTCGACAGCTTCTTCAAAACACGAAACAAAACAAATATTTCAAGGTTTGGAATTTTCCGTGGAAACACGGATTTCCGCTTTTTTTCTTATTCCCTCTGTGCATTCGCGAAAAAAAATCGGATTTGCCATAAAATTTCCACGGCAAACTGGTTTCTAACCGCAGCGTCGACAACTCAAAAAGTGGACACTGCTCTTTATGTTTCGGAGGAATGAAAATTGTAATTGCTGGGGCACCTGGGATAGCGTGGTTCATCAATGGTGTCTGCATATGGTATTAAATCGCGGTGACAAATAGTGCGATCGATTCTGCGGCCAAAAATGCGTGGAGCTTGAAGTAGATAGAATATTTCGTGGAAAAGTGGATAAAAGAAATGGTCAATGTGTTCGTAAACAACAAAAGTCAGGGTTTGCGCTCTGTAAACTTAGACAGAGGGACAATTACGGCGTGCGAGGCCCAATCGCCTAGGTTGGAGGACCATCTGAAAACGGTGAAACACAAGAAAGAAAAATGCTTTCTGAAAGGAAATTCAACCATAACCGGTGATTCGTGGACTTGGAATGCAAAAGCATTGGAATCGTGGGATGTGAGTGACGTATGGAATTCTTTTGTTTGATCCCACGTACAAGCCCATGACGGCAGAACTTGCCAAGTTGCCGCTAGGCCCGAGTTCGATTTTCTACATGCCGCTGACATGGGACACAAAGTGCAATTTTCGTCACGTGCAAATGTGTTGCCATTGATGTATTCCAATTTATTTTAACATTTTTCATGTTTTATTTTGTTAAACGTCTTATTTTATCTAATTGGTCTAAGCCATTGTTTACAAATTCCGCCAGCCAATTTTCAAGGTCCTTGAAGTTATTTCTTATGTCACATAGTTTCTTCTACACCAGTGTGGCTTAGGGACAATTAAATCCTGTAATTACTGTTTGAAACTGAAAAGTTTGGTCAACTAAGGATTGTGACTGATGTTTTCTATAGTTTAAAGTATGTTGTTTTTTACTTTCATTTTTCCATGCTAACACTTGGAGAATGAGGTACACGTTTTCGTCTTGACTTTTTCCATTTGCGTAGGAATTAAAATTTTTTTGTTGGTTATATGTATATGTATTTCAGGCTTTCCAGATAATCTCTGGATCAATTTTTAACATTGTTTATAATTTTGTTTTGTAATTATAAGAACTGGAAATAATTTTATAGGTCTCCCTGCAGCAAATCAAGAATAACCTTCTGTCACTCACACTGCAAATTTTGCATCATTATCTTTATTATTTTAATTTCAAAAAAATATCTTTTGTTGCGTCTTATTGCCTTCATTATTGTTGCTGAAATATATGTCAGGTACTGCTTAACATGAGTGCAACACGACACAGTTACAGGACATCTTGTGATAATAATGCCTACTTTCGATCTGTTGAGGTATGCTTGTTTAGGTTGCAATGTGTATTTGGGGCAGTAAAAAAATTCCTCTATTTTGTCATGGGTCATTCCAAGCCCTGATATTTCCATACTTAACAGGATTCAAGTTTGGGAACTATTTTGTCAAGTTAAAGAGTTCCCATCATGCATTTTCTTACTTTTTTAGGTTTCAGTTAGCTAATATGAATCGAATACCATAAAATCGTGCTAAATAGGCACTTTTTATGCCAAATAGTCGCAACTTTCTTAATTTTGAAGAAAAATTACTTATTTCTAAGTTTCCCGCCAAATGATGCAATGGGTGGAAGACGGTTGGCCGCTTGACAATCATTTGCAATGTTGGAACACTGCAGGTTAGAAGACAATGACAAAATTGGGCGAGAATTGGACAATTATTATGCAGACAGAGAGGAGAGTGGATACGGGCAGCATACTTAAGTACTTGAAGAATCAGACAATGAATTCGATTTCCCATTGAGCGAACTTTCATCGGCTTTGAGGCCATAAGAATTCGACCCACTTGCACGAGAAATGACATATGTGAGCCACAACCAACTCTACCAAGTGGTGGTCAATACTCACAAAATAGACACTTAATAATTACTGACAAAGGCCACAGCAAACCTGGGTTACTCTTATTCAGTATTGCCGTGATGGAATGAGCCGCACAGTCTAAACACAATATGCATAAGCCTACTTGTAGTAACACTCGATCTGGGCCGGGGTCCAGGGCCTGGCATCACTCGCCCTAGAATGGAAGCAGTTTGTTCGTTATTTACAAAATTTGCAAATGCACTCACATGTACTTGGTGGTGAGTCCTTCATTGTAACGCCGCTTATGTGTGTGGTCGAAACACGATTCTTTGAAATGTGCCGATCAAAGTGTGGCTTACGCAAAACTGAATCTCATGTTCCACACTGACACTCCACACTCTTGTTCGGCACAAAATCATGGGTGACGCAGCACTGAAANCCTCCTGTGTTGCACCGCCTTTAGACCATGGGCGGCTTAGCCCTGAAAAAGTGGGGGGATTTAGCCCTACCCCAGGCCCCTATGGTGCGCCGCCCATGACAAACCGATGTCATTTCTGTGCAAATTTCACGTATTTAGGTAATTTGAACACAAAGACGTTCACAGTCAAGTTGTTGTTACCACAGTTTCCACAAACGCACCTTTTCATGTCTAAAAAAGACGGCTCCCCGCGGACTTTCTTCACAACTCCTCAGTATCGCACTGGTAAAACAACAACAGCTGAGGCGGTCTTCCACCCATTGCATACAAACTCGATTACAGAAAAATATATTTTTAAAATTTTTAGCTTGTTTCGTAGCAACAGGTGTACTAAAGGCTATTAAATCTGTTAAGATGTAATAATAAAATTCCTTTTGAGACACAGGGTCATGGTGGGAACTCTTTAAGCAGTTTGCAGTAAACAAGATTGGTGATTTGCACAAACCTTTTTCAGGTCCAAGTCAGAGACAGCTAATCACACCAGATGACTTATACAACAAGCAGATATTGTGTACATAACACAGTCAGGTTTATGATAAAGGCCAGAACTCTTCAGGTCCTAGTCACGTGCTTATCACAAGACCTGACAATGTATTGTCCACACAAAAATGCACAAAAAACAGGATTGTTCTGAAATCCCCTCCACCCCCACACCCCTGCAACCCACGACCCACAACCCCCTTGACCCACGACCTGGGGCAATAGAAGTATCTGCGTGCTTTTTACATATTTCATAATCTTATTACGTCGCTGAGTGACTTTCCCATAAGACATACCTACACGAGAGTCTGCTCTGGCTGAAGTCTAGTGAGTAAAAACAGAAAGTGGCAAGAGAACGCCGGTGGTCTTGAACAGTATATTGTGAGTGCGCTATCATTGTCACGGAAATAGTTTCATAAGCAGCTATCAATGGCCTGGTTCTAATAAACTTAGGGAGAGAGTACGTTAACGTGATTGTACATAATAGTTTTATTATTTGCTTTATTTTATACTCGTTCACAATATACTCCATATAGCGTTGAAATCTTTTTAGTCAAGAGTTAGTAATTTCAAACTGTATTTACAGGTAAAATTACAATTTTGTCGGTTCCTCGCACTCTGCAATTCACTGAAGAGCAGACGAGACGATTACAATCTGCCGGGAACGACATTTCTAAGGTTGGTAGGTCTTTGATTTGATTTGGTCGCGTTGTTTTTTTCTGTTTTTGGCTTTCAGACTTGTCGAATCGACTGCCTTCATTGCAAAAAAACAGAAAAGCCAGCCGATCTCCGGGCCCAACTCATTGGTCCTACAAGTCAGCGCTTGTTCTATGTTCAGATCTAGTCGAGGTTTTGTATAGACAGGGTCGAGGGTCATGAGTCAAGGGGGTTGTGGGGGTCGTGGGTCGAGGGGGTTTCAGAACAATCCCAAAAACAGAATTGACAGTTCTTGTCCAAGCTAGATTTAATTTCGGACTATTCTTGCTCGAAATTGTAGATAATTGAATCATTTGATTAAAAAAATTGTCAGCCCACAAAATCACCAACGCCGCAAGGGTTCTTTCATCACAAACCAGAAATAGTAATATGGTGTTATGATAAATGGACTAAACCAAGAATTTACTTGGCAACATTTCTAATTCAATTTTGAATTAATAATTTGTCGTTAAAACAATTGAAATCGTTATAATGACAAAAGTTGAAGCTTATCCTAGTATATGAGAAGTTAGTTATGGTTAAAATGGCAATAATACCTTCCAAATTTTTTATTTATTTATGAAATTGGTCTCAAGTTGTTTCAAATTGAGTGTTTCTAGAACATATTTTCCTTGTCCGAAATTTGCTGAACAGCAATCTGATATTTATGGTATTGTCCAAAATTTGTGGACCATTGAAAAGTAGTTTTGGATCTTGAATGCATATTGTGGACCATGGAAAGAGTATAAAAGTAAACAGGAAAAGGTCAAAGTTGACAAAACTTCTAGCATAAAAAAGCACGGTCAACTAAATGATCATTTCAGTACAAGAAAAATAGTTATAATAATTCCACTTTGATTTCATTCATCAAACTTTCCAAAGCATTTATCACACGCTGTTAGAAATCTGGTTAATAGGCTATACGGATTAGCGACAAAACAATCACGTACAAGGGTTCAACAACCTTTAATTGTATTGCTTTTGAAATGATCACAACTCACTGCGCAATAATGACGGATAAAGTGCCCAAGTATGGCAACAATCTACCAAAGTACCCCCCCCCAGACGGTACCCCCCCTGGAAGGTACCCCCCCGGAAGCTTATCTCAAACGTTCCATGCTTCACTCAAATTTTGTGAATAAAGATGCATGTACCCTTTACTCCACTCAGAGACGTAACTTTGTCTTAAAATTCATTTTCCTTAGAGTCTGCTGATCATTTCTTGTACTTTTTAATTCCATTTGAACAACTGATGCTAAGTTGAATACAAGTCAATATCAACAACTTTGTAGCTTTGATCACATATTAATTCAAAAGTTATTCCTTGGTTCCATCCATTAAAAATGTTTTGCATAAAGGCGCATGAGCCAACTTCTGCATATGATAGGTCTAGCTCTATATACAAATGCACGTGCCTATACAGACATGGGTGAATATGTGCTAGAAGCATTGTTAACATAACTGTGGTAAACTCGACTTCATTCCAAGAGGGTCATCTGGATTGTTTCAAAGCTTGAATCTGTGGCCTCAGTGCTGACATTGTGACGAGGATAGCTTCCTGAAAAACAGAATTTCCATTTAGCAAAATCAATCAATAGTATGGAAGAATCTCATAAACGGTGAGGTGAACTTAGGTCAAAAGTAATAAAAATGTGAAAAGCACAACCTATCAAAATTTACATATCAAAAGACACATCTCTGATGTTTAGCTGCAACGTGAGGGTCCTTTGCTGCATAGTCAGTGGGTTCATCTTGGGTGAGTATTAAACAAAACGAGTGGCAATCAGGTGCGTCCATTAAATTCATATTGTGCAAAGTTTTTCTTCAATCTGAGGTATTTGGTTGCTGGTACTGCATTGGTTTGGATTTTGCAGCAGCAAAGCCCCGCCCATTACGTTGATGAGAGCTCCCTGCATCAGTCTCACCTCAGTCCTGATGCTCCCCGCACCAGTGTCACCTCAGTCCTGATGCTCCCCGCACCAGTCTCACCTCAGTCCTGATGCTCCCCGCACCAGTCTCACCTCAGTCCTGATGCTCCCCGCACCAGTCTCACCTCAGTCCTGATAGCTCCCCCCATCAGTCTCACCTCAGTCCTGATAGTCCGACTACCTTGTTGTGGACACGTGTTCAAGTAATAGTCGAACAAAAGACTCGGGTCCTCGACGTCCAGCTTACTGTCAACGTCCAAACTAGCCTCTAAACCCTGAAGACCGCCAAATACAATTAAGAGATGCCTGCAATAAAGATGCAAAACACTGCACTATCGTAAAATCTCATAAATTTCAGACAAAAATAATTCCCAAAATTAGTCTTTTTTCATTTTTAAAAGCTGCTATCAATCATTGTTCTGAAAGTCCACATTTTCTCAGAAACATTGTTTTAGACACAATGTAGGTATGGCATGTACTTTAACACGGTATAACATTTATTTGATGTTAATAATCTTTTATTAAAAAATGAAAACATAAAGTTTCACTAATGTCAGCTACACTGTGTCCTGAATCTCACTGACTTCATACAAAAATAATTGCAGAAAATTCCCTTTATTTATTTTTCAACGGCTCATAAGTTTTCAAAATTTTTGTCACATGGTAGCTGTGGTACAAACATTTTCCTCAAAAAAGTTCGATTTTGTGCTGCGTAAATTTCATGGAAAAATTACCAAACTGTGTCGTACATAGGCGAGAGTTTACTATTCAGTACCACCCCAAAATGACCGTCAAACTTTAATCAAACCTTTACGATATTCAAGACTTTGAGTAATTTAAGGATCCAAATAAAGTTTGGAGGGCACAGGCCCAATTAAATTTTCCAGAGGAATCCTAGTTCTAGTATTGGCAATTGAAACTCTCTCAAACTTGTCGATTATAACGAGGTCTGTACAAGAGGCATGGCTTTTGTTTCTCAATTTACTTCAAATCACACGTTCAAGATTTTCTTGACCTCTCTTGACTGATAAGTTGTAGCTCTCTTAATTAATTTGATTTGTCACTGTAATCTTCATCATGGATGTTCTAATTCCCAAGAGGCAATTTCGTTAAACACTCGCGTGATAATAGTGAAAAGTGCTTTATGTTAAAATATCACCAATTTAGAGACACAATATGGCAGGCATGGAAAATTTTACTTCTTCATTTTATTTTCACAAATGATAAGTAGTCACCAGATAATCAAGTTCTGACCTAATTCACGTGGCGGCCATTAAAATCTAAAGCGAGGCTTACTGCGATAAACAAAACGGAAGTTGACACTGTGCGAGTTAAATGGCCAGTCTTTCGTGTCCAACCTGGACATTAAATCAATCATTAACCACAGAGACGTGGAAAAATACATTAGAGAACATGTCAATGCACTGTTTTTTTTTTCGGAAAACTAGGTTCGAAACATGAATTAAAATAAATATGACCAAACTGAGGCGATCGTAGTGTTACAGAATAATTATGCTGAATGCAGGGTTACGTTTCTTCTTGTAAATTGGTCATCTGCTCGTATTGTTAGAGTTGAAGATATATTTGGCAGTAGTGGCTCATCACATTTTGCAGTCATGTGCAGTTAGTCACATCGTGCAGTTAGTCACATCGTGCAGTTAGTCACATCGTGCAGTTAGTCACATCGTGCAGTTAGTCACATCTGGTTTAATTTGGTGATCAAGAATATTAGCATCAAACATAGCCTAGGTCCTGGTTTAAGTTAGGCACTAAAAGAATAATTGATGTTATTAAATATATATTTTATTAAGATAAAAAACCAGGCGCATAATTGAAAATAAAAATTATTTGACCATCAATTCTGCTTTCTTGATTTTGATAATTACGTCTATTTCATGTGTTAGGTTTCAAATATCAATCTGGACCAAGTTGAATTTTAAAATTAAAACACCTAATTCTTTCGTCCAAAGCATATTTCGTTAAATTAGAGATCAATTTGTCCTGCCCCTCCCCCCAACTTAAAAATCCTGGATCCACCCCTGGAACAAACATAGTTATCATGTTTCTCTAGGGGCATCGTTCATCCGAGGGAATTTTTTGCTGAGTGAGGTGAAAAATCTACCTCCCGATCACCATCAATAGCACCCCTGCCCTGTTGTGAGCTTTCATAGACTCTGTCTCAAGTGGCATTTTGTGCTTTTTCAAATTGTCACTTGTGTGGTTACAGGCGGGCGATTTCAACTTCGGAGAGAAATTTTCAATCACTAGGGGAATTTTAATAAGGCTTCGTGGGGGGAATTTCACGTGATTTTTCAATATAAGATGGGAATACGGCCGATATTTGGCCCCAAAATCAAGGGATTAAGGGCCCTGTCTGTTTTAGAAACAAAAATGCATCATGTTTCAAGCCGTAGTAATGAAAACACAGCTTGGCTGGTGAAAGATTCACCGGTCGTTGCTATGATGCTCGGCAACCAAGATGCGACAAACTATGATCTAACTTTTCGAAAACATTTATAAATTTTACACTGACATATTTTCCTTTGTCGCGGTGAATGGCAACGACCCAACGCTTCCGAATCTCAACGTCCTTAGGGATTGTAAAGCAGACAGTTGAGTGTCCATATTTTTTCTAGCCATTCGAGCAACGCGGAATATAACTATGCTGATAAGCCAACAGAGCTATCGTAGTGAGCCTCGTTTTGAAACGCGCCTCCTATTGGCGTGAATTAGGTCTATAAGATAGCTGACATGGTTTGTACAGTGTAGCTATTGCTGTACTGACATGGTTTGCACAATGTAGCTATTGCTGTACTGACATGATTTGCACAGTGTAGCTATTGCTGTACTGACATGGTTTGCACAGTGTAGCTATTGCTGTACTGACATGGTTTGCACAGTGTAGCTATTGCTGTACTGACATGGTTTGTACAGTGTAGCTATTGCTGTACTGACATGGTTTGCACAGTGTAGCTATTGCTGTACTGACATGGTTTGCACAGTGTAGCTATTGCTGTACATTTTCAAGCATTTGCAACAATTTGTTAGACCACTGGAAAATAAAAATATGGCATCTTTAGTAATTATTTTGTACCAAACTGAGGCTGTTTTCCATAGCACTAAACAAATGACACAAAACAAACACTACACAAAATTGTGTCCATTAGTAGCAATGTGGCAACCCCTTAAAAATTTTAAAAAGGATATGTTTCAGTTTTTCCTTTTCCAGTACATAAGCAATGTCTCAGGGGTAAACCGCCAAATTTAACTATATTCCATTGCAAAACGAAGTAGATCTGTATTACTATTCTGAGATACATTTATAAAAAAATTTGGACAAGTTTACAATGAGATGGTCAGCAATGAAAGTTTCATGAACAATGTAAAGCTACATCTTGTAAATCACTATTCTCTATCTTCTCCAGACTGTGTATTACAAACTATTCTAGATAATCATAGCTATGCGGTTTTTTCTTTGTATATTTTTGTGTATTAAATCCTGCAAGGTAAGGGAATCCCACACCTTTGTATTTGTAAAGGAGTCCCACACCTATGTTTTTGCTCATCTCAACTGGGAATAATGACAGCTTTAGTAATAACTTTTGTCTCAAATCATGGATTTTTTGTTGACCTACGTGCACACAAAACACTATGGCAGTGTTTTGTTGCCACTGATCGCAATATGTTTTTCCATCAAGAAAATGTAGCAAAACAGTTAAGTCAATTACTGTGGTCAGTCACAATAAAGTAATAATTATCATAATTATTGTAATTATCACGTATCAATTACTTGCGTTAACTGTGCGCTATTAACTCAACATAAACCCATCCTGTAAACACCGACATTAGTTTCCAATTTTGGATGTGTAGTTATCAACGAACCTTGCCAGGATGATGTTTATTACACAGGACGAATAAGTAATGAATATTCAATAAGTAATGAATATTCAATATTCAGCTACATGTCATGGATATTCTCATTCAAAAAACAAATTGCAGCCTGTGTAAACCAGTTTACTCAAAACAAATTCCCTGATCGTGCTAACTGTACACATCAATTTTTTCTGAAAAACTTTAATCACCATGGGAATCAATTTCTGCCAACAAGACAAGTTATTCATTCGTTGGATATACATTTTGAATTTAATTTCATGATGTAAAGCCAAAGCTGTCAAATAGTTCCCATCTTCATACACAGCCTCACTACTAAAGGCACAGTTTACACTTCTTCACTTATATAGCACACAACATGGACAGCAAGAGTCTTATTTTGTCAAAATTTTCCACAAACACAAAACAATATATAGCACACAATATGGACGGCAAGAGAGTCTTATTTTGTCAAATTTCTTCACAAACACAAAACAATATGTAGCACACAATATGGACAGCAAGAGAGTCTTATTTTGTCAAATTTCTCCACAAACACAAAACAATATATAGCACGCAATATGGACGGCAAGAGAGTCTTATTTTGTCAAATTTCTCCACAAACATAAAACAACTTTAATTACAGCAATGCAAAAGGCTTTTTAAAACAATTACTTTATTTTTGTGTGAAATATTCCGTGGAGAGTTACCAAATATTCCGTGGAGAGTTACCAAATATTCCGTGGAGATTTACCAAATATTCCGTGGAGAGTTACCAAATATTCCGTGGAGAGTTACCAAATATTCCGTGGAGAGTCACCAAATTTACGGTTTGTGTAAGGAGCTCATCAGAGGGATCATGTTGAAGGCGACTAGTTGCTATGGTTACACGGAATTTTTTTCATTAACTTCACTTACAGTGCACAACTTTTGAAAATTCAAAGACAAGTAACAGTTATTTTTCAATCTAGAATACAGTTACAAAGGTGAGATTCTTTCATTATTCTTCCCTTTCTCTCCAATGTCCCTTTAACAAGGACCCGGAACATGGATAAAAGTGTGGCAAGTGCAAATGAAAATACTTCACAAAGACTACAAGGGATTTGTAGTTTTATAACAATTCTAAAAACCTTATTTTGATTTCTCCTTTGAATTTATTTTCATCTGTGTCTTGGTTATTCACAGTGATTATGACCAATAAATCCAAAATAGCAGTTTGAACTTACAACCCCTTCCCTATAAACATGGCTTACCTAAACCCTGGCAGTTTAAATTCATCCACATTGGAGCCTCGCTCTGATGTTCCTATGGTGATGTCATAACCTGCCTTATATGGGCATTCTGTGAACACCCCACTAATGCTATTGGCTATCCTCACGTTGTAACCCCAGTAAAGTCCCACCTCTTTCTCCGGGGTCAAAGATGACACTACTTTACCTCTGATCTTCTTTTTCTCTGAATAATAAAGTTTTGAAAATCCAATGACAATATAATTACAAGTTTAAATGGAAATCAGTCACATAACAAGCAATGATAGAAGATCCAGTGCAGTTTAAAAATTGTAAACCAGGAAATTTTGAAAGAATAACCCAGTGTGAATATTGAGATAATGCCTCCTGTTTTTTTATAAAATTTGTATTTTCAGAAAATATCACAAGTTTGTAGAACATTCGTAACAGAGCAGAGCGTAAAGTATAGTATCAGGAAGTTTCATTTGATTCCAAGCAGCCATCTATCAACTATGATCTTTCAAAGTTAACCAAAATAGGGGAATTATATAGGGCTCAATGTAACATGAACTTGCAGCTCACTGTGATTAGAGTTGACTCTTGGGCTTAGACAGCATGCTGGTCAGATAGATCAGTCTTTGATTTGAGAACCAGTTACTCCCACTGGATAACAGGATTTATGCAGTGGGAGTAACTGGTTCTCAAATTATTTTGAAATCGGGAACTCACTTATCCGACTATTACTAGTTGGATTGTCGTGGTGAATCTCTTAAAACACCAAGCATGCAAATAAAATCTTTTGATCAGAGTTTAATCCATGGAGTAACTGTGTGTACAGTTGTAGACATAGAAAACAGTAAAACACATTAAGTTCAATATTGATATAGTTCTAAAGCATAAAACATACATCTATTGCTTTTCAAGGACAAATCTAAAATGAGTAAAAGTGCGTGAAAAACACAATGTGCTATTATCAAATAAACACGTGAGCTAACAATCTAAAAATCAAAGATATTCAATAGGGCGGCATCTGGTGGCAATTGCATAACCTAACTAAGATGTAAAAAATAAACCAGACAATGTTTAGGACATTGCACAGATTAATAAAGCAATGTGTAGGACATTGCACAGCTTAATAAAGCAGACAATGTGTAGGACATTGCACAGATTAATAAAGCAGACAATGTGTAGGACTTTGCACAGCTTAATAAAGCAGACAATGTGTAGGACATTGCACAGCTTAATAAAGCAGACAATGTGTAGGACATTGCACAGCTTAATAAAGCAGACAATGTGTAGGACATTGCACAGCTTAATAAAGCAGACAATGTGTAGGACATTGCACAGCTTAATAAAGCAGACAATGTGTAGGACATTGCACAGCTTAATAAAGCAGACAATGTGTAGGACATTGCACAGCTTAATAAAGCAGACAATGTGTAGGACATTGCACAACTTAATAAAGCAGACAATGTGTAGGACATTGCACAGCTTAATAAAGCAGACAATGTGTAGGACATTGCACAACTTAATAAAGCAGACAATGTGTAGGACATTGCACAGCTTAATAAAGCAGACAATGTGTAGGACATTGCACAACTTAATAAACCAGACAATGTGTAGGACATTGCACAACTTAATAAAGCAGACAATGTGTAGGACATTGCACAGCTTAATAAAGCAGACAATGTGTAGGACATTGCACAACTTAATAAAGCAGACAATGTGTAGGACATTGCACAACTTAATATAATGTAAGAAAGTGACCTAAGACGTGTATCTTACGTGTTTAGTACAACTGGCTTTATAAATTTTATGACTAGGACTTTTTAATAGTCTTGACTTTCAAGGAGTCGTGTTTAAAGAATATAATTGTTAACAAACTAAACTACTGATAACTTTTGTCTTGTGCTGTGCAATTGATTACTTTTGTCTTGTGCTGTGCAATTGAATTGATTACCTTTTGTGCTGAGCTTTGCTTGGTTTCATTGATAATGCATTCCCGAAAGTTGTCTTTTGCACATTTTGACAACAAAACCACTTCTGTTGTAATTTTAAGTTAAATTTAACATCAAACTGGCACACATCCTTTGAACAAATCACTCATTTTTATGTTAAAGTTACATTGAGGGCTACATCACTAGTAAAAAATATTCCAAATTCAAAGTTAGATAAAATATGAAAGAAGTGGTCCAATAAGCCCGAAATAATACCCATGAGCTAAATTTTAACCATAGAAAATAAAAAGTGTTAATTTGCTAAAACTGTAAGACTCGATTTCTGTAACCGTCGCAAAATTAAGACAAAACATTTGCCACCGTGTGAAATGGTTTGTCCAAAGCAGTCTACATATTACATAAACAGCATTCAATATACATTGACATTTACAAGCAAGAGAAACGACCTGAGTATCCCACCTACCTAGTGTGTTTAGATCCACCTTCACAGTGACTCGGACACCAGCAGGCAATGTGCAATCCACTCGGCACTCCTAGCAGGGGCAATATGGAAAGATCATTAATCATATCCTGTCAACAAGTTTTTTCTTTGTCAAAAGAATCAGGGGAATGTTTCATGAAAGTGAATAAAAAATGAAATCAGAAATTTGCACTTGTACTCCCACTTCACAATTTGTAAAAATGTTTAATTAAGTACTTATTATTATTATTAGCACATTACCATCTAGAAATAATTCATCAATATTATCTCAGTAACTACCAGTCATGATTCATCAATATTATCTTAGTAACTACCAGTCATGATNATATTCCGTGGAGAGTTACCAAATATTACGTGGAGAGTTACCAAATATTCCGTGGAGAGTTACCAAATATTCCGTGGAGAGTTACCAAATTTATGGTTTGTGTAAGGAGCTCATCAGAGGGATCATGTTGAAGGCGACTAGTTGCTATGGTTACACGGAATTTTTTTCATTAACTTCACTTACAGTACACAACTTTTGAAAATTCAAAGACAAGTAACAGTTATTTTTCAATATTGAATACAGTTACAAAGGTGAGATTCTTTCATTATTCTTCCCTTTCTCTCCAATGTCCCTTTAACAAGGACCCGGAACATGGATAAAAGTGTGGCAAGTACAAATGAAAATACTTCACAAAGACTACAAGGGATTTGTAGTTTTATAACAAGTCTAAAAACCTTATTTTGATTTCTCCTTTGAATTTATTTTCATCCGTGAGTTGGTTCTTCACAGTGATTATGACTGACTCTAAAAATACCAAATAAATAAATCCAAAATAGCAGTTTGAATTTACAACCAAGTCCCTATAAACATGGCTTACCTAAACCCTGGCAGTTTAAATTCATCCACATTGGAGCCTCGCTCTGATGTTCCTATGGTGATGTCATAACCTGCCTTATATGGGCATTCTGTGAACACCCCACTAATGCTATTGGCTATCCTCACGTTGTAACCCCAGTAAAGTCCCACCTCTTTCTCCGGGGTCAAGGATGACACTACTTTACCTCTGATCTTCTTTTTCTCTGAATAATAAAGTTTTGAAAAGCCAATGACAATATAATTACAAGTTTAAATGGAAATCAGTCACATAACAAGCAATGATAGAAGATACAGTTCGGTTTTAAAATGGTAAACCAGGAAATTTTGAAAGAATAACCCAGTGTGAATATTGAGATAATGCCTCCTGTTTTTTATAAACAAATTTGTATTTTCAGAAAATATCACAAGTTTGTAGAACATTCGTAACAGAGCAAAGCGTAAAGTATAGTATCAGGAAGTTTCATTTGATTCCAAACAGCCATCTATCAACTATGATCTTTCAAAGTTAACCAAAATAGGGGAATTATCTAGGGCTCAATGTAACATGAACTTGCAGCTCACTGTGATTAGAGTTGTCTCTTGGGCTTAGACAGCACGCTGGTCAGATAGATCAGTCTTTGATTTGAGAACCAGTTACTCCCACAGGATAACAGGCGTTACTCAGTGGGAGTAACTGGTTCTCAAATCATTTTGAAATCGGGAACTCACTTATCCGACTATTTATTACTAGTTGGATTGTCATGGTGAATCTCTTAAAACACCAAGCATGCAAATAAAATCTTTTGATCAGAGTTTAATCCATGGAGTAACTGAGTGTACAATTGTAGACATAGAAAACAGTAAAACACATTAAGTTCAATATTGATATAGTTCTAAAGCATAAAACATACATCTATTGCTTTTCAAGGACAAATCTAAAATGGGTAAAAGTGCGTGAAAAACACAATGTGCTCGTATCAAATAAACACGTGAGCTAACAATCTAAAAATCAAAGATATTCAATAGGGTGACATCTGGTGGCAATTGCATAACCTAACTAAGATGTAAAAAATAAACCAAACAATGTGTAGGACATTGCACAGATTAATACAATGTAAGAAAGTGACCTGAGACGTGTATCTTGCGTGTTTAGTACTGGCCTTACAAATTTTATGACTAGGACTTTTTAATAGTCTTGACTTTCAAGGAGTCGTGTTTAAAGAATATAATTGTTAACAAACTAAACTACTGATAACTTTTGTCTTGTTCTGTGCAATTGATTACCTTTTGTGCTGAGCTTTGCTTGGTTTCATTGATAATGCATTCCCGAAAGTTGTCTTTTGCACATTTTGACAACAAAACCACTTCTGTTGTAATTTTAAGTTAAATTTAACATCAAACTGGCACGCATCCTTTGAATAAATCACTCATTTTTATGTTAAAGTTACATTGAGGACTACATCACCAGTAAAAAATATCCAAATTCAAAGTTAGATAAAATATGAAAGAAGTGGTCCAATAAGCCCGAAATAATACCCATGAGCTAAATTTTAACGTAGAAAATAAAAAGTGTTAATTTGCTAAAACTGTATGACTCGATTTCTGTAACCGTCGCAAAATTAAGACAAAACATTTGTCACCGTGTGAAACGGATTGCCCAAAGCAGTCTACATATTACATAAACAGCATTCAATATACACTGACATTTACAAGCAAGAGAAACGACCAGAGTATCCCACCTACCTAGTGTGTTTAGATCCACCTTCACAGTGACTCGGACACCAGCAGGCAATGTGCAATCCACTCGGCACTCCTAGCAGGGGCAATATGGAAAGATCATTAATCATATCCTGTCAACAAGTTTTTTCTTTGTCAAAAGAATCAGGGGAATGTTTCATGAAAGTGAATAAAAAATGAAAACAGAAATTTGCACTTGTACTCCCACTTCACAATTTGTAAAAATGTTTAATTAAGTATTTATTATTATTATTAGCACATTACCATCTAGAAATAATTCATCAATATTATCTCAGTAACTACCAGTCATGATTCATCAATATTATCTATGTGACTACCAGTCATAATTCATCAATATTATCTTAGTAACTACCAGTCATGATTCATCAATATTATCTCAGTAACTACCACTCATGATTCATCAATATTATCTCAGTAACTACTCAGTCATAATTCATCAATATTATCTCAGTAACNTTACCATCTAGAAATAATTCATCAATATTATCTCAGTAACTACCAGTCATGATTCATCAATATTATCTTAGTAACTACCAGTCATGATTCATCAATATTATCTCAGTAACTACCACTCATAATTCATCAATATTATCTCAGTAACTACCAGTCATGATTCATCAATATTATCTCAGTAACTACCAGTCATGATTCATCAATATTATCTCAGTAATTACCAGTCATGATTCATCAATATTATCTCAGTAACTACCAGTCATAATTCATCAATATTATCTCAGTAACTACCAGACATGATTCATCAATATTATCTCAGTAACTACCAGTCATGGAAATATTCTCAGAGACTTTCCACTTTTGTTGAAGTGAGATTTAATTATTTTTCAGAATTAGTTCAGTTGTGTAGAGCTAAGGACCAAATTGCTGACTGAAGTGTTAAGTCACGTGTCAGGAAACAGGCCCCTGGCTCTATTTATGACCCAAGCAAAAGGGACATGTCATGGACACAGGGACATGTCATGCACACAGGGACATGTCATGCACACAGGGACATGTTATGTACACAGGGACATGTCATGCACACAGGGACATGACATGCACACGGGGACATGTTATGCACAAAGGGACATGTCATGCACACAGGGACATGTCATGCACACAAGGACATGTCATGCACACAGGGACATGTCATGCACACAGGGACATGTCATGCACACAGGTCTGAAGAGAACTGATGTCTTATGATATGGAGCATTTGTACAAGTAATATTTATATAACACAATAAATCCTTTCACTATTGAAACACATAGAAATGCTTAACTTATAGTCTTGCTCACTGCATATGCACATAATTTATTAAACCTGCATTAAATTAAATTTGTGCTTTTTGTCAATTTTTTATTTAAGCCAGTTACTGTTATGGAATTAGTCTTGAATTGTTCCTTTATCAAAATCAGAGTGCTTTCTAGGCTGCGAATGAACTATCAATTCTTCCTATTAAGATCTGCGATTACTTCTAAAACAACTTAAGGGACAAGACCAGAGCAATTTTATAAGGACAAATGGCAAAAAGCATGATTGGGTTTAATGATGGTTTCAATAAGATGGTTCATCTTCTTGTTACTTCGTTTTCAAGCGAAAGGTTTCCTACCATGTCACAGCACTCCTACTGCGATATAACACCTCTGCTGTGTTGTAGCACCCCTACAGTGTCACAGCACCGCTACAGTGTCACAGGACCCCTACAGTGTGGCAGCACCCCTACAGTGCTGCAGCACCCCTACAGTGTGGCAACACCGCTACTATGTTATAGCATCTCTACCATGTTATTACATCCCTACCATGTTAAAGGACCCCTACCGTGTTATAACGCCCAACATTGACAAAGGATCCCATTTTGCTGGGCTTGTCCAGAACGACACCATCACGATACTGACTCCGGTCCTCCGCTCTCATGTGATGAGGACAGTCAAGAGGATTGAGCAGACCTGTGAACAGTAGATGGCACTAGAGTACTGAGTTGTAGACAACTGGTACCACTATATTGAGTAGATTTGTAAACAATAGATGGCACTAGAGTATTGAGCTGACCTGCAAATAACAAGTGGTAGAAGTAGATAGATCAAACCTACAGACAATAGGTGGCACTTGAAAATTGAGTAAACCAATAGACAACAGACGTCACTAGAGGTCTGAGTACACCCGAAGACAATATATAGCACTAGAGGTTAAAGTACACTCAAAGACAACAGATGGCACTAGAGGGAAGAGTACACCCACAAACAACAGATGGCACTAGAGGCTAGAGTAGACATGAAGACAACAGATGGCACTAGATGTTTCAGTAGTGAAGTCAAAAGTGTATTAATATGATGCCCCATGGGAAGTTCAGTGAGAAACCACGATACAGTCAGCAAAAGAAGGTGCATCTCTTTAGTCATTAAGTTCACCTAAAATTCTCTACCAAAACACACAGTTCAAAGGTTAAAGCATCAGAAAGGTCATGTGTATGTTCATAAACAAACAGCAAACTGAGCACATTAATAAGATAACTTTGATGATATAAGCGATGTGTGGGCATCGACCTACTTGAAGAAATAAAAATTCATGAATCTCCAAAAACTTTGCTTGTTTCAAATCTTATCACAGCTATAAAGGCATTATACATGCTGACTCAAAATAGAATGCAGCCAAGAAAGTGAAAAATTATAGCTATTACTTTGCACTATTTTGCGGAAAAGTTCACTTTTATACAGGCAGATCAAAACAACATTTCGCAACATTTAATCTACAAGCCAAGGTACATTCTAATTTGAAAATTGCTGGCATTGATATGTCAACTGAAACTGATAGATTCAGTGCTACAGGTGTTCACAAGAAAATGACAATTATCAGGAAATAAACCCTTGATCACATTTGATTTAGGCCAGAAAGGAAGCACGAACTTCAAAATTAGCGCGTAGGTAAATAACGGCATATCTATCCAACGTTTCGGTTTATTACTCTAAATCAGTGTCAAGGAAACAGTTCACAGACTCAAAACAAGCGACACAGGTAGAGAAGAGACTGTACAAGTACACCTCAAAATGCATTGTGAGGGCAAGAGACCAGAAATGAAAACAGATGGAGCTCAAATGAACCAATGTTTCTATTGAGGTAACGCTCAGCATGATTCAACCGTATATGCATAGCATAACCTCCTTTATGAGGAGCCTGAGGGTGGCATTATCCTTGCTCTGGTGTTCAGATCCTAGACAAGGATAATGCCACCCTCAGGCTCCAACTGTTTTGGTTTCTGGTCTCTTGCCCTCACAATGCATTTTGACATGTACCTGTACAGTCTCTTCTCTACCTGTGTCGCCTGTTTTGAGTCTGTGAACTATATCCTTGACAATGGTTTAGAGTAATAAACCAAAACGTTGGATAGATATGTCATTATTTACTTACGCGCTAATTTTAAAGTTTGAAATAAACCCTGTTTCCGTGATTTCACTCAAAACTGGACGTAACCTATTAGTACTCAACTAATACATTCCGAGAGGTTTATTCAACTGACAAACTGCCTCATGGTGTCACAAACAACATCCCATAGCTCAAGATGCACCAGTGTTACTCACAGTCCTCAATTAAATGTTTCTAAGCCACTGCCAAGTTGCCAATTTAAAATGTAGCAGGTTTTCTTAGGAGTTTTCAAGCGTGCTTCAAACTTTGAACGGAAGGTGAAGGCTACAATTCATCACCTTCATTTGAATATTCAAATGATGTAGTCGCAGTTGACGGCCATGATGAAATTTTTTACAGTTACCGCGCGTCACCCCCAAAAACCTTATGAAAATCCAGACATATTTGCAATTCCTGCTCATCTTTTCTATTGTATGTTGAGATCCATGTACTTATGCGGTGTAAGTATTAAGTAATTATAATACATAACATTGCCGCACAAAAATCAAATTAACATGATTATGCCAGGAAAGTTATCAACTGTCTTTCAAATCCCATTTTAAGATTTTGGGAAT
Organism: Phoronis australis; assembly: GCA_002633005.1. NCBI lineage: Eukaryota > Metazoa > Phoronida > Phoronidae > Phoronis > Phoronis australis. Next base: position 107,648 of record NMRA01000399.1, on the reverse strand, counting down.
TTCGAACAACAAAGGCCCAATTGTGTTATTTTTTTGCCGAAAAATATTGTGAAGACTATTTTCTTGAAGTTTTAGGTTTGAAGCTTTTGTAAAACTAGGCTCAAGTTGTTAATTACTGTCTTTATGACGAGAAAAGAGTTGAGTAAGGCTGGCCAACTGTACCAATGGACCAGCAGTGACTGTCTTTATGACCAGATAAGAACAGAGTTGAGTAAGCCTGGCCAACTGTATCAATTTACCAGCAGTGACTGTCTTTATGACCAGATAAGAACAGAGTTGAGTAAGCCTGGCCAACTGTAACAATGGACCAGCAGTGACTGTCTTTATGACCAGATAAGAACAGAGTTGAGTAAGGCTGGCCAACTGTAACAATGGACCAGATGTGACTGTCTTTATGATCAGATAAGAACAGAGTTGAGTAAGGCTGGCCAACTATAACAATGGACCAGCAGTGACTGTCTTTATGACGAGATAAGAACAGAGTTGAGTAAGCCTGGCCCACTCTAACAATGGACCAGCAGTGAGGGATTAGAGCACAAGTATTGTGATATTGTGGCATATCACTTTGGTGGGGCACTAGAGGTGAAATGTAGGGATTCCTATAGCAATGTGAAAAAATAAAAAAAAATTCTACTAACTCCAAAACAGGGTGTTGAAATCCCTTTTTAGTGGTTGTAACTGAAATATGGACTGTATACAGCAACTCACCAGTGTACTGTAAATATGGACTGTATACAGCAACTTACCAGTGTACTGTAAATATGGACTGAATACAGCAACTCACCAGTGTACTGTAAATATGGACTGTATACAGCAACTCACCAGTGTACTGTAAATATGGACTGTATACAGCAACTCACCAGTGTACTGTAAATATGTACTGTATACAGCAACTCACCAGTGTACTGTAAATATGGACTGTATACAGCAACTCACCAGTGTACTGTAAATATGGACTGTATACAGCAACTCACCAGCATACTGTAAATCCTTATGCTGTGGAAAAAGAGACTTGCGCAGATACTGCGGACACTCAAGATACTGCAGGATCCTGGCCAGTTGTACCGTGCCACGCCTTGTTTTACTGACACCCTTTGAGTCATCATCAAAATTTCTAGAAACAATGTGTGATATCAGCAGTTGCATTTAATGACTCAACTTACGTTTTTAATGATTCTGAAGTCGACTGCACTATGCAAAATGGGTTTAGTTTACATTCAATATTGGATACACAGAGAAACAGTCAGAGGATGGTGATTATAAAACTAGACAGAATATTGAGATGCAGTAATTTCCAAACGCACTTATCTTTTAAACACACCTTGCAGATCACTGTGTATAAAGTACTTAAGACATTCCTTTGTAAGATGTCAGTGACCACTGGTTCAACATGAACCTTGACCTTTAATGCTGTCAGTATCACCATGAACCTTGACCTATAATGCTGGCAGTACTAAAAGCTCATAAAACCTAGTTAAATTCTTAAGAGAATGTCACTTTGAAGAGATGGGAAGCCCACTACATGATGAAAAATCAATGAATTTCTTTAAAGACAAATTTTGATTAGACTTACTTTTCCCCATCGCCTGATTCATCAAATACAACAACCTCATTAACCTTGAAAACGACGGCGGCGCGTGCAATCTGTCCAGCTAGGTAGGACCTGAGTTCAGCTGATTGAGCGTTGTCTAGGATTGAGCCGGGCACAGCAATAGTAACAGTATGCAAGGAGTCTGAAAGCGTAAGAAGCATAGCAATTTAATAAATGCCAGGATGAAGATTTAAAGGAACATTTCCTCCCTACTTCAGATCTCATAATGAAAATCATGACATAATACAAACTGATAAGGCAGCTATTAACTGAAAGAACTGTCAGACAGTTTGTGATTGGTTGAGACCAGGCTCTGGAAGTTGACTTGTCACGACGTGTCAATCTATTTACAAAGACATTAACAAACTGTCATTTCTTTGCAAGAACAAAAATCACTTTTAGTCTGAGTAAGGAACACTAGATGAGACCACCTTCATACTGGGCTCAGAACATTAGATGAGACCACGTTCATACTGGGTCACAAACGTTAGATTAAACCACCTTCATACTGGGTCCAGAACATTACATGAGACCACCTTCATGCTGGGTCCACAACATTAGATGTCGAGACCACCTTCATACTGGGTCCAGAACATTAGATGAGACCACCTTCATGTTCGGTCCAGAACATAAGATGAGATTAGCTCCATACTGGGTCTAGAACATTGAGAACCTCCAAAGATAGAGGTAAGCATAAAAACTAAAATTGCCACTAGGGGGCACACTTGTAGTCGGATAGATCCAAAATTTGTCGTCATCCGTCGTCAGCTTCATAGGAACACATCTGCCAAATCTCATCAAGATCCTGTGAGGGGTTTAGGAGATACAGCTGCGGACGACAGACACCCAGAGATGACAACAATATGCACCAAAAAATATGTGGGCGCATAAAAATTTGCTTTGCTTTTAGCATGGTTTGTATGGTGAGCATCTGCAACAATGTGGCAAGCTTCAGAAAAATAGAATTATTTTTGTCCCAAACTGAAGAAGATTTACGTTATCCAGAAAACCTAGTATAAACATACCACAAGACACTTTATCCTGTGAAGAGACTTTCTGCTCTTCTTCCAACTTTTTCTGTTTTTCCAAATTTTTAAGCAGTTTATCCTCCTTCCATTTCCTCTTCTTTGCTTTCCCTGCAAAGATGACTTTAATACAGAGCTCAAACACCAGGTGGCGAGACCATCTCATTCACGAGTCTGGTCATCTAGATCTGCCAAAACAACATGTCATACTTAGAAATAGTTTGGCAAATTTACAATTTACAAGAAAAGAAAGCAGAAAATAAATCAAAAGTAGAAATGATTGCTTGAAAATGCTTTTGATGTCCAATATTACAAAATAATGTGATGCTTTTTTGTCTGAAAATACCACAATGCACAAGTGTTGGCTTACAAAACAAATGATGTGGGGCTGATGAGACAGACAATGATGTGGGGCTGATGAGACAGACAATGATGTGTTGCTGATGAGACAGACAATGATGTGTTGCTGATGAGACAGACAATTGCCCTCTAGTTTGGAACAACTTCGCTTCACGTAAAATGCCAGGAGTAAATTATATGAGCACACAATGAGGCAGAATAGTGAAATTCTATTTTGGCAAATTTCTCCACAAAAGTAAAAAAAACAACAACAATTGTAGTCGTTAACAAGCCTGATTTGTTCCATGCACATGACATAAAACAGCATTTAGTAAAATTGTTATTATTTCCTCAAAGGTAAACAGTGTTTGGAAAAAGGAAAACAAATAATTATTTAACAGCAAAATGATGAAGACTTAAGCAGACCAATAACCTAATCTCCAAATTCAAGTTCAACATTCTCTGGTTTATTTAACTCAGTACGTATGAACTAAAGGTGAGTGACCTTCAATTTTGAGATCCAGTATGAAGGTATTATACCTGGGTATACAGCATTTTCAAAACATTCAGCATCAATACAAGGCCAGTGGCACTCCCTCACCTTTTAAACAGACAACACACGATGTAATAAAGTTGTGTTGAAACAAACAGCAGATTCTTATGATCACAGTTCAAATACTAGTTGTCTACTCACTTTCTGCTTTCCACTTTGACCATTCTTGTGCCTACAAATTAAACAAAAAGACAGAGTTATGTCCAGCTCTGTATACTATAAAACAGCTGGCTTATTACATAAAAAACAATCAGCGTACAATTTTATAGCATAATATTTAGAAAGTATCAAAGCACGGAGTACAATTTCCTTCATTCACCAATTGAAAATTGTGAGACTGTATATTTTTATGGTATTGTTTAATAACCACATCTCACAACAGGAGCAATATGACAACATATCTCACAACAGGAGCAATACGACAACACATGTCACAACAGAAGCAATATGACAACACATCTCACAACAGGAGCAATACGACAACACATCTCAGTTGTCATCGTTATACACAACACATCTCACAACAGTAGCAATATGACAACATATCTCACAACAGTAGCAATATGACAACACATCTCACAACAGTAGCAATATGACAAAATGTTAGAAAAGCAATCTCACAGCGTTTAACCTCCATACACGAACACAGAACGTTGTCTACCAAACATTCCAGCGCCATCTACCAACGGTTTGTTTCATTGTGTTGATGCTCTTTGCAAGGTGCGTGTTACTTGGAAATAGTTGACCTACCAAATGGTGCAGTAGACACCACCAGGTTCTCTGCCATGCCAGCTAATCTGTTTCAACACAAATCACGTGGTCAGGCAAAATCCTTATAAAACAATCAGATATTTTACCTAGCTAACTTTTCAGTACATTACCTATCATGGGTGACCATTCACATGACAGATAGTAGTATCCAGATGTAATGATGGGGAATTCTGAGTCGTTTCATCGTGATCCTCATAAGTATTCTAATATCGACATTCTCTCTTTTTACTCCTCCCTTCATCACTGTTTGGTCCACAGCTTTATTGGAGAATATATGGCTAGAAATATTCCCAACTTTCAGGTGTTTCAGGTGTCGTCACTCACCATGCTCATTCAGATCATCACCCATTGGGCTAAATATTTATTACCATAAGCTTAGGTAAATATTCATTATCTTAAGGTTGGGTAAATATTCATTACCATAAGGTTGGGCAAATATTCATTACCTTAAGGTTGGGTAAATATTCATTACCTTAAGTTGGATAAATATTTATTACCATAAGCTTGGGTAAATATTCATTACCTTAAGGTTGGGTAAATATTCATTACCATAAGGTTGGGCAAATATTCATTACCTTAAGGTTGGGTAAATATTCAGTACCTTAAGTTGGATAAATATTTATTACCATAAGCTTGGGTAAATATTCATTACCTTAAGGTTGGGTAAATATTCATTACCATAAGGTTGGGAAAATATTCATTACCTTAAGGTTGGATAAATATTCATTACCATAAAACAACCCAAGGGGTGAGGCTTGGGATAACAGTTTGTTTGCAATAGAGAACTTAAGAACATTCTAGTGTGAGTCAGTTAACCTAGATCTGAAGTTGAGTTGAGGTAAAGTTACAGTGTTGCAGCTGTTTAGAATCAGCAGTCACAGGTTTGTGAATGGAGAAGCCATAGAGACATAAGGTTATTGAGCCAACTAACAATTTTTTATTACATAAAGTGATTCACAAACCAAGGCTTTGCAACACTGGCTAGAGCATACAACAGATATTGTGTTGGACGTTTGGTTGAGTAGACTTCCGAGCATACAGTGGTGATTAGTGAAGTGATTAACCCAAACCAGTCTTCAGTCTATCCTCGCACCATAACCTCCGGTCAGTAATAACCTACACCCACCCTACAATTACGTCAAATGTGACAATTAGGGTGAGCTGAAAGACAAAATGGAAGTGATTAACGGCTCTCATCTGTGAAGACTCCATGAGAAAACATATCACGGGTGAGAAACAACATGACCGCCGGTCCTCTAAATCAGACCAACTCACCCAAACAGGACCTAAGGGGATCAAATGAGATAGCCGCACCAGAAAATGGGACTGACGCACCTAAAAACATGACCGCCCCACCACAAAACAGGACCACCGGGGGGTGAACATGACCGCCAGACAAAATGCAGTTACCAAGGCCTTTGCATGATACTGCGGGTTATGACGTAACCAGTCAGCTAGCTGTTTAAAGACTATCGCCAAAGTAAAGCTTGGTAGCACTGAGTAATTGAGCTCCGTTATATCCCCAAAATTTCCCACAGTCCGGGTAGTTCTGCGCGTCACCCGGTCGTCGTCGGTGAAACTTCACATGTAGAGCTAGTGACCGGCACAGGCGCATATGCAAAATCTAGGAGTCAACCAACATTCACCTTGCAGGTTGCAGCCGCATTGAGTGAAAAACAATCTAATGAACGGCATTTTCTTGCATAATTCTTTGCCTATTGTAACAAAAAAGTCCGCCGCACGCTCGTGATATGTGGACACGCCATTTCCTAAAATTTTGCAACATCTTTTGGAAGATAATGACAACTTCACATCAGCAAGATTTGTTCTGAAATTCAGTTTCTTGGTATTAAAATACTAAAAACTTGTAACAAAATGAAACCAGTTTCGATAATTTGTTGTTGTGCCATGTACGCAACCTCCTAGAAGAGAACAGCTGATTGAAGACTTGGGGGAAACAGGAACTGGCCAATGTAAGCCTACCTAAAAAACGCATCTCAATTTTAGCAGCAGAATAACGACAGAACGTCAATTTTTCCCAAGCGCCGATAAATAATTTAGTTTACTCAAGGAAGAAAGTCGGTGAAGATTTCATATGCTCATTTTTTTACCCACATCAGCGCAAAGCTGCATATTTAGTATACAGCTTTGCCGCACAAAGGCTAGTTATGATGATGCTTCACCCGTGAACCAGAACGCCTGTTTTTTTTTACTTGACTAAAACGTCAAATTGGAGAAAATGATTTTCATTTTGTTCTAAAACTTACGCAGTGGATAAAGTTATAATTGTTTAGCTCAAAAACATACAAAGTGGTTGGTTTGTGGTTAGATTTATTAAATGTTGACCTTTCAACTGTTTATAAGTCACACACCATAGCAGAGTCTGATGAAGTAAAACTCAAAAGTGCCGCGTGTTACAAAGCGAAGTGTCCTGTAGTGCACACAAGATTTCGGTGGATTAATCAGCACAAGACCTGCATATGCATATGTATATATCCCCATTGTATGATCTGTGTAGGCCTACCGGTAATAAATCTTAGCCTGTTTGTCATTGCGGTTTCAATCCCCGGCAGTCATGTTCAGTCCCCCGGCGGTCCTGTTTTTGGTGGGTTGGTCATGTTTTTAGGTGCGTCAGTCCCATTTGATCCCCGTAGGTCCTGTTTTAGGTGAGTCGGTCAGATTTAGAGGATCTGCGGTCATGTTGTTTCTCACCCATGCATATGTCATATCTGAACCTGTCATATACAGGTCTTTCCAAAATGGTTGATACTGGGAAATTTTTCCTGGTTTTGGGTGTTGATCAAGACAAATAGGGAATTAAGTCATTAAAAAAGAGTAATAAGTGATCTTATTAATATACTCTTTCCCATTGCAGTGATCACATGGCTTTACATAGGTCAACAGAATGAAGAAATGCTTGGACATTCCAATTGGTAGGAAAATAACAATCATGCATTGCAATTGGCTGATGTTGAGAAGCACATCAAATATATACTGTTCCATCTGTTGAGAAATTATGCCTTCGATGCAACCACAAAAGCAGACTAAATCAATACATTCATGTTCTTGACACACACAACGTTTCAAACAAAGCAACATAATGTTTCAGTACACTTTTCATGTTCATTCTCGCATTGTTTTCCCAAATGGTCTTTTGTCTGCTTTCTGATGTTTCTTGCCATGATACGATCTAATAGTACATGGGTGGCACAGCACTGAAAAAAAGTGGGGCTATAGCCTCCCCCAGCTCCATATCAGGCTATAATGTGCCGCCCCTGTAGTAGTACTCAGGGGCAGATCCAGGATTTTTAGTTAGGAGGGGGGGCCAGGGCAGAGACGAGTATAACTATTAGGCAGGATTTTACCCATAAGATATTTGCACCTTCGAACTACCAAATGAAATGTGTGAGTTTTAGGGGGCCATGGCCCCCTTGCCCCTCTCCCCAATTCCACCTATGATGTTATCGTGTGGTATGACGTGAAATTTCCTCCTGTAGCTCAGCCTCAGCTCAGGTGTGTTTATTTCTAAGCTGATGTGTTGCCTTTGTCCTTTTCCTTTTTTAAAAGCTGTGTAACTCATTGTTTTCATCAAACATGGGGTGGATACTCCTGTCCCATGCTAACAACACACTTAAACCAAACCTACCGTGTGCGGCATATCAGGCTTTTCATAACTGGAGCTGGACACATCTGATACATCCATGGAGGCGGCCATATTTGAAACCCGCTTTTTAACCTTTTCTATGAAAGAGCGGCATTTGAACAGGCGAGCATTCAGTAACGCAAGGACCTACGCAAGGACCAAGCCGCAAATCTAGCCACAATCACGTGATTTTATTAAAAATACACGGCAATATCTCACGAAATCTCGCGAAGTCTTGTTTTTAGTCAGGTCCTAGCGTTACTGAACGGGAGGCTGGTGTTAGTTTCAACATGTGCAAATGTACGATAGATAGTCATGCATCTGTAGTGAGAGGCCTACACAAGATCGTTGCTATAGCACTGATTACTTTAGAAATATGAAAACAAGGCGAGGAGAGTTTCAAAAACCGGGTTAGCTATAGGAGCCGCTGCATGAAAGTCATCTATGTCTACACATGTAGTTAGTCAAAAATAAACCAAGTATTCCTTTCAACAAGTTATCTCACTACATGAGCGAAATATTAACCCGTGTTGAGTATCAACAAAAAGATTATATGTCTATGTAAAATGTGTACATAAACTACTAGTACAGGGGACAAATATCTAGGGATTACAACATAAACTACCGATGCAATCATGATAATGAGAGAAACGGCAAAAATAAGGCACAGGATGATATAACTTAAACTTTAACATGATTGGCACAACAAAGGAAAAAATGAATGAATACGTTATGCATTATATTATAAAAAAACTACATTACATAGTAATAAAGAACTAGTGAATAAAAATGGCTACGCTGGCATAATTATATGATGGTAGGCCGATGATTAAAATTCATTACACGACAGCTCAGGGAAACAAGAATCAGGGGGTGATAGTAAGACACATCATTCTGATACCTTTAAAATTTAAAGCTTTAGCTATGCTGAGATGCACAGATTCCGTTGCAGTTTGGTATTGAGCATTTTTCTGAATCATAGTTTTGTAACACTGAGGTGCATGAGATTTTGTGGTTCAGGAGGCGTGAATGGAGTGAGTAATTACTTGGGTATTACTTGGGTGCAGAACCAGCAAACCCCCCTCCCGACCTCCCCCCATTCGGTGCTATACGCATCTACAATCGTGGTTTGCGCAAATGCTTACAGCCGAACAAAATCATTGGGCCCCTTGTGATATCCTAGATCCCTCCACTGCCTTAAGTGGTACGAAAAGTAACTACTTTTCTCTACCAAGCATTCATAAAGGTCACAAAGTGAACAGTACAATGATTCCGATATCAGTCTTTCTCATTGAATATAAAAGTTTTGTCATTTATCGATAAATCAATAGTTTATATGGAATGAGTACGTTACTGACATAACTGCTTCATTGATGACGATCGGAGGACTAGGCCCACTGTCAATGAAAACGCCGGTGATACGCCGGTACCCAGTGAAATAACTAAATCGCAGATAATTAGATAACTACTACAAACACCACGGCAGTGTTCTCATGTGATACATTAAGAGGAAGGACTGGGCTGGGCTGCCCCCACCCCCTGGCTCTAACGGTTGCTTCCGGCTTCAGCCGATCTGGCTCGCCAATGAAGTCTAAGTTGGGCGAAAACGAAAACAGTGTAGAGAGCGGTTGTGCTGTTGGCAAATTAGGGTATTGTGGCCCGCCAAGTAGTGATGTAAATTTTCAGTTATAGGCATTACTTTTATCAGCAATCTATGGTCTAGTGTTAAAAACAGCAACTTTATCGTCACAAGTAACTGCGTCCTAACTGAATCCTTACTCTTGAGGTCCGGGAAATCAGTCAATTTTTTTAAAGCAGATCCTACGCACAACTTATATTGGTAAAAGGAAATCATACCAACAAGTGATCTGAAGTTGTGATTTTCATTTTTTATTATATTTCTGTCATTGCGACCAAGGAAAGTCACGTAATATTAAAGAGGCCTAGAATGCCATAAGCAGACCAAATTGCAATATTGAAAGTGGTTCTCTGCCACTGAAAAAGGAAATCTTTTCACCAATATGTATCTGACTAATCTTTAGGATTTGTACGTACAGATTTTTAATTTCTGTTGATATTAATTAAAGCACTTTCTTTTAGTTTCAAAATTAAAAAAAAAACGATCTGTCAACTGCTCGCCACTTCGTCGATTTTCCTCCGACAAGGCAAAGCACGTCTCCTTTTTTGGTATGGCAAGACCGCAGACGTAACATATTTTCCTTATGAAAATGTGACCTTTGACCTGAAGCAACTTCATGTAACTGAAAGTAAGCGCATGCACGCATTTATCTTCAGAGGGGGAGAACTCTGTGGTAATTTTGCTATTTTTATGGAAATTTCCTCACATGGGAAAGTGAATTACTCTGTACTAGGTAGACGTAAGGTGGAGCTTTCGTCAGCAATTGTTTAAAGTTTAAAAGATATTTTTGACAATCTTTCGCGTTCCAAGCCGCTTTAAAATTACATCAGAGGACACAAAAACGCAGGCGCTAGTACTTGCTAGGCGGTAAATTGGTCTTTCACCTGGATTTATGCATACAGAATGACACATGCCTGAGCAACATGGTCTCAAAATCGGAACAACACTGTCCCACTCCACGCGGTGATGCGTCCCCTTTTTGAAGGAAAGTGTCTCTGATGAGAGACCACAATTGTGAATAACAGAACGAAAGAACAATGACTAGTTGAAATGGATTTTATTCATTTCGTATAAAAATACTGACCAATCTGTACAATATACACAGGAACACTGTGTGTAGTATAAACCTACATATTCACAGACTACAGCAATGTACAGCATTCAGACTGTACTACTTTATGCAAGGCATTACCAGCTCATCATTGAAGCTTGAAGGCAAACTTGCTATGCTAAATTACACTAGAGACTGGTACACAAACATTTATCAGCAACTCCAAATTCACAAGGTGATTCTAGTGAAAGGCGGAGTCAGAACAGACTGAATTGCGTCATGCAGTGAGTCCCCTGGCACACAAACGCCCACGTCAGGTTAACCAGTTTCTGCTTGCAATCTATCTCAATAACAAACACAAGACTCCCTCATCATTTGGACCACCTAGTGAACGTTCAGTCTCTCACTGACTATCAGGCATTGAGGCACATCTAAACATGACCTTAGTTTGAGTTTGACCCCACAACTAGAAATTTGATGCATATGCCCTCTATTGTATTCACTGCTAATGATAAGCCTCTCAGACAGTAGTAACCAGCCTATGTGTAGCAAACAATACTTCTTGGACAAAACACTCAAAAGTGTACAATAGGAGTCCTCATTAAAAGTATTCCATCAGTGTCATTGTGCACCTGGTCAGTGGGAGAGTAAGCATATAATACGGCACTTTAGCACAGCTTGACAGAGCTGTAAAAGAACAACTTGGCCCTCACAGCAGTCTACAGGTAAACTTGTCAGTAAGTTATCCAAGTGAATGCAAATCAGCCAGTAATTCAACACAACAACGTTAACCACACCCCTATCAGGCGTCACAAATATACTTGTTGATTCATGACACTTGACAAGAACTTGTTCTATGTTGTCAAAACCAAAGCAATACTTTTACATTTTGATTCATTTAACTCACCCCCTGGTCACAACCAGGGGTCAATGGAGCTTCAGCACCCCTTCTACAGGTATGAGCATCTATAATAAGAACCCCTCACAACACCCAAGAGTGCGCACACATACGATGTAAACAGTATCATCCTTATCAATGATTGAACAGAATTACACCTCCATGATTTGTTAAAATTATCAATATCACTTGAAGTGGAACATGCTCAAACTAGGGTAAGACTGGTTCTCAGTGTTACACATAACAGAACACGCCTCAAACTCTGAAATGAATTACAAGGTTTAGAAGATATCAACCTTGTACCAAGCTAAATTAAATGCATCAGACTCTTGCTAATATAAAGTATTTAAGGAAATGAAAACTACTGCCAAAGGAACATCATTATCAATGCTACAACATTGCACATGTACAGATGGCATTTCTTGGCCAACAAATTTAGGATGCCATCTCAAGGAATCACTCTGTCAGCTCAACACATATCAAGCTGTGTTTCTGATCAAGGGACAATTGTTTTCCTTTCATGTCACCACATTCCAACTCTTGTCACATCGACATGTCATAGCATGCCACTTCATGTGATCACATGTCACATTGGCATATTCTTGCAAGTCATTACATGTGACTCTCAGCAACTTTTAAAATCTTAAGGTTGATGACATAGCTGAACATACATAGAAGCTATCTGTCCTCTCACGTAAACCCACTGAAAATACTAAACAAGTGTTCTCATCGAACAATTTTCATTGTCACAGCTTTATCACTAATTTGTCAGTCGGTCCGCTGACAGCTTGTCACTTCACAAAATACACCATTTTTCACTGTTGACATCAACGTCAATCAAACTGTCAAGAATTTGTTTGTTCATCACAAAACCTATGTTTTTTGAACAAACTTTCTTCTTCTTAACCATTGGAGAGTCTTAACTAAACCAACAGCGTTGGGTCACTCAACATCAATGATTGTCACCAGCCTGCACACCACAGTACTACAAAAGTTGGTTCTTAATGACAGAGAGGTACACATTTAAGTACATGAAGGTTGACTTAGTTGATTATTTAACTGCAGCATGTTCTGGGCATTTCAATGAAGTTGACCTGTTCCTCGGCAACCTGAAGTGCAATAGGTGTCGCCAGTAGTGTTCTAGAAACTCTCCCCCTACAGAACCGCAAATCCATCATGTAACCTGTAGTGATTGTGTAAAGGCCTTGATGTCATGGAGCATTACATTGCACTAGTCTTTGGTACAAAATGAGGACTGCCATTGTTATCCACCCAAGAGCAGCTGAAGTAGGTGAACACCGGCGCCCTCTTGCATAGGTCAGTGTTGCGCGGGTTGTGGACCGTTAATGCCAGGATGTAGAAATGTACACATCATTCCGTTGCGACAGGAGCCTTTTGTGGTGTAGAACCGACAGGGTACAGTCGGGGGACCTGCACAGAATATAACACAGGCATGGATAAAGACAACACAACTGATTGGCAGAATATTCAGACAAAAAGAGAAATAGGACCGTCCTGCATTACACAGTGACACTCCAATCTCGCTGTTTTTACCCAAAATGCTGTTAACATTCGTCAGGTACATTTGCTGCCTCGTTTCCGTGCCATTGGAGTTTCATATATTATTTGTTGTGGTCTGACTCTTTACAAGTTTCTCTCAGTTGCATTACTCCATTTGTCCTTCCAATGTTAACGGAGTATTACTGCTGTGCTGTGAGAAAATTTGATGAATTGAATAATACCCGTGGATGTGTGACGTGAAATTCTTTGCCATCAATGTAAGACATGCAAATGTGCCTGATTTCCAAAAGATCTCACACTATCATATCTTCGAGACAAAAGAGAGTTTTATTGCTGTGTAATCCGGAACAGCCCTGTTCCTTCTGGTCTGCGCCCGAATCACTTTGAAGATCAATGACAATCACCTCTTTTATAATCTTTATTAAATAAGAACAGGTTTCCAAGGAAAAATGGTATATGCTATCATGTGCACAAGCTCATACTGCATACACTGCCATCATTAACAGTCATCTCTGCTCTAAACACAGTAACAGTATCCTGTTAGATGGGAATCAACCATCAGTTTTTAGAAAAACACGGCTACAAATCAACTGATCCACATGACCCCAGATAAATGGGTCAATTTTTAGAACCTATGGGTCACGTTGGCTAAAACGATACCAAACCCAGTTTTGTCCTATTAACAGGTATTAGGACATTTCCATCCAATTCCCTGAAACAAAATAATGCTCTACAATCCTCAACAACCCTCAGAAGTTTGGAGGAAAATTTGAAAACTCCTTTCGAAATCTGCTACAAGGGCAAGCTTAAGCCATGCTTTTATCGAATTCCAAGGCAACTGTGGAGAAAGACCACCCACCAAGGACCAATGTGTGAGATAGGGGGGTTAGTTTTCAGTTGATTCCTGCTTTTATGTTTAAGATTGATGCCAATGATGCATTAGCAGGTGACAGAACCAGGATTGGTTGAAATCATCAAAACAGGGTTTAGTGTCCTTTAAATATCTGCCCTTCTTCCATTCAATTTTGGTGGGTGCCATTTAAATATGCAGAATTACGTCTGGTATCTCAGTATGTTATGTGATTAGTGATTGGTCTGAGCAGCTAACTGCATTTGAAGTTAAATAAACACATATATCTACACTTGGGACCTGTATTTTCTTAATACACTTGGCTCCATCGTAATAAAACTGCTATTTTGATTATAATCTGAATACAGTGCATATTATTCAAGACAAAGCCATATTGTGACAGTTTCAGTGTTGGCCTGAGTTAAGCAATCATAGTGCAACAACCAGATTCTTCATGAGCCAATGACATGCATGTTCCAAAAATTATTCCTGGAAGTGCTTTCAAACCCCAACCGCTCATAATCATTCAGTTAGCAAATGTGAAATGGAGTTGCATCACCTCAAATGTGAAATGGAGTTGTATCCCCTCAAACGTGAAATGGAGTTGTGTCACCTCAAATGTGAAATGGAGTTGCATCACCTCAAATGTAGAAATGGAGTTGTATCACCTCAAATGTAAAATGGAGTTGCATCACCTCAAACGTGAAATGGAGTTCTATCCCCTCAAATGTAAAATGGAGTTGTATCACCTCAAACGTGAAATGGAGTTGTATCACCTCAAATTGTAATGACGCCTTATTACTGTTATTGTCCAGTCATCAATTAGAAAGAGTGAGAAGACAACTCACCCCTCATCCCACCACGCATGGCCCCTCGGCCTGGCATTGGTCCACGCATCCTTGGACCGCCCATCCACTGGCCTCCCGGCATCATGCCGCCCGGTCCCATCACTGGGGGCCCAACAGGCATGCCCCCTGGTGGTCCTGGGTGAAAGCCTGGTGGACGCTGCTGGAAACCAGGTGGAGCGTTACCGAGCAATCCCCCTCTACCTACTGGACAAAGGATAAAATATAATTCATTTTGTGAAGACAAAAATACATTCCAAAAACATTAACGAATTGCAATGAAACACAACACAGTTCACCCCCCCTGTTGGTTGATGTAATGTACTGTCAAGCTCATGATCAATAGTTATCAGCCAGATCTTCATTCACAGAAAACTTCATTTGATCATTTATCACAACTAAGTGACAAGAAATCATATAAATTGCTTGTATACCACAATATTAGCGTTGAATGACAAATACAACCGTGTAACAACCCATTTAGTTATCTCACTTGTGAGATAACATTTCAAACCCAGGCCTCAATAGTTTCGAGTCGCCGACTTAACCACTACACGACTCAGCGGCTGACGTCATTGAACGCAAAAATAGAACACTTAAATGAGCACGCGCAACAATCGCGTGTTCAGCAAAGGGCATTGTACCGACATTTATACGCTATGAAAAATAAGACGCATAATTTCCATAAAAACGGTATTTTAATTCAGTGAAATTTTTCTCTCGTGTTCTCTCACTTCTAAATCACCGATCTCCAATTTGAAAGCCGGTATCGTGTCCGTCAGGATCCTTTGACTTGAGCGTTATACTCAGTCACTAGTGGTAACCTACTTTAGCAGACGATATTTTCCTGGTCGAAGCTTAGCGTGATAAACTCTGTAGTAAGCTATAATAGTTGCTAAACCTTAATTTATAGATTCACTGTATTTCTATTTTGTTTAAATTTGCAATTGGATTTGAGTAAAAGCATTATTTGACAAAAATAGCAAGGCTTTTCTTAAAAGGTCACGACCTCCGAGCCCAGGCCTCTGACATAGAAAGTAGTTACAAAGCCGAGGCGAGTCGAGAAAGGTAGATCCATTCATTGCAATGTTTCTCGTTCAGTATGTGGTATAAATAGATTATTACATGTTCTCAGTCGTTATCCCCCTTACCTAAAGCCCTCGTGGATTTTGTAGAATTATCACCCTCAGGTCTTACGCCCCTCGAGCGATAATTCTCCAAAATCCACTCGGGCTCTAGATACCGGGGATAAGGACTTCGCCATGTAATAATCTATATTTATTTTTGCAAAATACATTAAAACAATCTTTAATCATAGGCGGATTTAGGGGGGGGGGGGGCCAGGGGGCCCGG
>NMRA01000399.1:75730-90480 GCA_002633005.1 Phoronis australis | reverse complement strand
ATTTGGGGCTATGCGCATCTACAATCGTGGTTCAGTTTGCGCAAATGTTTACAGCCGGACAAAATGTTGGCCCCCCCCCTTGTGATATCCTAGATCCGCCACTGTTAATATTGAATTATCAAATATTTCTATAATATCATATCCCACCATTTGGCATATAAACAACAGAAATGAATTCGCACAAAAAACTTTTATGAAAAATTAGATGATCAACTGCCTCTGTATCACTGAACCACTCCATAGAAAGTTGACATTTGGCAATGTTATTAAACTGACCGGGCTTCCTGACACTGATAATTTAGATAAAAGTACTAATGACAAGACTGAATAGAAATGCAAAGACATCAGACTACAACTACTATACTGCCAACTGTAAAGTGTTCAGTTTACTAATAAATACTTCATGAACACAGGGTCATCAGAATACTGATAGATCCCTCGCCACTTACCTGATGGTACTGAGTGGTCGTTGATTGGGTTTACACTGCCGAGTATCTGTTTAAGCTGGTCTGTAGATATGTCACCAGTGGTAGACTGACTCTGCAATACAACAGTAACATGTGAACTCTCTCATTGTGATCAAATCTAAGCAGTCATCACTTACACATGCATTATGATCAAATCAAAATGAATGGTTAAAACTGAAATTCAAATCGAATCAAGACCAAAAAGTGTCATTACAGTGCTCTTATATGGAAACAAAATGTCAAACAATTTTTGTGTATTAAGGTTATCTCCAACCTTATTCACACAAATGTACATTTTTACAATATGTGTGTAGTCAAATACCTTATCTTCATTCTCAGAGAACTTCAAATACAAAATATATACTGCATACAGAGAAAAAAAGATTTAACAGAACCACCTTGGAAACGCACAACCGCGTGGACATTTGTTCACTATTTATCTGAGGTCAAAGGTTAAAGGGCTTTCAATGAAATCGAATCTCCCGCCAGGTACAGGTACAGAACAGCTTCGTATAACCTCAGTCCTTTCAACCAGAAAATCGCCATAACATTGAGTAAACGAGGCGTACTTATGGTAGAATGGTGCCCGGGGAAAACAAAGACAAAACGTAGTTTTGATCCTAAGGGAGTTGTGCGTCTACGTGCATATGACCGTTGGCGTTAAGAACGAATGCTACTGCCACCTCTGTGGTCATGAACACAGCAAATTGTGAAAAGAGATAAATCCTCACCCTAATTCCTTCATTCAACTAATTAACTGGCATTTCAATGTTTCGATCTCATCCTAACGACATGCTTTAACCATCGATTCAATTTTTGTTATCCATTTCTTACTTGGTTGTGTATCAGTCTCCTAGCACATGATGTGTACAGGCTATGTGTACGGTATAACAATGAACTGTGACCTATTTACATATAAAAGTAGGCCAAATGGTCGAGAAAAACAGTAGTTAGCTAAGAACAGTACGTTTTAATGATAATTAAGTAAATTACGCAATGCAAAATCAGTTAAAATTGCGAATGAATGTTGAAATAGCGAACATATTCAAGGCTTGTATAGGTTATATGTACCGAAAACAAGCTTTCACAGAATAATTAACCGAAGACTTTGAGATTTTCATTTGTCCCAGTTTAATCGGCTTTTTCACCGCTTCGGCAAATCGACTTCATTTGAACTTAGGAATACAGTTCTCGAAAACGGCTAGGTGGATTTCATTGAAACTTTCCAAATATAATATTTAGTCATCAGTCTCAAAAACGCTGTTGGGATTTTCGATATAAAGGCCTATTTTTGTATAATGTAACAAAGACAAATACGACTTCCGTTTTTTACAAGGATACCTTACGTTTTGCGTGTTGATTTGTCATAGAAACCATACAAAAAGACTAATCGAAAATTACTATCAGCGTTTTTAAGAAAACTGGTGAAGTTTTCATTTAAAAAAGGATTCATTAAAATCGACCGAGGGGTTATTTTGCTATGAATGTACCTTTCTTAAAAACAAAATTTTGACTTAAAAAAGTTTTTTATGTAAAAATAGTAATGGTACATTAATACAAAATGTATTTTCACATTCCTTAATCTTTTTTCTTTCAGAAAATATATACTTCTACTAGTTGAGAAACCTTAGTTTTTTGATATACGAGTTAGAATAGAGGCCACTTAATAAGGTTGGAGATAACGATAAAGGTGATATGTATACCAAAACACGCTACTCGGGATCTACATACCATTACGTTAGAGAGGAGCTGCGGTGCTGTCCCCTGGTGAGCCACATTGGCAACAAGGGTGGCTAGCTCATCGGGCAAGGCCATCTGACCTCCACTGGGATCATCAGGTGAAGCAGTATCACCAGACTCCTGTAGTGAATGGCAGAGAAGGAGAATGTAATTAGATAGCTTCACAAGCACACCATTGTTATTCTGATGGGAAATAAGTCAACGTCTTCAGTAATCCCATGTTGTTACTTGCGCCTTACTAGCACAGCGCATGCATAGAATAATTTAATTTCCGCCAATTAATAATTAATTTCAGAATAAACCTGAGGAAATAAAAAATGTTTAAGATATTTCAACGCATAGTTTTAGCCAAGTATTTTGTTTTAACCAATTTCTGTAATTAATCCAGTCAATAAAGACTTACATTAAGGGGAATGATGACAGGGTCTGTGGGTGGTGAGTACTCTGTAGGGTCTGGCTCTGTACCAGAGTCAGGAAGACTGGAACAATACAAACAACAAATAAATAACTTATCAACAGCCAATAGTGCTTGATTAGGTAGAGAGGCACCTAGTGGTCAAGTCACTGACACTTCTCGCAACAATCCAAGAAATGTCTGACACAACAAAAACAATAGCCACATCTGGAATTCAATAGGCCTCGTTTTTGTGAAAGAAAAACAGTTGGTGACCGATCTAGTTGAAAAGCTAGACTGCTAACACACTTTTGAGCAAAGTTGGACAAATCAATACATTATTAATATTAAAGTCGCGTTCAGCTTGTCAGAACTGTAAGATGAAACAATGTAACTTAATTAGCAGTTAGAATGAATCAGTTTTAATGTAGATAGTTATAAGCAACAGCCATACTTACACACAGTACAGTGGGTAAATACTGCAGAGTCAGAGCTGTGCTGTGATATTTTAGAATATGGCTTTTGATTGTGAGACAACAGGGTTTGCTTACGTTTCTTTGGAGAAAAATAGTATCTGCAGGACTGCGGTCTCTCTCTGCTTTTGGATATCTTTCTCTTTGCTCTTGGAGCCCTTCTCTGTCCCAGAGGGAAGGTCTGAGATCAAAATAGGGTGATACCTGCAACAGCAAGAGGCACAAACATTGCAGCACAGGATATCACAATAAGTCTACACTAGAGTTAGTTGTCTGGGTAACATGTCAGCAGACTATTCAAAAGGAATTCTCTTTGCCAGTCAAGTGTCGTTTCCATCTTTCACCTCTACAGCCTCCCATATTCTATTTTGGAATACTTAGCCTAAGAAGCATACCAACAAATGTTTGGCACACCCACAATAAGACAGGTCTCTGACAAGAAAGTAGGTCACTGTATAGTAGTGAGAGGAATTGTGGAATAGACTGTCACATTGTGATGCACTGATTAACTTAAGCCCATACCACACTATAGTCTATTAGTGGGCCATACCACACTATTAGTGGGCCAACCTGCTCTAGAGCTAAGTGCCAGTCAAAACACAGTACTAGTAAAAGCTCGCTTTCTCATTCACAACCAGACTGTTTCTTGCTGAATAAACAATGGAGAATTAGTCGTGTTCAACATCACAGACCACTATACAAATAGTGCAGGTGGTCTGATACACGCTGCATTATGTGCAGGGCGCTCAGCTCGGCCCATTGCACAACACACTTGAAGCCATAGACATAAATATACACACATTTAGACTGAGCTGAGGTGCTGGAGACCGGACTCACCAATCTAGCAGTGCAATACAGTGAGATATAAACTTATGACCATGAGAACAGGAGGCAGACACTAAAGCCACCAGGCCCCACTGAGGCAGACACTAAAGCCACTAGGCCTCACTGGGGCAGACACTAAAGCCTCTAGGCCTCACTGAGGCAGACACTAAAGCCACCAGGCCCCACTGAGGCAGACACTAAAGCCATCAGGCCCCACTGAGGCAGACACTAAAGCCACCAGGCCCCACTGAGGCAGACACTTAAGCCTCTAGGCCACACTGAGGCAGACACTAAAGCCACTAGGCCTCACTCTGGCAGACACTAAAGCCTCTAGGCAACACTGCCTCCTCACTGCCCACTATACTTACCACTGTATTTCCTCAGTCATCTTATCTCTGGCCAACTTTGCCTGTTTCTTTACATTCTCTACAGCTTGTCGGTCCATCATTAAGTCTTTCTTCTTCATCTCGTCAGAATCCTTCACCCGGTTCACATTCACTGCAAATGAATATCACCCACTCAGAAAGCTAACGTTCAATTTAAGTCGTGTCTAAATACTCCGATTTTCCACATACGACTTTGAAATCAACTGCATTCCGTATAAAACTAATCGGGAGTTCAAGGCTAAAATTCACATAGTTGTAGGTTGCAATACAGCACACTTCAATTTTGCCCGGTAGTGTAACTAAAAATCTTTGACACCATGAGCCGCTCACATGTTGACCTCTACTTGACCCTTGACTTCCAATATTGCCAGCACCAATGTATCAAATCAACAGTAAGTGACCCGACCCCAGAATAAGGCTTACTTACCCCTCTCCCCTTCTTCCATTTCAAAATAATGGTATGTGTGAAGGTTAGACTCCTGCGCCCAAGAGACAGTTTTCTTTTTCTTCTTTTTGACCGAACCATCCAAGGTACTGGATGACTCGCTAGCCTCACTTTGATCACCTACAACAGACGACGATAACCAATGTTGTCAACGTTTGTGACTGTTGTAAAATTTAAGATAACGTAGATCCATTAACACACAAAATTCAACGTCTATTAGTGTCACCTTGTGATATAACCTGGAAAACTACAAGCCTCAGTTTGTCAAACTTCACAACTTCGAAAAAGTTCAATAAACCTCGATAAGCGAAAAGTATCATGGTGGTGATTTGACCCACATGACATGGTGGGTGTGCATCCACTTACTTCACACAAAAATAATCAACAAAATCACCGATTACTTTGGTACAAATATTGGAAGTTTTACCAAATGTTGTGTTATAGGACCTACACAGTGCAAAACAAGATTAGAAATTATAAAAAATTCCTGAAAGCTTTGTTTTTGTGGAATTGTTTGGACAAAATTTCACTTGTCTGCTACATAGTGGGCTGAATAGTTGAAGAATTAGTACTTTGGTTTGTAGCTAGGTGTGCTACCGCATGTAACTTGACAAACTGGCGATAATTGTTGTGTTGCTAGTCTACGGTAAAATACACATCCAAACACAGCTGTCTTACAGTACACATAATCTCCGTATTGCTTGTCTGTGGTAAAATATACGTACACACACATCCGCCACATAGCACGCATAGTCTCCGTATTTTTTGTCTATGGTAAAATACATGTCCCAACACAGCTGCCATACAGCAAGCATAAAGTGAAAGATATATACCATCCCCACAGACAAACATGTTACTACTAGTATTATGATACACAATAGATACACTAGACAGTACTGACCGGCTTCACTATTAGCTACACTGCTGTCCTCCTTAGCATCAGGGGACATCGCCTCATCCCCATTGGTGTCCAACGTGTCTTGATAGAACTGTTAGAAACCACATTAACAATGAGTTTTTAAATGACAAAATACAGACCACAACCTCTTATGTGTCAGTGGCTTAAGTCAGCATTAGGATGACTCAGTAAGTCTTCTGTATGACAGTGATCTAATTATAACTATTTCATTAACAAACCTGCCATCAGCACATGTATTGTCAGAAAAGCTTACGATAAAATGTGATTTCACTGACAGAAAAAACTAATACAAGATCAAGTTCTGTTGATAACGACTGCGCAGTGTTTGACCAAGTTTCACATGATCAGCGGTATCAAAGATGGGTGCAGACAAAATGCAAAGCCAGCATGTAGCAGGCTTATTTAGTCATAATCAAATCCTGATGCAGGTTTATCATCAAAAAGTGAAAGCAGCACACCTCTGCATACCCCAACACTGGGTATGCTTCCTCATGACTTACACTAGTGCGCTGATGAGTGATGCTTTACTAAAACTGGCAACAAACTCACAAGTAAAGCTAGTGTGATTAAGCCCTTCGCTTGTAACACATGGCAATATTGTGCAAAGACTTGTGTGATCTTTGTATTTTGCAAGTACATTGCGTCTACAGAACGTCCACAAGCCAAAGACTTGTGTGACCTTGTGTTTTGCAAACATGTTGCGTCTACAGAATGTCCACCAGCCAAAGATGGATGCAGACAACACTATAGCATGTAGTTATTTAGCTATAAATAAATCATTGCGTACATTTTTTTAACACAAACTCAAGTACCATGACAACGGGAATGCCAAGTCAAGCTTAATACTTACAGAAGGGACTGCAGGCTGCTTTGGTGGGGTGGGGGAAGTAGGAGTGGTGGGTTTAGAAGGGGCCTTTTTCCGCTTCCTAGCGACAGGCTTGGCCGTTGCTATGGCGTCCATGAAACCTGAACTCTCTGACATTTGTAGAACAGGTGCTGGAAAAAGCGAGGTGATAATGAAGTCAGTAAAAATATTCTGGAGTGCACGATGGATTAGACTAGCCAACAGTGACAAGCTACTTCATGGGTCTGATCGAGCACGACATTACAAGCAACTTAGTGGTTCTGGAAGCAAATGAGAACCATTCTTAAGCCTAAAAATCCGTTTCTAATCCAAGTGCAATGCAAGAAGAGATGGTTTTATAACACCACGTGACCTAAATAGTAGGGTCCATTGCTCATTTAGAAAGATAACCCCCCAATTGTTTTATGTATTCAGCACCAATTTTATGCATTATGTTCATTTATGGCCATAAAATGAGGATAAAATTAGCGATCAAAATTTTATTAAATTCCATTTTTGTTACAAGTACCTGATGTCTCACAACTTCAACTCAGCTGTATTATCTAGAGAAGTAATAAATATACACAACATGCAAAATAATTTTACTGCCATGTTTTGCATATAGCGTCTTAATAATACAGCTCAGTTGAAGTTGGGATTTGTGAAACAGTAATTGTAATATAGATGTTCTTTTGTCTATTATTTGCTTTTCTACAAGAGATGTTAAAATGAAGTGTATGTTAAGAAAGTGCACTTACGCCTAGGTCTGGCTGCTATCATCTTGACACCGCCAGCTCTGTCTGTGGAAGATGCTGTTGTTACTGATGCAGTGGTGACACTGGTGGTGCCCGGAGGACGAACCTTCTTCTCTGGGGGTTCAAGAGATTTTGATGCACCAGGCAATCTACAATACAGGGAATGAGGACTTCAGAAGGCGTGGAGACTTAGCATAGACCACCTGTACAAACACTGGACACGCGAGTAGCCAATTGGACCAAATCAAATGGTCATCTGGATTTTGCAAGCATTATTCAGTGTGTAAAAGTTAGGTAGATATTTTGGTATTGGCAGCCCAAAAGTCTACTGCGGGTAATAGTGTATAGTCTGCTGGATAAATTAATAACAATCAATTAAACAAAAGTTGAAGCTTTTATAGTTTATTGTTCAACAACAGTAGTAACAACTCATGTATAATAACAAGTAAACTTTTTACTAAATAAATACCTCGTCTTTCAAGGTGCAACAAACATGTCTTCTGTGCGTAGAATTAAAAAACTATTGCACCTTTCAACAAAAAAGTTTAATTTGTCTACATGTCGACAGATTTAATTTAACAGTTAATCTCTGATAAAATTATTTTGTGTGTCATTTACGGTTATTTGAGCATTTCATAAACTCTAAAATCTGAGCATTAATATAATGCTCAGTAAATAGAATTAAAAATATATCAACTTTTGTAATTTATGGCTACAAAGCACATAAATCTCACCCCGTTTATAAAATACCCTCTACATTCCCAATTTGAACAAATTAACAAGTGCGGTGAAGATTTCTGAAAAATGCAATTAACTCGATGCAAGCTTCAGATGTTTGTCTGTGTTATGCCGATGAGTTGAACCACAGTGCTGATCTGCTTACTCAAAACAGCTTTCCCAATCATGCAATGTGGTTTTCATTTTTATCTTTGCAACAAAACTTGAGCAAAGCAAATTTTCTTTCTAATGGGCCTTAACACGAAATACTGTTTGTGTTTAACTGACCTTTGACACCTAACTGACCTTCGACACCTTTTGGCAGGTGGATTATGAGCCAATGTTTGTATTGGACATTCATTTGTTCACCTCTGTATAAAACCTGTGATGTGTGCTGCTGTTCAGCACAGCAAAAACATCAAAAATTTTGCTCACGTCACAAGATCACATCTGAGATGACCATTAGATTTAGAAAAACTTTCTGATACATCATTATTAATTAATTGTTCCTATAAACGATGTTACTAATTACTGTTAAATTGTTTCATTTTGTTAAGGTGCAATAAGAAATTGGGTACATTTGTCTTTAATGAAAACAATAGAGGCAAAAAAAAGGCTTTCCATCAAACATAAACTTTAACTTAAACCTCTTATTGTTAAGTTGGTATAAAATTGGTCTTTTGTTCAATCAGAGACATCTTTAAGGCTTTGAAAGAACTAACAGTTCATTATTGCTGAAGAACAAGCTCTACACGTTGGCTTGTCACAGCATGTTATTTAATACTCAAAGGTCTCAAGGAACGACGAAATGCCCTAAAATTACCTCCAATTATAGAGAAGTGCTCTAAATCGGTGTTTTTTTGTCAAGATGCGCGTTTATTTAGACTTAATGTTAAATAAAAAGAAATGAATAAAAATGTGAGATTATTTTGGACATTTCATCTGAAATACTGGAATGAAAAGAGGTTTAGTTAGTTATGTTATTGTTACCTACTTTTTTAACAAATTTTACTGTAAAATAACGGTCACGCAATCAACAGATTGGTTAGCAGCGAAGAAGTGGAATTTTTACGTTTTCTACTTCAACGGAGAATGTATACATTTTCAAGTTAGTTAACCTTAAAGAGTGTGGCTTGTGTGAATGATTCGACCAATTTTAAATGCATCCCAGTGTATCACAATATTACATCGGATTGAAGCACCCCTCCAAGCCAGCAGGGTACACCCTTTTGAATGCCCTGACAATATCTGGTTTGAAGTTGAACGGTATGCAAGAATTCCATTATGTTATGCTCCTGGCACGTTTTCAATGAATTGAAAGTCTGACATTGCCATTTGATGAGCAAAATCGAGGGACAATACACAGCAACTGGTTTGTGAATTAACGAGAACGGTCATTTTCAATGTTAGGGAAGATAAAGAATAGTTTAACTAATGGAAATACTGAAATGAGATGAGATTTCTTGGCCAGACACAGCATGTGAAATAGGTGAAACAAGCAATCGGCACGAAATCTATAAAGCTCTTTTAAAGACAGGTAATTGGGACGGGCAAAATAAGATGGATAAAATTTATACCAAGGGATTAGCATAACATAAAAAGTCTAGACCAAGGTTAGCCAATTTCAAATACTTTTTGAAATAATACCCAACTGATTTTTTTTCGTACCATTGAGTAACTCATTTTGTGTTCATAAGCCAGTATGTCAGGGCAGCCAATGAGTGACCACAGTAGCAAGGGGCGCATTGCAGTCAAATAACATTCATTAAATATTTAGTTAAATAAATAAATAAATAAATAAATAAACCCAATGCCACTTTATGTGACCGGACACACGGCGGTGAGTCGCGCTACCAACACGAGTCACTCGTACAGGACACTCACACGGGACGTTTTATAGTCTTTGCTGGTTCAGACGCCTTCTTTTTAATAACCTTTGGTAATTGAATGTCCTCCTCGAGCCCCGTTGAGCGGAATTTAGAGTTATGAAGTTTAACCGTCTTTGGACGGCTCTTAGTCTCCACACTCTCTTTATTATTGCCAGATTCGTTGTTTTGTTTTGCAGAGTCTTTTTTCTCCGCCGAGTTACGCCTTTCCTTGCGGTGGTGTTTCGATTTCTCGCCGTTTTTATGATTCTCTGCATCGGCGATGCTGTCTGCCTTCTTCTTCTTTGTGGTGCTCAAGTCCGACGCATCACCTCGCACTGTTTTCATCCACCGTGTCACTATGTCACTAGATAGCTTCTTGATTTCTGAAACAAAGGCTTCATATTAACAGGACTGAATCAGCAGTGTTCAGTCTAAATGACACCCAACTTTAGTTACTTTGTGAAACATCAGCAAAGAAACTTACCCACTTTTACAATGTATTTACAACTCACCCACCTTTACGCATGTTTACAAATGATCATTCACCTTAAATATACTTCAACATTCAAGTGTTCCCCTTGCCCTTCTCCACTATTCAGGGACCTTAGTAAAGCAACTAATTGGTCTGTTCCAGCAACAAATGGCAGCATCAATTACAAGTGGCCCCAGACCCAAGTTCAGACACTGTCTTTGCTCAGTGGAATGATAGGCAGAAGCATGACTTATCTCACATCCCTTGCAATACATACGTGGTTAATAAGGCCTTACTGGTGATATACGACCAAGATAACCTGCAATTTTTACATTCCCACAATCTTTCAGAAATAAAAATAGGGAAAATTCTGTGGGCTGGAGACAATAAGTAGCCAGGACTACCGAGACAAGCTGCTATGCAGGAACCTTTAAAAACATTCCAAAGGTAGATTTTCACTCTCCAACTAAGCCCCATTCACAATTGGCCAGTGCCCACCTTGGCCAGAACCCGCCTTCAACATCTGCAGCAGCCATGCGCAGACCAGTTATGTTTTTATGGAACTCTTTTTCAAAGCACAATTTTAACAAGGGCATAGAAATTTGATTTTGTAAACATGTAGTTTCTAATTCAATAAGTTTGCCAGTTTTAACCAACACATGAACAACCTAGCCTTTTATCTGGAAGACCCTAGAAAACATTAAGTGTGTTTCAAAATCTGCAAAATCCAGTTTCTCAAGTAACTAATTTGCATTTGTTCATGTGAATGTGACTATAGAAGTCACTATGCCATTCAATGCCAGGTATATTTCTATAGCCTCATTCTATGGTGGAGGCAACCAGTGGTGTTCAATGAACTAAAACTGCTCAAATCAAATAGTATCCACAAACGTATGAAGTCATTATTGAAAGAAACAGATATTTTTAAATGCAAAATGGAACTGAATTGGGCAATTGATTGCTAATAAGTAACTCAAACTTTGGTTTCACTAAAATACCTTGAAATACAGCTTATTTTATTTGTTGCTGTCTGATGGAGTAACTGAACAGTTAAAAATGTGTGAATTCGTACAGGCTTTGTACCTAAATGGACAAGAGCACAAGGACATAAGGTAAGATACTGCTTACTGTATTGTAGTGCTTTAGCACTATGGAACAATTTGGAATATTTTAGTGAATGTGTTGGCACAAACATTAAAACTGATACAAGGTTCAACAGATTTGATGACCCATTTGCCCAAGCATATATTCAACCATCAGTTATCAAAACGGGACACATTTAAATTTACAAGAGCAATGCGAAGCGTTGAAATGCACCCACGAATGCACTGCAAACGGTGTGCTTTTAGCAGTGTTTAATTGTGACATAAAAATGGCCACTAGATGGTGCAAAATACTTGGAATCCATCCAAAAACAAGACAATGTCACTGTTTCTTTAACACAAAGCTATTTACGACAATTCATAAATATGTGTCAAGGAACTCCAGAGCAAAACAGAAAAAATGAAATTGCCACTAGGGGCCACAGCGTTCGTTGGGATACACAAGAAAGTCGATGTCTTTTGTTGTCAACTTCACATAAATACATCTGCTAAATATAATAAAGATCCTGCATAGGGCTTAGGAGATACAGTTAAGGGCATAAAAAAACAAAACCGCCACTAGGAGGTACCACAGTAATCAAAGTCGACGGAAAATCATCGTCAACCATCCGCCTCACACTGAGAACATATAATCCAATTTTCACAATCTTCCTAAGAGTGGTTTGGTTGACAGAGGGCGGGGGCCAAAAACACAAGAAAACAGTAAAAATGACTAGAAGGCGCAAAATACGCCGAATATGTCCGAAATCGGGAAAATGTCATTGTTTCGTTAACACAAAGCTCTTTACTAAATTTCATGAAAATCCGTCAAGGAACTTCAGAGAAACAGAAAAAAATAAACTGCCACTAGGGGAAACAGTGTTCATTGAATCCGTCTGAAAGTCGTCTTCTTTCATTGTCAACTTCAAATACACACTGCCACTAGGAGGCGCCCCAGTTGTCAAGTAGTCAGAAAATCATTGTCAATGGTCCTCTTCATAGTAAGAACATACATGCCCATTTTCACAATCATCCTTACAGTGGTGTGGTTGATAGAGGGGTGGACACTCGAAAATAGTAAAAAGGGCTACCAGATGGCACAAAATGCCTCGAATCCACCTAAAAGCGAAAGGGTAGCGTCATTTCATTAATAGATGCCTATGTGCCAAATTTCATGAAAATCGTTTGAGGATCTTTGAAGATGCAGAGGCAAACGTAAAAAACTAAAATTGCCACTAGGGGGCACAGCAGTACTCAGGTCAGTACAAAAATCTTAGCCCTTTGTCGTCAAACCCATTGGAACACACCCGCCAAATTTCAATAAGATCCTACAAGGGATTTAGGAGATACAGCCGCGGACGCCAGACCACCAGAGACGATGCAGAGAATGCTCAGTTATGAAATAGAGAAATGCGTGGTAGTTCCCCAAACATTAGCCCATTCCAGTCCATAACCTCTGACCCACATCCGATAGGTTCATGACATCAACAAATGTTAGACTTGTAACTAAGGTACCATTCATACTGAGGACTACTATCACAAGACTACTCCTGTAAGTGTACAAAAAATGGCAACATTTTCTTATTATGTCTATGTTTGTGTTACTGCGCTTCCTAGTGTACAGAGGTATCAAACTAAAGCAATTGAAAAATGATTTTTGTGTATTTTGTTTTAACTGGAACTTCTGCTATGGGCCGTTTTGCAACATTTTTACCATGTACACAAAAGTAATTATTAAAAGTTTACTTGTTATTGGAAGTAGTGATTTCTACGACATTGTGAAATGTGGATAACTATCAACAGCATGAAATGTAATTATCGACAAGCGTGATCACTCTTACTACATAGTGTGCACAACATTTCACAACTAGTATGATAGTGTTGGCACACTTAAATTTTTAATGACGTGCCTTGTTTTGTTTAAACAAATGTCATATGAACTCAAGTTATGGATAAACATTTTACTTTCTTACAATTACACTATGTCTTAGGTGGACGTCGTATGTGGTCTTTGTCACATGATCTCAAAATACTAGCCTCTGTTTGAAAGCATGCACAATTTCACTACAGCTAAAACTTGAATTTCTATTCAACAATCCTACACAACAGCATAAACTATAATCAAACATCCACGTTAGGAAAACTGCATCGTATTTTTTTACTCGTTTGTGTTTGTTTTTCATCACTTTTAACTGGTCAAAACTTTAACAAGTTCCCAAATATTTGAATTTTTACCACAAAAACTACGAGGCATTTGTCAGTACTTCAGAATTTTCCAGAAAAACAGATTTAAGATTTCCTTGATTATTGTTACACAAGGCAAGAACCAATGATTTTAGGGATTTTTCGTACCCTGATCACTATTTACTTCAATATATACCATACTTGCATTCAGACCATCTTGTGGGCCAAACTCTGGTGCAGCTACTCTGAACAAAACCTTTTCCAGTGATTATTCTCAGATCATGTTCGTTGGCGTCCAGTGCGGGCTTATTACCTTCGTTGTCCGATGACTTGCTGACTGATTTAATTGTCTTGGCACATCCATTCCGCTTAAGGAGACCAACCGTCACTGGGAAGTTGACGTAGAGCTTAAGTAGCTCCTGTAAGAGGGCGTCGTTTTTGTTCGACTTGCACTCCTGTAGCCAGGCGTAGAGAACATCCCAGCCACCACTTTCAATGAACCTGTAACAGACAGATGGTGCTGGTCTGCATACAAAGGGATTGTGTTCAAGTCATTGTGTTAATATTTGAGCATTCAATCAAATTCACAAAGAACGTCAGTATTCTACAACATAACAGATCCGTCAAATTTCAGTGGAATTCCTCAATCCAAATGTAAGTCGGAAATGCCGAGCAAAACTGTGAAGCAATATCAAATGTCCAATTCTATTAATACCCAGAAATCCCTTCTAACCTGAGTATGGATAAGGGACAAGTTGAGAACAGTTTGCTACGTGGATACTTTGAGAGTATGAATAGTCTAACAACTTGTACACTAACAACTAGTGACAAACAACAATACCAATTTGACAGTATGACAAGTCTAACAACTTGTACAATAAACACCCAGTGACAGACGTCAATGACCCCTGCGCTTGTGAGTCACCAGTTCTAACCTATCCATAAGGGCTGTTCCAGCAAAATCTGTATGGGAGGGGGGGGAAGGCACTTTTATTTCGTACCCACCGCCCATATTTTTCATTTATTTCTCCAACCCATGACCCATAATTTTTTAATTATTTTTAATAGGTTAAAATATAAAATCCAACACTTGCAAACAAATTGCCTCCAGGAGGACCTGTTAAGAACTTAGATGATTGACAGACAAGAACTAGTTGTCTTGTCCAATATTGTCAAAAA
>NMRA01000399.1:64727-75106 GCA_002633005.1 Phoronis australis | reverse complement strand
AAATTCCCCTCACAAGGCCCAAAATTCCCCTCACAAGGCCCAAAATTCCCCTCCCAAGGCCCAAAATTCCCCTCAAGTGATTGCTTTGACATTCCAATCACTCAAACTGGTGCCAGTTTGAAAGAGTACAAAATGTTTTGGCTTGCAACAGGGCGGGGGGATGATATTGATGGTGATTGAGAGGAAGAGTTCTCCCCTCACACCCAAAAATTCCCCTCACAAGGCACAGACAGAAAGTATGCCTAATGCCCGTTTAACAATTATTTCCATTGGTTACGCATTTTGACAAAAAGAACACACGAATTACATCAAATTGTACTAGTTAGTTCATAAACAAGAATTGGTACTGAAATAAAAGTTGTGCATGGCCAATGAATGTCAATGAGTTGGTTAGGCTATGTACAACAATGTGATATCCAACAGGCAGGATGTAATGAGAAACAGAGTACACATCAGCATCAAAATTTAAACACGATTAAATCAATAAACGGGAGATGATAGATCAGTCAACTTCACGCAAAGAATTGAAAATTTGAACTTTAGAATTTTTGACCTTCCACCTCATCATTTACTGACCCACATAATTCCTAGTTAGAATGGATGTTATGTAACTATATACTACACCATTTTGAAACAATTGAGAGGTTATGCCAGTCAACTTTCCTAATTCTAGTGCTTATTGATGTCACCATTGCCTAAGTTTTCTCATCTCCATAAACATCGAAGCAACAAATGAAATTCGAAGAGATGACTTGGCTGGCATAGACGACTTGGGCAAGAAAATGTGAAACATTTTAGATAAAGAGTACCTTGTAGAAACTACAATCAGCACTCGTGATGGCTTTTGAAGAAACGATTAATCCAATATTGAACTTTTACAGAAACAGATGAAAACGTCCTAAACAAACCGAGCTCACAATTCACAACAAATTGCCGACACATAAATAGTCAATAAACCTAAATATTGAATGAAACTTCCATATTTAACATGAATGTTACTGTTTTAATTCATTAGAATAATCAGAAGCAATAATGGCCGTGGTCTTGCATTTTGAGAACCAGCGTTCTTCATTAACAACAGGCATGAAACTGGTTCTCAATGTCTGGGACTCCTGCAGACTACTCAGTACTGACGTTGGAGGTAACTGTCATGCCTGAAAACATTAGGAAGTTGGCAATGTTCTAATCATACCAATCTGGACATGGGGTTTAATCTTTGTACTTGGAATGGGACTGAAAATTATTTAAAATTTTCAATAATACTTGAGTGAACACTCACGATTGATGTCTATTAGTGTTAGAGTACATAACAGTTTTTATTTCATGATCGCATTTGATGACCCCTAGATTTGATGACCCCTAGATTTGATGACCCCTAGATTTGATGACCCCTAGATTTGAACTACAAACTGGATATCTTGAGAACCAATTCAAGATTTCGAGTTAATGCTGGTGTAACCAAGTGCCAAATAGTATTAGGTAGTCATCCATGTATCAGGTAGTCATCCATGTAAACACAATAGTCACTTATCTAGAGCCTACAAAGATGTAAATGGAAAATGCAAAGAATATTTTTGAGTTCAAGTACTAAGATAAAAGTACACCCTAAGCCCTGGGGACCCTTCCAATAAACTGATATAAGCCTATCTTCAACGGTAACACATGTAAACTTGTTTCCTACAGTATGTAAAGAGCATGGCTCTGAGCCCACTAGTGCCATACATAGGCAAATTTAACAAACTGTTAGGCGTACTGGCTTGCTTTTGTCTACGCCACCGCGAGAATCACCAATTAATACAAATAGCTGCGAAAAACAACCCGCATGCAATGGTGTTCTATTCAGACCCCTATTAAACACAACCTTTTGCTACTTGTGCTGGATCTCGAGGTGACACAACAGGGCTCAAAAAGGCAACTTCAATTATCATTTGACGGGCGTGATTAACTCGCGTTTTCCTATTTTACTAAGGCTTTTCTAGGACTATCTGGTTAGCCTAATACATCTATCTGGTTAGCCTAATACATCTAAAGTAACAAAATTCCGTTGAAGTAAGGCTTTAAGTTTATTTTAGACATAAATCTAAGATTTTTCTTAAATGTCAAACTCTGAAACTTCCACAACCAGCAAGTTAGTCAAAATTAAGACGAAATTAAACAAAAGAAATTAAGTCAAACTTATGGTTTCTTTCTTATGACATATTTTAAGTTATATAACAAAAATTGAATGAAATTTAAGACTCGATTTAATAGGCTAAGTAAGTCAGTGTTCTTGGAGCAGCCCACAGGTTTATAAGAAAACCCCGATGGATNTATATGTATAACTTCGTAAGACACTACAAGAGTTTAAATTTTAATTAACAAAATCTGCAAAAATCTTTAAATAACAAACATTTCATGGAGTCACCTAGCTTGCTTAATTAACTGACTAATCTACTTTGTCATTCTAACTTTAAAATTTTGCAAGTCAATCTGTAAAAAAGCAATTTAATTTGCTTAATAAAGACAATTTTGATTTTGACTGACATCTAGTGGCAAGTTAGAACTTTATGAGCTTATTAAACTTGACAACAGGTGTCACTAAAAACTAGGTCACATCAGAACTCATGTTAGTAGTACTTAATATGTCTAATTGATATTAAAATTGGCATTGGTATTATTAAAGGAACTTTTGATCTTTTGTTTGCTGCTGTGGGTCTGTCAAATGCTTTGGAGGAATTATGAGATGCATTGGTAGGAAAGCTAAACTTTGAAGTGTCTAAAAAGTAGGTCACACCAGTGCAGTGTACAGTTTTAAATCATATATAAATACCTCCAGCATAACCATGCTTATGGTTAGACTCAAAACAATGTCAGTAACTGACATTCAACATTTGCGTCAAGTTTGGAATTTATAATGTGGAGAACACTGTGATAGTGGGGATTATGAGCAACACCATAACATTCATATGACTAGCAAAGATGTCAGAAATCAGTAAGAAATAGGCTACTGTTCAGTAAACCAACATCAATGCAGTAAGAGCGCTCAACAAAGGAACAGCGCTATCAGAAAATGTCAAGTAATTCGAAAAGTAGACGCCCTAGCGAAAAATGGAAAACATCTTCTGAAAGCCCGTTCTAAACTCTATCTAAATTGATAGTTTCGCAACATACCATAATTTTTTCGAAAAAATTGAAATTCTGCAGTTTTTTTTGAAATTCAAAGTCAAATAACTCGAAAACGGTAAGTCTGAGAAAAACGTTGAAAGAGCATACTTCAAGGAATCCACATGCAAAAATTCACGTCATTTGCTCTTCCTGTTAAAAATGCGACCGTAGAAAAATTGAAAACGGGTGAAAATGCGCCAGAGCCGCCATCTTGAAAGTGACTTCTGGTTAAACAAAATTTTATAAAAGCCAATCAATAGCAACAAACACGTGACCAGTTTCAAAATGATTGGTTCGCCGATGCGCCCTCTATAGGAGAAACCGTTTCGGCCAGATATCGAGGTGCGCATACGCCAGTTCCAATATTTTGCCACCTTTGACCGGAAGTCAATGATTTTCAGCACAGTTGTAGCACATGTGTTCTATAATAATCGTACTACGTTTCAGCCCTGTACAACGAAAAATGTGGCCTCTATGAGCATTTGACTCTGAGATCGAAAACAAATGGCCGCCACGTCCTCCATTTTGAATCCGATCATGACCAAAAACAATAGGCTTCCAGGACTTTCCGATCTACACGTCGGGTGCAAATTTCGTGAGAATCGGACTTAAATTGCGACCTGTAGAGTGCAAAAAAAAACTTGACGACAGAGCAACGTAAATTTCACCAAGTAAATTACCAGACTGATAACAGACTACACATCATTTACCATCAACCAAAATGGAGACATATTCGGTTGTTAAAAAACCTTTTAGAGCTGCTCTGTTTAGCTGGTTAAAAACGAAAATCGAACAGGGCCATGTACTCAAATAAAACTGGTCTCAACATTTCCATGTCTTGTTTACTGTTACTACGTAGATCAAAGGGAAAACAGCATGCAGGGACTTCCATTCACACCCGTCACGTAACATCCCGCGAGTACACCACACATTAGCCATTGGTTTTGTCTCTTCAGTAGAGAAGTTAGTGTTAGTTAGTGTAATTAGTGATGGCTAAACAGGGCCAAATAAGGCTTTAGGTACTTGTCTAATAAAATCTACACACACTTGTATATGAAGTTGACACAATGCAGACTTCCATGATGAAGACCCTGATATCCATTATAACACAATGCATACTTCCATGATGAAGACCCTGATATCCATTATAACCAATGACTAAATACTACATATAGTTCAATCACCAATGACAACTCTTTCCAATTCTATCCAGACAGTACTGCACATTCACTAACTTTGCTGGGGTTACTGTCCAAAATTTCAGAACAAAAACATAATTCCAAAATTATCCATTTTCATTGTCGTTTTAAAGTGGCAGCCAACACAAGTTCTGTCAAACAAACAAAATTTGACTTAGACCACAACAAACTTGTTCTGTACTCAGCTGTCGTGTGATTTTAGAATTTTGGTGGAAGAGTGGACAGTTCGTTACTGCCAGAGAACATGTTCAGCAAATAACAAGACATGTCAAACCAAATAACATGACATTCCATGTCAAGCCAAATAACATGACATGCCATGTCAAGCCAAATAACATGACTCGCCGTGTCAAGCCAAACTGAACAGCATTGTCTCGAGCCATAACAAGCTACCAGTTTCTTCCATGCCTAGAAACTACACACATTTTGGAACAAGGAAAATTTTGCGACCAATTTGATAGCGGTAAGCAGAGTATATAATGTAATGGAAGGAGAGTTTGTAGCTTCTTTAAGTCCACATTTTTTAAAGCATAGATCTAGAGGTAAATAAACCACAAAACTTGAATGGAATGCATTAATTCTGATGCCAAATATCTTGTATGGAAAACTGACTTGTCCACATTAACTTGTTCAAAATCGGAAACATGTTACCATATGGTTGACAAACGTTATCTCATGAGTACACACTTGTCAACAGTCCATAACAGATTTGTATAATTCAATAGTTTTGTTTTCAAATGCTATATAATGTTTCTCTAGACCTAACTACACATGACCAGTCTTGGTTGTAGCCTTACTTATTGAGCACTAGTTCATCTGTGGTTGTCTTGAGCACATTGATGTAAACACACTGACTAACCATCTTGTTCGCGTCTTTCATTAATCTACAACAAAGAAACAAATTGAGATAACAAATTGACAGGCAGAGACCCACCCATGACCATATATGGCTGTGTTCAGCCAAGCCAAGAATTACAAATTGCGAGCTAAACAAAATTGCTTTTTGAAATTATTCAGGCAGTTTGAAAACGAGATGAATGGGTCAAAAATACGCAATTCTCAAAGACTTAAGAGAAATTGGTGTGGGGCATTAGTACATAGCAAATAGGTAGCATTATGGGTAAATACCACAAAATGAGAGGGCACTGTGCAACATTTTGTAACCACATAGTAGAATAGTATGTACTTATTGCACCAATACCTTGTCCATAATTTCCACATCACCATTTTCAGTCTGGAGAAAGGTGTACACAACAATGTAGAAGTACAACAAAATTTCACCACTTTCAAACTAAAGCCAACAGGCCTTTTCAATATTTCAATGGGTTCTGTGAATGTCAACTATTTTGCAAATATTGTCTAGTGGTCGCTGCAGTGTGGAACTTGCACATGAAAAAGACTTTACAACCAGCCC
Source organism: Phoronis australis (assembly GCA_002633005.1). Taxonomy (NCBI): domain Eukaryota; kingdom Metazoa; phylum Phoronida; family Phoronidae; genus Phoronis; species Phoronis australis. The sequence continues at coordinate 69,349 of NMRA01000399.1, read as the reverse complement.
TTTATTGAACAAGAGCAACACAGAGCGTTGAAATGCGCCCACGAATGCATTGCGAATGGTGTGCTTTTAGGGTCGTTTATTTATGTCATAAAAATGGCCAGTAGATGGCGGAAAAACGTACAATCCATTCGAAAACGGGAAAATGTCATTGCTTCTTTCATGAAAAGCTATACACTAAACTTCATAGAAATCTGTCACAGAACTTCAGAGAAAAAAACGAAAACAGAATAAAATGAAATTGCCACTGGGGGCACACTGTTCATTGGATAAGCCTGAAAGTAGTCATTGCCTGTTGTTAGCTTCACATAAATACACTTACTAATTAAATTTAATAAAGATCCTGTAGTGGGTTTAGGAAATACAGCTATGGGCACAAAACAAAATTACCACTAGAAGGCACCATAGTAGTCAAAGTTGTCATCGTCAGCCGTCCTCTTCACTCTCTTCGTCCGTTGTCATCATCATAAAAATGCACTTACTAAATGTAATAAAGATCCTGCTAACGGTTTAGGAGATATAGCCATAGGTGCAAAAAAAACAAAACTGCCACAAGGAGGTACCACAATAGTCGAAGTCATCGGAAAATCATTGTCAACTGTCCTCTTCATAGTAAGAACATACATGCCAATTTTCACAATCATGTTTAGAGCAGTTTGGTTAATAGAAAGGTGGAAGCTACAAAACAGACTCGAAAACAGTAAAAATGGCCACTAGGTGGCGCAAACTACGTCAAATCCATCCGAAAACGGGAAGATATCATCATCTCACTAATAAATGCCTATATACCAAATTTTATGAAAATATGTCGAGGACCTATGAAGATACCGAGGTAAATGTAAAAAACAAATTGCTACTAGGGAGCACACCAGTAGTCGGATCCGTCCCAAACTTCGCTCATGCCGCCCCATCCATGAAAGGAACACATGTGCAAAATTTCATGAACATATGTCAATCGGTTTCGGAAATAGAGCAGCGGATGCCGGATGGACTCCGGACAGACAGAGATGACGGCATAATGCGTACACTTAAATATGTGGGCGCATAAAAATGCAAAAGCAAAGTTCCACTCATCAATAACAGTCCCTAACTAGCGAGACTCCACAGAGCAAAATAAATGGAACTTACACAGCAATTCTCTCTGCTTCTTGGACACCCTTCAGGCATCCATTTTTACCCAGCAATGGATTCAAAGCATTCAATAACATTTTAGGATCAACTGGTGCCTGCAATAAACAAGACTATATGTATACCTGGACATTGAGGGAACAGAATGGCATAACAAAACACCCGCATATATTAGACCACATTTATCATTCTGTATATGGGAACTACACACTCCGGGGACTTGGGGACCCCCTAGTGGTAAAACCCAAAATATGACTCAAACACTTAGTTCCTCTAAAATTCACCAGGAGCCAGATTGCAGGCCACTTCTGAGGCTTGAAACAAACATCACTGCTAGAAAACAGGCTCTAGAAGTTCCTTGTCATGCGACGTCATTTGAGAGACCATGGTCTGGAGGAATAACCAAACAGCAGCACATATAAACCCAGAAATCACATCTAAGGAACATGGTCCAAATCAAAACTTTGCCCCTTGGGATACAATTAGAACACAAGCCGATAGCCACTTTTATCTTTACACAATGAAATCTCTCGAGTTCACCTTATAAATCATTAGTTACTAAATACACAAATAAGATAAACTTTCATCCTTAGTTAATAACACATCAATTAGAAATGAAAGACATGCGTGTCGTTTAAATGAGCTTAATGGATAGGAGTCTCCAGCAGAAGTCAGGGCAACTGGTTCAAGAAAGTGCCATTTTCAACCCAGTAGACATCACACAGGGGTTCCTTCAAACGTGTGGAGTTAATGTGAATGTTAATTACCATTTCGTCAGCACCTACTAATGCTCTTCAATGTGAAACATTCAACTCATCTTCACAGCCCTGAAGAAAAAATGCACAAAAATTGAAGCACATTTTTTCACTGTAACGAAGCCAACATCAACGTGAAATGCCACTCAGTTTTCATCTCCAGACAATAGGCAGATTTTCTAGTCTACATCTTATGTGTATATGTCAAACTTAGATTCAGACTGCAAACTAAACACTATTTACCGCCTTAACATTTCCTGCATTCTTCATTCAAAGCACATCCACCCCTTTTGTTTCCCATGTTTGAGTCAGTAAATGAACTTGCACACCACTCATCTACAGCTATGTGGAGCAGCAGGGCTGACACAACTGCAACGAGCGATTTCCCAGATTCCCACAGCAGCCTTCATGTTACCCAGTGGACAGGAACAGTGACAGTTGATGATACAAGATGTTCCCCAAAAAGGAATTGCAGACAGTGAGAAAAAGGATTTGTGACTATAGAGTTCGAATGAATACAAACATACAATTACCGACGGAGAGATGGCATAGTGCGTGCTGATAATTCAAGTATTCAAGGGCAAAACTGTTGCTTGGCAAGTATACAACTCATCACAAAATCATTGGGATTATATGCTCCAAATGTCAGATGAGTTGATGGATATTAAGAATATTGCTCAAGAATTAATAAATCAGCAATGAGTAAGTAATGAATTGTGTCATCTTCAACCATGCCAAGTTTCACCAAAAGCCCAAAATGCATGTAACAAGTTTGATATGTGTAGAGTACCCCAGAAACTATTGAGTTAAGTGAAATGCTTCAACTATTTGTAATTAATGTGAACCATTATTCAAAACATAATTGACGTGCATTAACATTTTGAAACCTTTAAAATAGCTATATGTAACTACATTTATTCACAAAAATTTTCTCAACTAAACTGTTCCTAAGTACTTTCTGGGCTTGAGACCAGGCTCTACAATGTGACTTGTGATAGTGTAGTATTATTTGCAGAGCAGAGTTCCTGAACATGAGCCGCATGTTCACTACTAGACCAAAAACCCCTTCTCACAGGAGCGAGGAACAAGTAGGGACTAATTCTTAATTGTTAAGTAGTCTAAATCCAAATTTATTTCCAATGCAACGCTGACACTACACACTAGCATGCACAAGAAAAATAATAGGAAAATATTTCCTGAAAAGAGTTTCATTGCTCAACGCTTAGATGTTTATTTTCAGGAAATAAAAGCACTTATGTTTTTCAAACCTTAAAAATTATAGTACTACGAAATCTCAATTTTCGGCACTAAAAAACTGAACTGTTTAATTAGTGCTATTGAAAATTTGACAACATAACACATTTCGGTATGAAAAAAAATTTTCTCTTCACTAACATCCCAATCCAATAACAACACTTGGTGATGCCAAACTGAACAAATAATTTTATATTGTACAACATGTACTGGGCCCCAGAGACGGATACCGCAGGGTTATAATTCCTTAGCATTTTATCGGATATCTACGATATTGGTAATTTTTTAACACAAAGTTGAATGTAATCAGGAGTTTATGAAATATTATTTTGAGTGCTCTAATTCAAAAACAGAAATAGTCCCTATTGAAAATTGATTGTCACAGATTTTGAAAACCAGGCAATCACTGATGCATGTTACAGTGATTGAAGGTTCTCAGAATCAAAGACCACAAATAAAACAGATAAAGCTAACACTTAAAAAACTCTGACTTACACACTAAGAATTCATTTAGCATCAGTAAAAGCATCTCACATTATTTACCAATCACACAACAGATATTATCTTTCCAAAGCGTATTTATCACTCCTGCCATGTTTCATATTTAAATAAGCATACTTCTGTTAGAAATGACAAGATGATATTATAACGTAATTCATTTAAATAGTACATGATAATTTTAATTACCAAAATTCGTACGTTATACAAAAATAGTCCTTTATGTAGTGGTTTATATTCTCGTATATATTGCATCTGTTCAGTCCAATGTGTGGTTAAGCGTGCTTAGATGGAGTGGCCATTTTCTATTTCCGAGGTCATTTGGACAACTTTGCTTCCACTTTTCGGCACTGGTCTTCTTCATAGGGGACCTGAAATCAGAACCAAAACAGTCTTGAGTACATTATATATACACTGAGACAATTTAAATGAGGTAACATAGTAATATTTAACGCAACAAACCAATTTCAAAATATCGAAATCAGAGCCTCAAAACATGGCTTCTTCACCTACCTTGCCCGCTCGCGAATATGACGTCAAAGTCACGTGAGAGGCCTGATATTATTTTATCGAACAACAAATAAATCTTTGAATTTCTTTGAAAGTGATAAATTGTATGTTGAAAAGCAAATATTACCAAAAACTAAAGTACTGATTGACTGTTACTTTTTATTTTTGCGCATAACCCCCTATGCTTTCGTTAATTCAAGATCAAATTTCCTTTCGATTTTTAGTCAATCTTGGTGTGTACGTACATGATCGGCAATTATCGAAAGTTTCCGTATTCAAAATGTCAGCCTCCACAGGACGATGTGTTCTGAGAGTTTTTTCTAGGTTTTCCACAAAATGTCAAAGTATTAGTTACTTCAAAAGAGCCTTGCTTCTAGTGTCGAATGACGTAAGTTTTAAACATGCTGCCAGGGAGTGGCTCTGTTGTAACGACAGAGTCAACTAGGTCGAAGACAATACTTAGTTATCAGCTTGAATTTA
>NMRA01000399.1:23412-64685 GCA_002633005.1 Phoronis australis | reverse complement strand
AGTCCAATGTGTGGTTAAGCGTGCTTAGATGGAGTGGCCATTTTCTATTTCCGAGGTCATTTGGACAACTTTGCTTCCACTTTTCGGCACTGGTCTTCTTCATAGGGGACCTGAAATGAGAACCAAAACAGTCTTGAGTACATTACATATACACTGAGACAATTTAAATGAGGTAACATAGTAATATTTAACGCAACAAACCAATTTCAAAATATCGAAATCAGCGCCTCAAAACATGGCTTCTTCACCTACCTTGCCCGCTCGCGAATATGACGTCAAAGTCACGTGAGAGGCCTGATCTTATTTTATCGAACAACAAATAAGTCTTTGAATTTCTTTGAAAGTGATAAATTGTATGTTGAAAAGCAAAAATTACCCAAAACTAAAGTACTGATTGACTCTTACTTTTTACTTTTGCGCATAACCCCCTATGCTTTCGTTAATTCAAGATCAAATTTCCTTTCGATTTTTAGTCAATCTTGGTGTGTACGTACATGATCGGCAATTATCGAAAGTTTCCGTATTCAAAATGTCAGCCTCCACAGGACGATGTGTTCTGAGAGTTTTTTCTAGGTTTTCCACAAAATGTCAAAGTATTAGTTACTTCAAAAGAGCCTTGCTTCTAGTGTCGAATGACGTAAGTTTTAAACATGCTGCCAGGGAGTGGCTCTGTTGTAACGACAGAGTCAACTAGGTCAAAGACGATACTTAGTTATCAGCTTGAATTTATTCGTGCAATCATGAATCATGGACACCGCCAGCGGCATGTACTCCGACTGTCTGCGCTGCCTCACTGACTGTCTGGCAACTCTGCCGATAGACAGTTGGACACTGCACTCGATTCTTGATCTTGCACACAAGCACTATGTACACCTGCTGACCAGGTTATTACATGACTGGGCAGTGTGGCAAAACATACTTTTGGACATGATTTTTTGTAAAATTAGTATCACCCTTGTCAAATTTGAGATGATTTCAAGACTGTGATATTACTAACAGTTCGTTTTTCCTAGATACCAAGCTCTAAAAGTTGACTTGAACATAAAATTTCTTCTTTACATGTCGCGTTAGTTCTAAATTCTAAGTGGAGGTGTCATGTGTACGTTCGAAAGAGTGTTTGAATCTGAAGGTCTGTCAATACCAGATGAACATACCTCAGGCAAGGAAATTTTAAACCTTAAAACAAGAATAGAATGATCTGGTGCTTTACATCTTGGCCCAATTAATGCTTGGATATCTAACATATCAATATCATAACTTAACTCGTAAGTATTTCGTCAATGTTTATTGATGACAGCAAACTACGAATGATCGCAACCTGAAAGAACAGAGACAGGGGGTAAATACTAGGTCGCTGACAAGTGATGTATGATTACAATAGGTTAACAATGCCAGAGATGTGCTAAGGCTACAATAAATGAGGGAATCTTACCGCTAATTAAACAATGGACTTAGAGACACAAGGAACATGGCGGCTAGGGCGAATAGCAAGTGCCATGCATATGTCATAATTCTCTAAAAAGGATACATAATTCTTTAAATTATTTTGGTCAGTTAAAATATAATCTACAACAGCATTTTCTATTTTGATGATAGTCTTCAGCTAGCTGCTTACTAGTTCTCAAGGAGTAATGAACTATCTTGTGTATTTTGATGATAGTCTTCATTTAGCTGCTGGCTAATTCTCAAGGAGTAATGAACTATTTTGTGTATTTTGATGATAGTCTTCATTTAGCTGCTGGCTAATTCTCAAGGAGTAATGAACTATCTTGTGTATTTTGATGATAGTCTTCATTTAGCTGCTGGCTAATTCTCAAGGAGTAATGAACTATCTTGTGTATGTTGACGATAGCCATCAGCTATGAATGAACTATCTTGTGCATGTTGACGATAGCCATCAGCTATGAATGAACTATCTTGTGTATGTTGATGATAGCCATCAGCTATGAATGAACTATCTTGTGTATGTTGACGATAGCCATCAGTTATGAAGGAACTATCTTGTGTATGTTGAAGATAGCCATCAGCTATGAATGAACTATCTGTAATGAACTATCTGTTCCTTGTGAATTAAACTAGAACTCACTTGTCATCCAAGTGAGGAATATTTTGTAGCAGTAAGTCAAGGCCTAAAATTCAAATCAAAAGTTCGCTTCGTGAATGGAATGCAGGTTGATTCCAACTTTAATGGCAGCTCGCTTCCTCAGTTTACCACTAGTCAATGTGCATGTCTTTGGCAATGAAACTTGCCCCAAAATGTAGCGTATCCAATGGTGCATGAAGTTTTTGAAACTCTAAAATTCAAATGACACCTTCTCCTCTGTTGCGACTATTGAAAGGAACACAATCTGATGAACAGCCGCCCACTTGTGTAAGAAATAATAAGTCAAACGCTGATATTGAAGTAGTACACTCATGATTTTGGTTTGTTTAAGTGACATCCTTTGGGAGATGGTGATAACTTTGCTCAGAACTTCCGTTGCTAATCATGGCAATGAAATACTCAGAACTAGTGAAGTGAAACCACTTTTGACAATTTGTTGTGAACTTTGTGCAAACTTGTGAAAAAAGAATGGTGGAATGGAAATTGCCCAGATGGCACTATTTTCTGACACTCAAAGTTGATGCACATGTTCCCTCCACAAATTTGGTTGCAGGATAAATGATATTACAATACTGGACAAATGGCAATACAATACTGGACAAATGGCATTACAATACGTTTACTGACAGAAGGAAGTATGTAGTTTTAATGACGGACTTTTGTTTTATTCATTTCTTACCCCAATAGTTTCAAAGCTATGCTTATACAGCTTTGCACCAAGGCTAAGTCACATGATGCTCACCAGATGGTGCTTGTGGCCGCTGCTGAGAGTGGTTTTTTGGGTGAGAGATAATTCCCTCCCCCTGTCCCCACCAATTTCACCATGTGGGTGGCCTTGTGACAATTCAGCTCAGACTTATTTCCAAAAAATATGGGAAAATTTGTTATAATAGTATAATGTTGATATAAAACTTACTACTGCTAGATATTATTGCCATTATTATTGTTATTATTATTATTATTATTATTATTATTATTATTATTATTGATTTATTATTAAAGTATTTTTACTTTTGTTTGAATCCAGGTTGTTGTTCCTCGCATTCTGTGTTCTCGTACTTTGACTCTAAGTTCACCTTTGTATGAGGAACAAGAAAGTACAGGGAAATCCTCAGACAAGGAAAATGATGAAGAGGCAGGGGTGTTACAGGTCAAAGGTCGGCCAGTGCTGGACGTGGATGTGGAGACAAGCATCAGATACATGGAGAGTAAAGGTACACGTGACTCTGGAGTAATTTTGATGAAAGAAATGATAGAATAACATGTCAAAATTATTTTGGTGTTGTAGAATTGTTTTTATAAATTTGTTTCCCTGTTGCATTAAAATTAAAATTAAAATTAAATCACTTATAAAATAAGAAGGTAACGACTCTTTCCTTTATTGGCAGCCTTTGAAAAACGGAAAATTAATTTTTTGTGAAATAAGTGAAAAATTAGTGTTTAATCCAATAAGCCTTTTTGCAACATAGTGGTAACATGACGTCTCTAGGTGATGGTAAAGTAATTGATGGATATCATTTTGTATTCGTGTATAGCAATTTGATGCAGTGGGATGAGACTAAAGACATTACTGGTTCTGCTCTCTCATTTTGGGGCTAAAAAACAAAACTTCCATCTGCATCAATTTCAAACTGGGTCTTGTTTTTTTTCTGAAAAGCTGTACAAAGGCGTGTAAGTATGGGTTTGTAAGATTTGAAACGTCGTGATTTGTCAAGTGAAGGGAAAAAAATTAAAAAACGTAACTAGCACCATCTATACTCATCTCAGATTTTTATTTTTGAAAAAGTAAGGAACTAAAAAATACCACAACACTGACCGATTTTCAAAAAAAAGTTATGAATTGCTTGACACCACTGTAGTGAGGTGGAATAGTCAAATGATTTCTACAAAACTGTCGAATGTTTCAAAATGTTCACGAATGTTCATGAATGACAAATTGCTACTTGTCTCTGTCAACTCGGCCCATTTTCTATGACATTCATGCTTTCCACAACACTACAGAGCCGTACATCAAATGTTTATTGTTAGAACTTATATCTGATCTACAAAATAACCTGCACAGCACCAAAATTCGACAAAGTATCAATGCACAAAAACACAGTTAAACATCCATTTGTTTCCATTTATTTCATTTTTTGGTTCTGACAAATCTCTACAAAAACTTGACAAAATCTTGATAGGTGGAGACAACTTGTCATACACATAAACAATTAGCGACTCGCCACTATAACTTGACATTGAACTCTGACTGAAGTTTGACAAAGATGACATTTGATTGGGACAAATGTTTCAAAAAATAAATTTGATGAAATTCCCATTTTCTACTTAGGCTGACCACCATGTGGCTAATAATAAAGTTTTACCACGTGTGCACTGTCTTGGGACAGTCACACCATGTGTACACTGTCTTGGGACAGTCACACCATGTGTACACTGTCTTGGGACAGTCACACCAGGTGTGCACTGTCTTGGGACAGTCGCACCATGTGTACACTGTCTTGGGACAGTCACACCAGGTGTGCACTGTCTTGGGACAGTCGCACCATGCCAGCTTTGCTCAGAGCAAAGTGACACTTTCTTAAATTTCATGGTATGCTGTAGAGATTTTTTTTCACAAACTAAATTCCCTGTGTCCATCATATTGTGTGCTAAAGTAATGAAGTGTATATTCTCATTTCTCTTTGTTTTGAAATTGACCGTTGATCTTTATCTCTGCAGCTTATTACACGACCTACGGCAGTGACCCAGTATGGACAAAATACAGACGTAATTTCAAAGGACAATGGGCACCAGCTAAGACTCGAAAGACATGTATCGTAAGCATCTTGTGCTTGGCATAACAGTCGTAGTAGTAGCACTTCATTATTACAGTTTTCTTTGCGTTCCGGCCAGTCAAGCACCAAATATAGTGTCTGTTTAGTTCAGATTAGATTTTTTGAAATAATTGAGGTGGTGACATTGCAAAGGCAATTACATGTTACCATTTTTTACTGGCTTATGGGTTTTTAATTATGAAGCACTATTTTTTAATTCTTAGTTTCGTGTTTAGTGGCCTTTAGCTTAATAATGTACAATTTTTGCAACCAGTTGAAATTGTGCGGTTGCCAAGTGGGAAATGAGCAACAAAGAAAACTCCATATATGGCAGTGAGAAAGATGAAAGAAATGACATATGATTGGCGATAGACATCTGAATTGAAGAACCATTGGACATCTGGAAGAGCCAAACATAACTGGTGACGTTTTTGCCTTTTAGTTGAGATAACAATTATCAGTAACTCTATTTGACCAATTTATCCCCTGGCATGATATTCGCGCATATGTTTGGTTCCTACCTAGGGGTGAAGCAGACAATCAGGACACGTTGTCTGTGCGTGGCTCATGAATAGGCCCTGCTTGTTGCCGAACATTTCAGACTCCTAGATGTATGTGTGGCGACTTAAGATTTTTACCAGATCGCCTAACAAAGTCTGAGGTCGCACAGGCGAGATGCAGGTCACCAAATCGTGCCCTGGATATTGTAAAAAGGAGATTTGACACACATGGTTATCTTTTCTGAGAATACACATCTCATACTATCCAATGTTTGTTACAGAGATCAGGTGCCTTATCCACTGGAAATCCTTGTCCTGTTTGTAGAGATGACTACTTGGTAGTGGATCATAGAGTAAGTGTCAATGTGGGCCATAGCCACTTACAGGGCTTCTTGTGGGTGTTGAGAGCCAGTTTGATGCCTGTTATTCAGTGGAGATGGGTGTTGAGAACCAGTTTGATGCCTGTTATTCAGTGAAGATGGGTGTTGAGAACCAGTTTGATGGATAGTACTGCTGATTTGATAAAAGATCATTTTGACACTGACCTTTCAAAGTTCGGAGAAGTAGTCTTTGAATCGGATCATCTTGCATGTTGTCATGGTGATGACCTGGGCTGTGACCCATGAACTCCGAGACATAAGGTTAAAGTTACAGTTCAAATGACATGGTAATGTTGAATTCTGCCCAACGGTTCAACAAACAATTATTTGAATGGTCGTCATTTTGTTGGGTTGCTCTAGTGGCATCTTACGACTTTGTATTTGATTTTGTTTTTGCAGAACGTCAAATTGCTGAACCAGTTTATTTCTCCTTACACTGGGGAAGTCCTTTCATATCAAAAAACTTGTAAGTACTTATTATGCTTTTACTCATCTTACATACTACTCATTATTTGTGTGTCTAGTCGATACTGTTATTATTATTATTATTATTGGTGTTGTTGTTATTAAAGTGCCGCTATATAGTACATATTCAATCATTACAGGTGCTCTTTCCAGTATTTAGTTGTCAATGTTGACTTCAAAGGTGCATTTCACCTTGTTTACCTTGCAAAAATGAAAATAAAATTGAGCATTTTGTTATCAAATCAATCTCGCAGTATTCCTTACTGTGATAGAATTGTTTCTATTGCCAACTCAAGTCAGAGGCAATGCGCACATAATGCATACATAATGTGTAAATGCACCATTTTCCAATTGGCAATTTAAGTGTTAGACAAACTCTACCAACTCTGAAGTGATTTCTTCAGTTACTGATGGCTTCTATATTCCTGTTGGTTACAAAAACATAATCCTGTCATGGTAAGGAATAATACATCACCGATTTTATCATACTGAGTAAAAGGTCTTATGTGATAAATGGCATAGTGCAGCTTTAATGGTTTGGTTTTGTTTAAGTTTTGTTGATCCTGGTTTCCAACACTATCTGGCTTGAACTGCTGTTTTATTGTACATGGCTGAGTAAGGCACACAAATGTGGCTGTGTGTGAGACGACCTTTTTGGTCAGAATTCACGGTGCATTGATGAAACAACTCCATCAGTGGAAGATTCTGACCAGTTTTAAGATGACAAACTCGGACAATGCCGACAGTGTTTAGACAAGTGCAATTTCACCCGTACTCTGCAATTCTACATTCAGATTCTACTGGTTGACCTTGTTACTGTATTCTTAGAAGCAGTCGATCACAAGTGTCTCATGCAGTTTAAAATTTCATGATTATTTTCTAATTCCAGTTAATTAGTGACTATAATGTAGTCTGGAATAACTAGTCATGGAAGTGGTACTTGACTTGCCTGCAGACGGGGCCCTATTTATACATGCCCAATGACATACATGTAGATTGGGGAATACAATATGCAAGATCGAATCCTAAAACTTCCCCAGTTTCAATGTTCATTAAAAATGATGCACCATTCGTTCTTGGATAACTTCTCATCTAAACAACAGATGTCGCATCATTTTTAACAAATTCTGCTGCAGAGAGGCAACATTGCCAAGATATACCAACAATGCTGCTCATTGACTTCCCGTTTCATTCTCAGTAGGGTACAATATTGATGCACGAGCGCGTGTATTTGTCACTTCCAATTTCACCTGGTTATACATGTATGTTAGCATTTGGTATTTGTTTACTCAACTGAGTTTCTTGCAGAAAACTCCAGCAGTTTAGTGTTTCAGCATTTCCAAGGCAACTCGATTTACAAGTTTTTCATATTGTATCTCAAGTTCTTTTTTCAGATGAAACTTGTGTCTACAAAAAGCATTTCTAAGAAAATAAAAAAACGACTTTGAGTCAGTCAGGGAAGATTTGGTTTCCGTTTCCTGTTCCCTAACCTCTGAATGCTTAGGCTTATAACATTGGTTTGTTGGGTTCTTACAGGTGTCTGTCAAAAACAACACAAGAATCTACTGGTCGCCATAGAACGGGCAAAGGACTATGGTACGTGAAACTTTTAATAAACTGTTGCATTGTGGGAGACCAATGATGGTCTTGAGATCTTGTTTAGATGAAGAAAAAGTGGTCGTTAGGACGAAAGAAGTTTTAGTCTGTGTCCTCGGCTTCTACAGCTATTGTTTTGGACAGAAATCATTTGTTTATTTGTTTTTTATATACAGGCTTCATGTCTCTTATCATGCATGATTGAACCATGAATTGAATACTGTACATCGATTGATTCTGTAGCAATTTGCCTGTTAGATATTCTACATTTATAAAATTGGCCTCAAAATTTCCTCAGGAGGTAAATTAAAGATCAGATGAAAATGGAAGGTTTATTTAAGTGCCAATTTTTTATTTTGCTCTTAATGTTTTTTGTTTTGTTTATCCAGGATTCATAGAAGAGGAAGTGCCCTTCAGAGAGTACGACTATACCAAATATTATCCAAAGGACAAGCTCAGGTCATCGTCATAGCAACACCTCCATATATGTATAAAACATATATTGGACTGATGTGTATATACTTCGATTCAAAATGAGAAAACTCGACTGTGTAGTGGATTGTTGTTTTAGAACTGTGTTGTTTTCTACACCAAATTTCCCACTGGTTTCTTTTATTGATCAGATGATCTACAGACCAATACAGTATACACCACTTGCAGAGTAGTTTTCAAATTAATGGTGTAAGTTGTTAGTGTTCTGACAGTGTGGAGTGACATCTGTTGAACTTTTGGGGAGATTTAGCTGGAACTGAAGAGAACTCCAGTTGAATAGAAATGGCCGTATAGCAGATTGCATGGAAACTTTTGTAAAATTTCCACATTCGCCAGTCTATTTTGAAAACTACTACGGTATATTCAGAGATTGCTGGTATTTCTGGCGAGTGATTCTACTCTTAAAATTGGAGCAGTCGCCACTTCCTGTTAACGGTGTCATCAGATGACACAACATGAAAATGTCATCAGGAAATCTGTCAAGCTGTATTCTGGATTACAAATACAGAGGACTGGAAACAATACAGTGGCTTGTATGATGAAAAAGGACACGATCTAGAGGCTCTAGTACCGCACAGCTAAATGTAGTGGCTGGACGAAAGGATTCTGTGCCCCACCTCATCAAATTGGGTCGTATCACCAGCTGTGCATTAAGGCCAAGGTCGGTGTTGGTGGTTGGGCAATTTTTTAATTATGCATGTAGGTTCCCGATATCTTATGAATGCAGAGTATGCAACATATCCCCGATATGGTCCAACCATCATGTTTGTTGAATAGGCCACAAAAGTATTCTGTTCAGATTTAGTGGTCCAATTATTGCACTTACGGGTTGATTCTTGGAACTATTTCCACACCTCGACTTTTATTGGTCCTATATCAGCAACATCCTGGTACTTGCCGGACTTCAGCCAATCCTTTTTCCTACTAACTACAGTACATGAAAAAATATTCAGACAACTTAACTCAGACCTGTTGACGGTTGGGCAGAAGCCAAATTCATCTTTTAGAATTACTTCCCCTAGTGACCCAGAATGAAAGGGAATTTCCAGGAAAGTTAGTATTAAAGATGGATGAAAAAATTGTGCAGAAAAAGGTTTTTGCCACAACAATAGTTATTACGAGTCTCCAGAGATCATTCAATGGTGCAGTCTCCAGAGATCATTCTCATGTCATTTGATACCCAATTTAGTGCTCACTCAATGGTGCAGTCTCCAGAGATCACTCTCATGTCATCCGATACCGAATTTAGTGCTCACTCAATGGTGCAGTCTCTGAAAATATAGTACTTAACTGCTTGTTATTGAGATAATTTCATAATTTCAAGACTGTGATGCACTCGTTATTTCTTGCCTTTTTATTCAAGTGGGAGCTCAACACCAAATTTCCGTCATTTGCAAAGTGAGAAAAGAATATAAAAAGCTCAAACTGGAGACTCTGGGAAGAACTGGATGCTTACGAGAACATCAAGATCTTTCGACAAACTCATCATAATCTTATATGAAGTGATTTAAATCACAATTATCAAGCTTTTGTCAGTACTCGCACTTTTCGTACAAGAGGGTAATTCCTAAACCTCTTGGATCTCGGAACTTCTGCAAGCTGAGTGAATAATAAAGAGAACTGAAGCAACCCTACAATATCTCTCAAATTTCCACAGGTCATGGAATCGGTGACACCTATTGCAACCTAGCTACATTAGGAGGTACTTCCTCTTCGCATAGGATGGCATAAGGAAATGTGTTTGACTTTGTTAAATATCTCTTGAAACGCGCATGATTGGACAAGAGACATTTTAAACAAAATTGAAATCACCCCATTCTCCAGAGGCCAGTAGAATCACGTCTCGCGTGACTGGTCACCATGTTGCAAGCTTCTCATTATATCCTCTTTAATTACAAAATACACTCAGTCAACGTGCATGAAAGGGTACATTAAGCCAAGTAACAATTTACAGATAATTTATTCCATTTTAATTGTAGGTAATTAAAACGCCCTACATAATAATTGTAAAGATTCAAACGTAAAAGAGTTGACCAGTACCGATCCAAGAAAGCAAGCCAAGTTAACCTTCAAGAAAGCATGCTTTTCAGAACCCCGACATTCCAATCTTACTCTAATGCCTGGTTCACACCAATGACAAATGCTAACAACTTTCAGTGGTAGACACTGTTTAACGTTTTAGCGAGACAGTTATTGCTTGCAAACGGGTAATTTTTGCCAGTAATTCATTAATTTGCTCACTACCTACACAGCATTTTAAGAACATTCATTTTCTGCCATAAACAAATTCAACAATATACAAAAGTGGTGTTTCGTTGCATATGCGTTTCTTATGAAATATGGCAAAAATCCAGTTTGAAAAAGTCTAAAATTTGTGGCACAGAAATTTAAGCAGAGACTGATTTTTGTTGATTCTGAAGATTGGTGCATGGTTGATAGATTAGTACATGGTTGATATGGACATTCATCAAACTTCTCAACCTGCATTTTTGCAACAAGAGAGTCTGACAGCTGATAAAATTTTCAAAAATCCTGTAAATCCAATGTTCTCAAGTGACCTTATAGTGTGTCACATTAAGGAGAATGAGAGTAATTCTTGAATTTGTACGGCCAACATTACTTATAAAATTTGGTGCAACTTCTGACTTTGAGCAAAATCACTTTCCAGTCACAAACCGGAGAATATTCATGCGCGCACCCAGCCTTCAATATGGGGGGGGCTCAAATTCCTAACGTTGTGGACCTTTTGGTAACAAAATAACTGGCAGATTAAAAAAAGAAGAAAAACAAAAAAAACGGGCGCAACACTATGAATTGCACGTGTGTGCTTGTTTAGTAGACTTTTATCTCATTTTTTTTGGACTTTTGTTTCTCGCAGGTGGACCTTTTTGCCCACTTCGCCAAATTGGGAGGGGGGGCTCATTTGAGCCCCCCTGGGTGCGCGCATGATATTGACTGAAAGCTCGATATGGAAATACTAGTAAAAATATTTGCACACCCAGGGGGGCTCAAATGAGCCCCCCATTTGGCAAAATGGGCAAAAAAGTCTGCCTCAAAGAAACAAAAAGTACGAGAAAATGAGACAAAAGTACACTAAAAGGTCCACCAAAAAGACTGACATGAATTCATAGCTCTGAATGGACTTGGTTCTTTTTTAGTAAAAGGTCCATATTCTCAAAAATTCAAGTACCCCCCTATACTTTAGACTGTGCGCGCGCATGAAGAATGTCAGTATTTATGGAGGAACTCGAGACACAGCCAAGAGCCAGTACAAGTGACCTTTACAACCTTCATATGACCTTTGACCTGCTAGCACTTTAGCCAGTTTGTAAAGGCATCACCAACTGGATATCTCGTGTCCAATTGACATCTGGGTCAACGAAAGGAGGAAATACAATTAGTGAACATTATTGGTTTTATGTCCAAAATATAAATTCTAGGATTACTGTTGCACAGGATAAGATGGCTGGAGATAACTTTAACCAAAGCTATAAAAGACCAAAAGTAACTTAGTATTTTGTGACTTGATTACAAATACTCAATTCTCAACCTTGTCCATTAGACAATCAATAAAATCATGATTTGTGACCTTGCCATTTAAATACGCTTAAAAACTCTGCAATTCATCGAAAAGGATTCAGGTCTGCCAGCACACAGTTTGGCTGTGGTTACGGGGGTTCCAGGTTCCATTAGATACCGAGGCCGATCTTGAAACATGAACATTTCTGCGTTCACTTTAAAGGAACATAATCTGAAAGAGAAAAGTTTTATTTTTCAAGATCGGCCTCGGCATCTAAACATGTGTTCTCATTAGTAAATGCACTTGCTTATCATCAGATAGATATGAAAACCCCCATCACAGTAATAGTACATCACAGTAATAGAAGCAATTTTTACATACTGAACTAAATCTCGTTACATCAATGTGCACATCGTTGACTTACACACATCTACCAAAGTGATTCAAAAAAAACTGAAAGAGCACACCTAGTTTGGTGAGGGTGGAGGGATTCTGATAACTAGAATGTTCAGATGCTTATTATGGCCAAGATTTTTTAAAGAACTTTCTATACTGTTGCAGTATTGTTGTCTCAATGACAATAACAGTGGCAAATACTAACAAAATATAAAATATATCTCACTAGTTTTGCAGCGCTATTCTACAATTACTTTTTTCAAGGTGAGCCCCAAAAATCACACACAAGACCTCACCACTTGTTGACTGACCCTTTGTCAACAGAACTAAATCCCACTTTTAAAGGCAAATCAGCCATGATTATTTTAACAGTATTTAACTGATGCAGTCATTAGCTTCCAATTAGTGAACAACTGGCAAGCAACGCCTAGAATTGAACAGTTGTAATAAAATGACAAACACCCATACTCTGTTTTACATCTTTGGTCAAAGTCAATGACTTGAAGAAGTCGATACCATATTACGATAACAATATACTCGAAAACACCTTTTCCGGCCATAAACCCAACAATGTCCCTTTAACAAACATGTACATTTGCATCAGCCTTGACTTACAAAACCAAATTCCCACGAAATTACACATTAGAAGCCTGGGATAACTCGCCCCTTTTTCTTTGCCTTGTTCACCTTCTTCTTAATCGTCGACTCTTTTTTACGTTTAATATTCTTTTGTCTCTTCTCTTGCCTCGCTTTTACACGTTCATCCGTTTTTTTTGTCCTTTCCTCCCACATATTCGCCGATTTCTGCTTTATCTTCTCCTTTCGCTTAATCGCCTTCTTCAACAACTGCGGGTCATCCCGAACTTTGAACCCCTCAGCTTTCTTTATCACCTTATCCCACTTCTGTCTCTCTTCCAGGTTTTTTGCCTTGTTCAAATCTGTGTTTTCTAAACTCCTCACCTGATCCCGCTGCTGTTCCGCCTTTTGCAACAACCTCTTGAAGTCTTTACTCTTCTCTTTCTTGCTTTTCTTGTCGCCGTCACCGATGTCAGTGAAATCAAATTTGCTAAACACCATTTTCCCCTCCTTGTTATACACAGGCTTACTATTGGTCATTGAAGGTTTGACTACTTTAGAGCCACCGTCTGTGGTAGTCTGTTTGTGTTCGTTATTTTTCTGCGACTTCAGCTTCAGTCTTCGCTTCATTTTGCTTTCTTGCCGCTTCATCTTGAGACGTTGCATCTTATCGTAAGTTGAGAAATTCTTCCTCTTGGCTGAAAAAAACAACACAAATTTGGAATTCTGTACTTGTTTGGGTGAAGGGGCAGCCACCTTGATTACTACCCACAATTCCCTAACAATCCCATAATTCCCTAACAATCCCATAATTCCCTAACAATCCCATAATTCTTCATGCCATACAGGCTAGCAAAGTGGTGAACTCTGAAGTGATCAGTCAGCGAGACTGGAGTGTTGCATTGTGGGAATACTTTTCACCATGAGTGCAAAACAATGTCTTGTGGTCTATACAACTCAACTCGGGTGAAACTTCACCAGCAAATCTTGTAGAGAGGCATTTTTCTAAAAGAGCACACTGGTCACAATGAAGAAGCCAAGCACAACGTTGATGACTGATTTTTTTACAGCTGGATAGACAGGGGCGGATCCAAAATTTTTTAAAAGGGGAGACAGCTCAAGGATTCTTTTGAAAAGGGGGTCCAAGTCCATAATTTCAAAATTCTAGATTTGATATTGCTAAAACCAAGGGAAAAAGAGGGGGACGGACCCTTTGATGTCCCCCCTCGATTCGTCTGTGACAGATACATCACATCCATCAAAATCCCACATTGAATTGTGAGAAGCTGGTCATACATAGTAAAATGAATTAACCAATAGGAATAGAAAAAATACAGCTACATTTCGACGACAGATATCACAAAAATCATTAAACGCAAAAATGTCAAATCACAAATGATTTGAGAACAGATGTCATTCAATTTCCAGGGGAAGTTTTACTAAGTCCCAATGAAGGCGCTCGAATGAAAACAAGGCTTTTGTGAAATGAATTTTCTATCAAATCTTATCTAACTTGATGTTATCCAAAGGTCAAACAACATCCTTAGTTTTAAGAAGCAGGTCACACAACAATGAAATCACACCTGGGGGACCGATCAGTGTCTACGACAATTCTCAAACTACTGCACCAATAGAAAGACAAAATTTACCGTCCTTTCAATTTCTTAACATGGAGAACCAAGTTGCGCATCAATAATCATATTAACTTATTGTTTCATCACAGCTGAGTGGTAGAAACCATTATGACAGGGATGAAAGGTGATACCCTCAGTGTTCGTTTTTAACAAGAAATTTGTTTAATGAAACAAAATTTCATTTTCTAATTAATTTTGCAGTGAGCCAACTATGTGTACATTGCGCAGGATGGTAATTAAATGAAGGTTTACAGTACCTTGTAGACTACTGATCTTTGCCTGCAATTTCTGCCTTAAGTCTTCAAGACTGCTAGTGGAACTTTTTAATTCATCAAAGTCATCGTTTTCACCACTTTGTTTATTTTGCATTTGACGCTTTGCCTTCTTCTTCTTCTGCTTCTTTTGGACGGGTTCTTCTTCCTCTGTAAAAAAAAAACAAGTAAATGACAATTAGAATTCGGAAAACACTAAATCTTTAAGTTTTATAAATTCTAGAGGACACTTAATTATAAACAAGCCCACATGTCTGC
Organism: Phoronis australis; assembly: GCA_002633005.1. NCBI lineage: Eukaryota > Metazoa > Phoronida > Phoronidae > Phoronis > Phoronis australis. Next base: position 49,679 of record NMRA01000399.1, on the reverse strand, counting down.
ATGTGAATCTGTATTAACATTTGCAACGCATGTGTTATGCAGACACAAACTGACTACAGACTTCCCATCCCACAGCACTTTAAACAACAGAAAACAAATTTCAGATCCATGACATTAAGTGTCGTTGTGCAATATACATGATGTTCAGACACATCACTATACTTTCAAAAGAACTTTGCCTACAGAGGTGCTGTCGCTTACAACGGGCTGGAGACTGCTGTCACGAATGAGCCCAATGTCCACGTCTTCAAACAGAAATACTGGGACTTGGTGCGCAGTTTGGGACTGTAGGCCTCAGCTCATCATTATTTTACTTATTTATTCATCTGATTGTACACATTAACTAGTATTTCATTTTATATACTAATCTTTTCAATCTAAGTGTACATAGCTCTCTGTATTGTACTTCCTCTATTTCCAACTGGACCCATTTGAAAATAAGTGTACTCACTGAAGTGGTCACCCAGTCTTTTAAAGAAGTTTAAATAATTAAAATAAAATAAAATATATACTTCTAAAATAAACAGACAAAATGACGGAGTACCCCCCAACAAAATGACGGAGTACCCCCCCCAGACATGACCCAGATTCTCCTTACAGTGCAGTAAGTGCAATTCAACCAAACAGTCAAATGACAAGTCAGGATTGCCTACAACCAGTAATGATGGAAAACAGAATTTTGACATTTTATACGATATTCTGATACATATTAAAGACGTAATGATTTGAACATCAAATAACGTATAGCCAATACTGAATGTACAAGTGAACTTCCTTAACTCATCACGTACGAGACCCGAAAAAAGCGACAACTTGTCCGAGTGAGGACTTACATGTGGTCATTTTGATGACTTAAGTGCGACATACATTTACTGGCACAGTGATCATGGTCGGGTATGTTAATTTCCATATCATTCATTTCTGATGACAAGAATGCGAAGTTTGATAAGTTCTGATAAATATTGTTATGGTCAAGATTTAACTTTCAAATATAACTTCACTGTAAATGGATTTTGTCATGAGAATCATTTTAGTTTAAACAAAAACAACTCCCGCAAAACCCTGCATGTAAACGCATGCACCCATACCAAAAATAATGCGTTTTTTCGAAAGATTTTCCCACTCGTTTATTTCAGGTATGGGCAATGCGCCTAAGCTCCACAATTAGGCACACGAAAAGGCTTTGAAGATTGTGTTGTCAAGAATTGAATTTGTTTTACAGGAGTGAAGTCAGACATTGATTGACAGCTCCTTGCACCATTCCTAGTTACAACGCCACTTCATGATAACGACCTCTCACTGTATTTACAGCTGCCAGTGCCGAGCTTTGTGACCTCTCACTGTATGTACATCTGCCAGTGCTGAGCCTTGTGACTTCTCGCTGTATTTACAGCTGCCAGTGCCGAGCCTTGTGACCTTACAGAATTTTATGAAATAGTACTACCACAACTGAGCAGCTCTTATGAGACATGGTTGACCCTTGACCTACAAACCTCTTTCTGACTCGAGTTGGCTCTGTACTTGCGACACTGTAGCGTTCTCCTTTGGATCAAAACGGGCCCGTTTCAGCTTGGCTTTGTCAGACCAATCCAAGCTTGTCTGGCGTCCTTTCTCAATCTCTGCAATAATGCAAAAACATAAATTAAAAAATATGACTGTTGACAGCATAAGAACTCAAAGGGTGAAGAGGGAAATTTGTTAATGAAAGAAGTGTGTTGTTACCACACAGTTGGAGTTGGGTTACATGACAAAGAGCGCAATGCGATTGTGAACAGTAGATTGTCGTAACCTTTGTTTGGGTCAGAGATATCCTTTCCCTATGTTCCCTATCTCAGTGTTCTCCACAATACCAATTCCAAACTCTACACAAATTTCTAGAGTTCAGTATCAGTAGTCAACACCGTCTAGCCTTAACATCTCCACCGGAGGTACTTATATACGTGTCAAAAAATGTACACTGAACTAGTCACGTGTGACCTACTTTTTGACACTTTGTAGGGCCTACACATGAAAATCGCGAATTGTTCGAGGTGCCCATTCAGCTGACGACTGTCTCACGAATAAAAAACTTGTTGTTAAAAGCATGCAGCCAGGAAGCGCGTGCTACATAGCTGTCACTTGTCATCGCAGACATTAGTCTTGGGGAACTATCCACGAAACTACACGGATAGCATATTGGCAAGAAATAAACATTGGCACTAATTTCAGAAAGTTTCTAACACCATAAAAACTGTAGCGTTATTTTTAAGAGGGATTGCCTTATTAATCACTTATTTAATGCATTCATAGGAACTTAAAATCTTAGGGACGCAATTTGGAAAACTTAAGTGAGGATTTCAGGCAATTTGTTGAGTCGAAACTATATTTTTACTCAAGCTGTCCTGTTGACGATCGTGAGGCAGCGGCGCATCGGTGAGTTTTCGCCGTGGGATTTCAGGAGAATTTTATGTAAAGTGATCGTAATTTAACAAAGAAATTTGAAAGCAATGCGCCACAGTTTTGTAGAAAGTCTGTCATAAGCTACAGATACATCACGTAGCGCAAATTTGATGAATCCTAGCTTCGATTTCTCGCGTTTTAGAGACCGGGTTTCAACCTCCTTCGGTAAAAATATTCAATAAGCGCCTGACCCTTGAAACGAAATTTTACTAAGCGCCCCGGGCGCCTTATTACGGCGAATACGGTACTATCAACTGCCTCTTAGTGAAGTGAAGTATGTTAAAATCAGACTCTTGATTAGATGCTGAGGGCTGAAGCACCAAGCCAGCCAAAGGTTTAAACCTGGCGCCGCAATTTTTAAACGTGACATACTTTCCCCAAACTCGAAGCACTTTCCCCAAACTCGAAGCACTTTCCCCAAACTCGACGCGGCAAAATCCAAACTTGTTACCGTGTCGAGTCAAAACAGGTCATGGAGAACACTGCATCTACTACTGACCAGTACTTGTTTTGGCAATATGGTTAAAACTGACACGTATTACATATTCACAGATACCGTTGGTCCTTTGGGAGGCTGGGAGCTAACCAAATTTTATGAAAACAGGCCATCTTTCATTCACTTTGTTATAATCAGAGATCCAAGTCTTCTGCCAGAAAAGTACTATGCTTCCACCCACAATTTCAGTTGAGCACCCTGCCCAACTTCATGCGTCCACATGAAACCCAAATCTGCATAAATTTCCAAAAAACACGGGGTCAACCAATAATAGATAATTATTCTTTCTCTTGACAATGTCCTGCATGTTAGATCCGGACAACTGAAACTGGTCATTTTTGAAATTCTGGTGTGAAGTGTTGTACCTTTACGTATCTGTTGCAGTGGTGGCGGTCATGTAACAGTGTCGCTGTGCAAACAACAACTTCAAATAGAAGCGATGGGATTTTTCCTATGTGGTCATTGACACTATGCAACACTTAACAGGTAAGCGATTCAATGCATGGCCAATGAACTTCCTTTCTTTCAGATACAATGTAGACGAACTAAGCAAGTTTAACACAACAGAAGAAGAAAAGTTATCATGGTGAGTTTGCGCGCTGTTGTGATGCACCTAAATTCAAATCCTTCCTAATGGTCAGTTATTCTCTATACAATCAGTTTGGATGCTAAACTCATACGTTGGCAACCCATGTTCAACACCAACACTGGACAGATGAATTTTCTACTTGTAACTATGACTCAAAGATGAACACAGGAGCTCAGTGGGCTGATGGGGGTCATGACTCTCCTAAAGCAAGACGGTGAGGGTCACTGATGGGAAAATTCCACTATATGCGGTTGTCGTTGAATGGAAAGTCTATATCTACCACCAGGGCCCTCATACATCCAACAGGAAAGGTGTCTATGCCTTCTGAGAGGGTAATATTTCAAGGTGAGGGGAAAATTCTACTACCCGATAACCATCAATACGACTCCCATCCTGTTGTAGGCCCAGCTCACAGGCTCTGTAGCCATTGTGCTCTTTCAAGTTGTCATCTGTAAGAGTTACAAGTGATTCAAATCTCGAGGGGAATTTTCAATCACTTGATTTTTCACTATTTTTCAGAAGGGAATGAGTATACGATATTTGGCCCCAACATCGAGGGATTGAGGACCTTAACCACTGATGCTACGATTTGATAATGCAGTGGACCATGCCTGGCCTCAATCTTTAAATAGGTCAAAGGTCAGCCACTTCGGTCTTGTCAGTTAAATGTTCGTTTCCAAAATGCCACCACTACTTGTCTTTAATTGGCAATACTTGAAACTGATTGTATTTTAATGAATTATTGTTTGTATTTGATAAAAATAAATGCTGCTGATACAACATTTAATAGTATTTATGTAAATATTTCGACATTTTAATGTTTAACAACACGGCAAATGCACGGCAGGTTCCCGGCAGCATGTACGCAGAGGGCGGGGACTTCAGCTTTCAAAGTCCGCCGGTAGGACCGCAACTTCTGACCTTCGGCCTGGTTAAATGAATGAGGGCCTATCTCTTGGCGTGCGTCGAGTGAAAATGGCGAGTTCACGGTTTTGGGAACTGAAATACGGACTGCTCGAAGAAGTTTGATAACGGGAGTATTTGTTCGAGTTGGAAGGAATTAAACACATCGACAACCTCCCAAGGTGTTCCTCTATGCGCAAAAGGCATTTATAACAATGTGACTTTGATGTTTTAGTCGGTGTGAGGCATAATTCGCCGAAAGGCTTCTGGCGTATGGAGTGCCTATAGTAGGGACGTGACAAAAAAATTCAAATTCTTATTTAATATTTAAAAATGCATTGATTTAAAAAACATGCAAAACAGATTCAAACAAAAAAAATTAACAAATTCCGTTGAGCCGTTGACTTTTTATGAACGTTTGAAGAGCGATAATTAGCCCTTTATTTTNGAAAATTCCACTATATGCGGGTGTCGTTGAATGGAAAGTCTATATATACCACCAGGGCCCTCATACATCCAACAGGAAAGGTGTCTATGCCTTCTGAGAGGGTAATATTTCAAGGTGAGGGGAAAATTCTATTACCCGATAACCATCAATACGACTCCCATCCTGTTGCAGGCCCAGCTCACAGGCTCTGTAGCCATTGTGCTCTTTCAAGTTGTCAACTGTAAGAGTTACAAGTGATTCAAATCTGGAGGGGAATTTTCAATCACTTGACTTTTCACTATTTTTCAGAAGGGAATGAGTATACGATATTCAGCCCCAACATCGAGGGATTGAGGACCTTAACCACTGATGCTACGATTTGATAATGCAGTGGACCATGCCTGGCCTCAATCTTTAAATAGGTCAAAGGTCAGCCACTGCGGTCTTGTCAGTCAAATGTTCGTTTCCAAAATGCCACCACTACTTGTCTTTAATTGGCAATACTTGAAACTGATTATATTTCAATGAATTATTGTTTGTATTTGATAAAAATAAATGTTGCTGATACAACATTTAATAGTATTTATGCAAATATTTGACATTTTAATGTTTAACAACACGGCAAATGCACGGCAGGTTCCCGACAGCATGTACGCAGAGTGCGGGGACTTCAGCTTTCAAAGTCCGCCGGTAGGACCGCAACTTCTGACCTTCGGCCTGGTTAAATGAATGAGGTCCTATCTCTTGGCGTGCGTCGAGTGAAAATGGTGAGTTCACGGTTTTGGGAACTGAAATACGGACTGCTCGAAGAAGAAGTTTGATAACAGGAGTATTTGTTCGAGTTGGAAGGAATTAAACACATCGACAACCTCCCAAGGTGTTCCTCTATGTGCAAAAGGTATTTATAACAACGTGACTTTGATGTTTTAGTCGGTGTGAGGCATAATTCGCCGAAAAGCTTCCGGCGTATGGAGTGCCTACAGGAGCTGCATCGCCTCTGGTCGGGCCAACAGAGGCAATGGTCATTGCCTAACCCACAACGTACGTTCACTAAATTCTGAAGTGGGGACTGCTGTCTAATGCTATTGCATGGCAATTGGTCCTGACCTAGGCCAATTTATTCAGTGGATGAAACTGGCAGGGACCGCTATATCCGACGTATGATTTAACAAACTTCTGCGAACTATAACTGACACGATACCTTGTACTTTCTCATCCATGTGCTTGTTTCTTTTCTGCTTTATCTTCTCTTTTGTATCACTGTCAAAATATTGCATTGCAGGTATAGTGTCTATGACGCTCTTGAAAAAGTCATTGTCGAGCATTATCGACTCGCGCAAATTCCGCGACTGAGACATGATGTAGCAGCGTAACGGAAAGTAATATCGCACGAAACACGTTTCTAGCACTCAGGCCAGAGATTTCAATGGAAAATTTCCGATCCTCGTTGTTCATTCAATAAGAGTTAGAGCCGGGAAAATACTTGCGAGAACTAGAGTATTAACGAACATCTTCCAACGTCGGATCTTTGCACATGAGACATGTGCCATCAGTGAACAACATCCGCTTCCTCCATGCGTAGATCTTGAGTGCGCAGGTTAATAGACCAAAGTGTTCGAAAAAGATCCTTTCTTGAACTGTATGTTTTTTCCAAATTGATCATTTTCGAAAATATGTGAAGTCTGCATTTTGAACTTGTATTTAAAATTATCATCTTTAGCTCCTTGAGACAAAAATATCTTTATTTGAAAAATACGAATCTATACTAAAACAGAACTCCTTTATTTCTTTGAAACACATGTGGAAGTTTCGGGAAGCTCAAACGAAAGGAGGGTTTACCTGCTTACTGTACTAGTGTTTGATCATTGAGCAGTGTGGAGCGCATTTAGTCCTGAGATAATGGCAAATGTGCGAGAGGTTCGTAGAAATGTTACCCTTGATTGAATGGATTATCATGCCAGCTTACCGGGCCATTTTTATGCAGTGTGTGAACTTGAAATCCTGATTAATCTCGATTCTCGACCCGTCCCAAGATGGCGTGAACTATTCAATATTCAATGTACGTACACAACATGACGATGACGACATTGACCTACTCAGAAGATTTTGGTTGACCTGTTGTTCGATTCCTCAGGTTATTATCATTCCAAAAATACACAAAAATGTCTCATACCTCACTAGGCCCTCGCTAACCCTTGGGCTCCCCCTAAAACTGTCTAGTAAGTCAGTAAGTGTCAGTTTGCTGTGCCTGTGGGCTCATTTTCGCCACAAAACTCGTTTTTGGAAACATTTGACAACTTTTAAGCTACTCCATATTTACATCGTTGACGTAGGTTTTGTTTCTATCTAATTTGGCCAAGTAATCAAGAGATAAACGAGAGCGCTCGGAGGAGCGACACTTGGCGGAATTAATCGAAAGACGACAATGGGGAGGACAACGACAATCATGACGATCAAGGCGACAATAATGAATAACACGGTAACATTCATGTGACTAGCGAAGAAATCAAATAGAGAGCCTATAATGAACTACAATAAAGAACAATAGATAGCGCAACATGACGGACGAACCATGCTTTGTTCCCGCAATCCAAAATAGGTGGCACTATGTGACAGTCTGCAGAGCAAAGTTATGTTTACAATAGTATTTCGCCTGGAATTCCAGTCTACAGTACGACAGTGCTACCTGGGTCAGTCGGGGTCACAACTCTCTGTTAACTTGTGCAGACATAACCAAAACAAAGTGAACTGAAAGCCAGCCAGCTGAGTGCATACGTGATCGAAGGAACAACGGTATCCGAAAATCTCGAATAATTCAAAAAGTAGACGTCGTAGCGCAAAATGGAAATTATCATCTGAAAGCCCGTTCAAAACTCTATCTAAAATGGTAGTTTGGCAAACACGATAACGTTCATGTGACTAGCGACGAAATCAAATAGAGAGCATACAATCAACTACAATAAAGAACGATAGATGGCGCCACATGACGGTCCAGTCTACAGTAGAACAGTGCTGGCTGGGTCAGTCTGGGTCAACTAGGCATAATCAAAACAAAGTGAACTGAAAGCCAGCCAGCTGGCTGTGACCGAAGGNTCGATGAATGCGGTATATCTGTGAGAGTTAAATCGAATCCTATTCAGATCATAACTTTGAAGTGGAATAATTCGGTGAGTACAACAGCAAGTCGGTTTTATGCTTAGGCGGACGAACATTGGGTTCCCCAGTATATAATTTGCTGTAGTATTGTGCAAATTTTTATCAACATCAATGTGATTATTTGAGTGAAATTTATAAGTTTCCTAGTGTATTCCAAGTTCACACATTCGCGACCTTGACATTAAAGACGAAGGCAACCTTTTTTCATGTCAGTTTTAGCAAAAATAAGGTTCGTTGATTATCCCAAACATATTTTTCACTTAGTTACTGCTTATCGTAATTTAATTAATTACTCGACATCTACTCAGGAAGTGACGTTTTGGGAGGCAAGAATTTCGCGCCAATTTGTTTTCATATAGTCTGACTGTGAGAGCAGTTGAGTCAGTCATTGTTCTACCTCGGTTGTGATAAGTTCGGTCGTCGTATGCTTTTGCTTATGAGTCAGTCAACATGCCACGCTGTTGCTGCGTACTGGGGTGTACTCATTATCGTCTCACGTGCTGAGGAAAAACTGTCCCACTTGCCCGAGTGTCCCGCGTCACACTCCCACTGGAGGGTGATCTGAGCACCCAAACTGCTTACATCCCGCCGTATGACTCCCTCGCCACACACCTGGCACCTTCCAAATAGCTCCAATACATAAGTCCACAATAAACTTATCAAACTTAGGCTCACCGATCTGTTCACTGGATGATGAACTGTCGTCTTCACTGGGTGTCAAACTGGGCCTGTATTCACTCCCACTACTCAACATTGCTGCAGGGCTGCTTACAGGCTCTTGGCTACAGACAACAGCACAGGGGGAATCACTGCTAGTTCCCGGAATTGCACGCAATGGGGTATGTTCGGAGGCACGGGTGACAGTAGATGAAGTGCCTCCAGTCACTATAAAGTGGCCACAGCTCGCGAGGCTTCTCGCTTCAAAAACGCACTTCCTGGGGTTGGCGACGGGGAAGTACTGCCGGGGAAGTACTGCCGGGGAATCAACAGCGATTGTATGGTACCCTTCTTCAGGCGATGTTTCGCAGGGACCTACATATCTGTCATAATCTTACAGCAGGAAATGCTTGCCACACACTCGGTAACCCTCCATCGCTTTGTACGTTGCGTGAACGGGTAGCGCTGTGTTCTTCACATGAACGAGCTAGCCAAGTACTGCGAAGTGTGTCATCCTTCGGAAAGCGACGTAAGGTACCCAAAGCGCGTGTGAGACGATAATGAGTACATCCCGGCACGCAGCAACAGCGTGGCATGTTGACTGACTTGTAAACAAAAGCAAACGACGACCAAACTTATCACAAACGAGGTAGAACAATGACTGACTCGACAGCTCTCAAAGTCAGACTATAATGAAAAGAAATTGGCGAGAAACTCTTGCCTCCCAAAACATCACTTCCGGAGTAGAGGACGAAAAATTAATCAAATTACGAAAAGCTGTAATTAAGTGAAAAATGTGTCTGGGATAATCAACGAACCTTATTTTTGCTAAAAGTTATATGAAAAAAGGTTGCCTTCACCTTTAAGAAGGATTCCAAGTTCATGCACGTCAGTAAGTAAGTATGTAAAGGTTTATTTCACATCGATATGGTTCACAAACAGATAAAACAATGGCACGTGTGCTAGTCCCCGATAGAAATTGATGAAGAACAGTTTTAAGAAAACTATATTTAGTAAGTACCAAAAGTTTTGGTGCAATTTCAAACCAATGTTTAGTGGCTATGTGTGTCAATGTTTAGTGGCTGTGTGTGTCAATGTTTAGTGACTGTGTGTGTCAATGTTTAGTGACTGTGTGTGTCAATGTTTAGTGACTGTGTGTGTCAATGTTTAGTGGCTGTGTGTGTCAATGTTTAGTGGCTATGTGTGTCAATTCTGTATCAGCCTGACTATTGCACCTCAAGGCAAACACAAAATGTTTTATTATTCAACAAAATGAGTAATTTCACAAATAAAAAGCTATTGTGAACCGTAACACTACAAGTATTTGCTACATTCTATATGCATTATTACTGTTATCAAATAACTTGTATTTTGGTTACATGGCAGTATTACAGAGGTGCACTACTTTACAGGTGCATAAGTCTCGGAAGTATGTAAGATTTCAGTCTCGAGTGTGTTTTTCATATTTTTTCTACGTACAATAAATCACAAGATTTCAGTTACTAGTCGCAGTGGCTCTAATACACTTTGTTCATGTTTCCTCCGATTGCAAAATTGGATTTCAAAGCATGCCTTGAGTGGGTACCGCCTCACATTCCTAAATGTGAATCCCTTACCTCACTCATCTGGTTTACTGTGAACCTCACTTCTCTAATCAACTGTGAACCTCATTTCTCTCATCTTCTGTGAACCTCACTCCTCTGATCTTCTATGAACCTCACTCCTCTGATCTGTGAACCTCATTCAGATTCTCTTGTTACAGCTTAAATATGACCTAGAAGAGTTTAAACGCCTGTTGGGCCTAACGACACGTGAGAAGGTTCGAGACATTCTAGCTATGGAGGTGCGCAAGCTTCAGACATCTATTCTGACCTTAGAGGAGAAGGAAGCGCCAGTGTCTGAACCATTGGCGAACTCACCGAGCAAAACTGAGGGTTCTCAAGTCAGGGTACCAAAGACATACACGGTCAATGTTGAGAACTATGGTGTGTGTGTTGAGAATCACCTTAATCCAGTCTAAAGTTTAGAAGCTTTTTCTTGTAAATAACGTTTTAAATATGGGGTGAAGGACATGCTGTCGATGTTTGAAAGTATCCAAGAGAAACTGTCGAACTCACACATTTCAGCTGAGGCTTCAGTAAAGTCACATCTTGCACAAAAATAATTTCTAAATTTTTTTTCATTTTTCATAAACCTTTAACAGTATTGTGAATGCCAAGAAGTTTACAAAATATTGGTAGCCACAGTATACAACTTGAACATGGCGTAGCGTTATTGGTAGCCACAATATAGAACATCAGTTTCAGGCACTAGAGCTATTTGTTAGTGGTCACTTTTTGGTCTTCAAAAACCCTGTTTTATGTTTGGCTTGTTGACCATTCTCAAAATTTGTTTTGTCGAAATCATAAGTTGCAAATCTTTGGTCTCATGCACGGAGTAACTTAAAATTCATAATTTCAACCATGAAATCACACATTCAATGGACGTTTCTTCTTGTGTGTGAAAAATTGCTGTTGTCTTACAAAATGTTGCATGACTGCAAATGTCGGGGTTTTGATTTCACGCACATTGTGCAATTCTGTGATGTTCAATGATTGTACTTATATAAATTGTGTCTTACCATAATAAACAGTTCTGAGGTGTCCTATCGGTTGTTTCGTCATACATTCATGTTTTTTTCATACATTCAGCATGGGATCAGTCTGGTAAGTTTATGAAGATCTATGTGACTGCTGACGGAGTCGGAAAGTTGCCTCAAGAGAATGTGACGTGTGAGTTTACACAAAGGTTAGTATTCAATATGGGCTTTATTAACGAGGCTTTAAAAATGAAATGCTGTTATGCTGTTTAGAAAGAGACGATCAGGTTCGCGTTTTTCACTCGTGCAGTTGTCTCCATGCAAACTTTATTAATTTTTTTATCCTGGTATGCTGAGCTTGTCAGCCCTTGTAAAAACAGTTAATTGAATGATGTCCGTTATCCTTGTGTGCTGAGCTGTAATGCAAAGTTCCATGTAATATATGAACAACAGCTTGGGTATTTCTATTGCATAATTATTAGACTTGACTCGGCAAAGATTGTTTTTGTAACAATTTATAGAATTTTTTCCAGTTACATTTAGTCATAAGTAGTGTAAATCCTCCTGTGAAAAAAACAACTTGTAATGTTGTACAGTTACTGCTATAAATCTGGTCTCCATTCTCATATTAAAGTTAGTTATTGGGCTTAGTAACAGCTGGCAGTTTGTTATTGTATGAAGTTTGATGATTGAGTTTGTCATTATGTGTCTATTGTTCTATATGAATCTCGATGATTGAGCTTGTCGTGATGTGTCTATTGTTCTGTATGAAGCTCGACGATTGAGCTTGTCGTGATGTGTCTATTGTTCTGTATGGATCNCAGGGTTTGTTTATGCAATGTATCTGTTTGTCCCAGGCACTAGTAGGATCTAGAAGGCCAAAAGAAAAATCCGCAGATAAATGCAATACGCTGGGTTCTTAACATTTTTTCCTCACACATTCACCATTAAACTGCATTGAAATGTTGTCCAATTGGCTTTTATTGGAAACCACAGTGCAGAGCTCAACATCAAAGCTTCAAATCGAGTTTATGTCAATAAAAACAGGCTGTTGCAATTTTCATTGCTTCGTTGGCCTTTTTCTGCATGTTTCTCAGTTTTTACAAAAGGGGGCAGCATATGACGACCTTAGGTGTCACAATAAAATGGCTGCCGAAGGCAGTGCACATTTGAAATAACTCGGCACAAATTAATGAAAACTTCCGAATCGATGAATGCGGTATATCTGTGAGAGTTAAATTGAATCCTATTCAGATCATAACTTTGAAGTGGAATAATTCGGTGAGTACAACAGCAAGTCGGTTTTATGCTTAGGCGGACGACCATTGGGTTCCCCAGTATATAATTTGCTGTAGTATTGTGCAAATTTTTATCAACATCAATATGATTATTTGAGTGAAATTGATAAGTTTCCTAGTGTATTCCAAGTTCACACATTCGCGACCTTGACATTAAAGACGAAGGCAACCTTTTTTCATGTCAGTTTTAGCTGCTTTTAGCAAAAATAAGGTTTGTTGATTATCCCAAACATATTTTTCACTTAGTTACTGCTTTTCGTAATTTAATTAATTACTCGTCATCTACTCAGGAAGTGACGTTTTGGGAGGCAAGAATTTCGCGCCAATTTGTTTTCATATAGTCCAACTGTGAGAGCAGTCGAGTCAGTCATTGTTCTACCTCGGTTGTGATAAGTTCGGTCGTCGTATGCTTTTGCTTATGAGTCAGTCAACATCCCACGCTGTTGCTGCGTACTGGGGTGTACTCATTATCGTCTCACGTGCTGAGGAAAAACTGTCACTGAACCTCACTCCTCTGATCTTCTATGAACCTCACTCCTCTGATCTTCTGTGAACCTCACTCCTCTGATCTTCTATGAACCTCACTCCTCTGATCTGTGAACCTCATTCAGATTCTCTTGTTACAGCTTAAGTATGACCTAGAAGAGTTTAAACGCCTGTTGGGCCTAACGACACGGGAGAAGGTGCGAGACATTCTAGCGATGGAGGTGCGCAAGCTTCAGACATCTATTCTGACCTTAGAGGAGAAGGAAGCGCCAGTGTCTGAACCATCGGCGAACTCATCGAGCAAAACTGAGGGTTCTCAAGTCAGGGTACCAAAGACATACACGGTCAATGTTGAGAACTATGGTGTGTTGACAATCACCTTAATTCAGTCTAAAGTTTAGAAGCTTTTTCTTGTAAATAACCTTTTAAATATGGGGTGAAGGACATGCTGTCGATGTTTGAAAGTATCCAAGAGAAACTGTCGAACTCACACATTTCAGCCGAGGCTTCAGTAAAGTCACATCTTGCACAAGAATAATTTCTAAAGTTTTTTTTTTCATTTTTCATAAAACTTTAACAGTATTGTGAATGCCAAGAAGTTTACAAAATATTGGTAGCCACAGTATGCAACTTGAACATGGCGTAGCGTTATTGGTAGCCACAATATAGAACATCAGTTTCAGGCACTAGAGCTATTTGTTAGTGGTCACTTTTTGGTCTTCAAAAACCCTGTTTTATGTTTGGCTTGTTGAACATTCTCAAAATTTGTTTTGTCGAATTCATAAGTTGCAAATCTTTGGTCACATGCACGGAGTAACTTAAAATTCATAATTTCAACCATGAAATCACACATTCAATGGACGTTCCTTCTTGTGTGTAAAAAATTGCTGTTGTCTTACAAAATGTCGCATGACTGCAAATGTCGGGGTTTTGATTTCACGCACATTGTGCAATAGCGGAGTTGCAACCGAACCGATTTAACGATTGCGCATGTCCGGAAATTAGGGTGCGCAAAGGCTATTGGGATTGATAAGGGTAAATGGAATGGCCGATTGGTTTGCATGACGTGTGATTTGTGTGCATTAAACTATGCTGCTGTATGCAATTCTGCCGCTATTCGCCCTAATAAGCGCCCATGCCCCAACAAGTGCCCCAACGCGTTTTCAGACTTTGCTAAAGTAAGCGCCCAGCCCATGAACTACATGCGAAAAATGCCCTTACCTACAGTTCTAACGTCTCCAATTTATCAATTGAAAGATCCGACAGTCCTGAATTTGCAGACCACGAGCCTCACCGTTATGTCCGTATACACTTCAAACTTACGTCGCGATTCAAAAAGAACGCAGAAGTTTTGCTGCTCTTGAGAGGGATGTGCCCCAGTACGCGGGTGTGGACTTTGAAAAGAGATGCAGCGTACTTGTCAGCGGCCTTGCATTGTTTCTTTCAGTTAAAGATCTTCTCCGGCCTCAACAGGAATCCAAACTTCTTTGTACACGTGAAAACCGTGAATCGAAGACTAATAAAAAATCGACCAGTGTTAGCACGCGGCCAAGAAGCGCGAGCTGCATAATGTACCGGCTGTCATCGAAGACATTTAGTCGGGAACTATCTATTCATGAAACGGGTAACAAAGCATCGGCAAATAAATATTGACACTAATTTCCGAAAGTTTCTAATACCGTAAAAAACTTTTGCATTTTTTGAAGAGAAATTATTTAACTAATCGTAATTGGTGTTTTTAAGGTCAAAATGACCCACTTCGCACCCTTGCACCCCAAATCTTCCGGAAAATAGCTGTTACACTACCGTCAAGCATCTACTCACCCGGCGACTCAATGAATGACATTTCGGTCTTACCGAAAAAATTCTCAAACATTTTTTAGCAGATGAGGCCAGCAAGTGCTAAACTAAATATTAAAACACGCTCTGCTTGACTGCTTGACTTAATTTCTTTGGATACAATGCACACCTAGGTCATTACATTACTCTGGCAAATGAACTCTGATGACAAGCACACGCACGCTTACTGTCACACACACGCATACAAACTTCAAAACAAACGTTACATGACAACAACGTGTGTTCCTCCAGAGATTTTTATCGTGTTGCGGGCTACAATCTAGCGCAGATTTGGACTTAATCTGCAGTTAATCCACAAGGATTTAAAAATCTTAGAGACGCTATTTGGAAAACTTGAGGAGGATTTCAGGTAATTTGTTGAGTCGAAGCTGTATTCTTATTCAAGAATTCAAGCCCTATCGACGATTGCGAGACCGGCAGCTACGCATTTGTCGGCAAGATTTCACCCTGGGACTTCCAACACAATTTTATGAAAAATGATCGTAATTTAACAATGAATTTTGATAGCAATGCACCACAATTTTGTAGAAAGTAAATAATAATATTCTGCACGCTTTATCCTAGCGCGTAATACATATAGTGAGCGTACGTTAAGTGTGTTGACCCAGAACAGGTGATTGTGCAGAGGCATTATCCTCAAAATTGCTCATGTTGGCTTGGTTCTGGTCAAGCGAAAACAAGATTTTTTTTCACTACCAAACGCCGTAGAGTATTTTGTTACTGTTTCTTTGAAGGGAGATATTGTTGGGCAGTTGTCAAGATACGTTTTCTTGCCGCCCTCAAAATGAGCGCTGCATACTTTATGCTACCAAGTCGGAAAGAATTCACGAAGTCGTCCTTTGCTACCATCTCTACTAATGTCTCTGACCCATGTTTAACGCAGTTCTTGATCCTTGGGAAACAGGTAGTTACTAAATTTTTTATCTCGCTGACTGGTATTATTGCATGCCAGGCACACAACGCGTATAACCTCCCTGTGGCCGGTTCGCCCCCACGCTTGCCGACGTACTTGTTTACCGGCTTAACCACAATGCAACATTCTGACCCATTTCCAATATGGCGGCGTTGCAACTCCGCTATTCTGTGATGTTCAATGATTGTACTTGTATAAATTGTGTCTTACCATTATAAACAGTTCTGAGGTGTCCTATCGGTTGTTTCGTCATACATTCATGTTTTTTTCATACATTCAGCATGGGATCAGTCTGATAAGTTTATGAAGATCTATGTGACTGCTGACGGAGTCGGAAAGTTGCCTCAAGAGAATGTGACGTGTGAGTTTACACAAAGGTTAGTATTCAATATGGGCTTTATTAACGAGGTTTTAAAAATGAAATGCTGTTAAGCTGTTTAGAAAGAGACGATCAGGTTCGCGTTTTTCACTCATGCAGTTGTATCCGTGCAAACTTTATTAATTTTTTATCCTGGTATGCTGAGCTTGTCAGCCATTGTAAAAACAGTTAATTGAATGATGTCTGTTATCCTTGTGTGCTGAGCTGTAATGCAAAGTTCCATGTAGTATATGAACAACAGCTTGGGTATTTCTATTGCATAATTATTAGACTTAACTCGGCAAAGATTGTTTTTTGTAACAATTTATAGAATTTTTTCCAGTTACATTTAGTCATAAGTAGTGTAAATCCTCCTGTGAAAAAAACAACTTATAATGTTGTACAGTTACTGCTATAAATCTGGTCTCCATTCTCATATTAAAGTTAGTTATTGGGCTTAGTAACAGCTGGCAGTTTCTTATTGTATGAAGTTTGATGATTGAGTTTGTCATCATGTGTCTATTGTTCTGTATGAATCTCGATGATTGAGCTTGTCGTGATGTGTCTATTGTTCTGTATGAAGCTCGATGATTGAGCTTGTCATGGTGTGTCTTTAGCGATCACTATGAATCTGGAGTTTATTGCACGGAGCACAACCAAACTATTAATTCTTCTTCAGCTCACAAATCATCTGAGTGAGCTACAAGTTAAGGCCAATTACAAGAGAAAGTTATACAAACTGTGTTTTAATGGGCAAATGTATGTTTATAACATCTTTATAGTTGTTTATTTATTATTTATTAATGAAATAGTTACAATGAGGGTAGCCCCATCAGTTCACACTGCATTCCATGGGGGCCCTCAGTAAATAACAAACAGATAGCAAGACAAAAACATAATTACAAAATGAAAGACAAATCTAAGTAATAAGCAAAAAATAAGAAATTAACACGGAAATACTGATGTGCTGTCGCCGTGTTTGTGTGAACTTGTAATGAAGGGCCAAGGAGGCTTCACAGGAACCTGCACTTAAGTCCGGTGGTTGTTTTGAGACTTTTGACTCCTTGCATTTTGTCAATGTGTGTGATAACCCTCAATGAAGTCAAATATCATTGGATGTGTTAATAGTGAATAAATTGTCTTTCACAATTTCTTCCAGCTCCTTTCATCTACTTATTCGTGAGCTAAATGGAAAGAATTATCGACTCGGCGTCTCACATCTCATGTATCCCATAATTCCAGAGACAAGCAAGTTCAAGGTCAGTTTTTTCAAAAAAAAAATTGAAAATGTAGTGATGTCTTCATGATGAAGAATCACTAATATAGTGTTCCACCCCTCATTTTAAGCTGTCTATTATTTACAGTCAGGGTGTTCACCATCTCCACATATGCACAGACGATGAGGATTTCTGTAGAGAAGGTGGACTGTTGTCCACTAGGTTTGTTGAAAGGGGTTATGAACTGTGTTTGGTATCTGACACTCTATCCAAGGTACAATCTATCTCTAAGGAGCAACTCCTGATCCTTAAGGACCAGGTGAATAGGCAAGATAAGAGCATGTTGATTCACACCAGGATACAAACTTGTGACGAAAGGACTGAACATGATTTTTGATGAACTCGGACGAAGAGCAATTAACTAATGTTTTCCTCAGCAGGCCACGTCTATAGCCAGCATCCTGAGGAAAATTGTAGTTACAATCAGGTTTATAAATGCAGATCACCTACAGGTGGGCTCTGTGAGACAGGGATTTATCTATGACGGCTTTGGACGGCACAGCCAAGACGGAAAAAAGACTGCCTGTTCCAAGACAACCTCGGTGAAAATGATGGCTAAATGAAGAATTTTAACATTTGATTATTATTAATAAATTTTATTGAAACCTACAATTCATTGTTTAAGTTCGCTAAATATTAAGAAATAACTCGACATTAGAAACTTTTGCCGTCTCTTTTTACTATAAATGTCACAATGACGATCGGCAAATACTGGCAGCCATCTTTGGGAAATACCTTCCTTTTCTGTGACGTCAAGGTGACTTCATACGTAATCCCCCGCACGGCTAGTGTCGAGAAGTATTGCATCCAGCGCTAACTAACCGTACATGGACACTTAATCTTTTAAATTAAAGAACCCACACCCGAACTTCAAAGGATTTGCCGTACCCCTAATGCTAGTTGCCGACGCGGAAGTTGAAGCGGCACTCGATTTATTCGGCGGAGTAGCCAATTTGAAATAGCTGAGAACATACACTTCGAAAAAAATGATACCCGCCAAAATTGTAGCACTGACCTGCCATACAAATGCCATCAATGTCGTTGAACATGCAAACCAGATAAAACTTGGCGCAAACTTCCTTAATTTGTTCGCATAGTTCCGTTGCAAGTCGAACGAATGAATGAAAAATTATCAAAAAAATCCGCACAGCCGAACTACTTCTATTGATGCGCGAAAATGCAGTGCAAACTTTACGAGAAAAAAATGTGGTGTGTAATGTTGGTTACGTATTCAATGACTAACTTAGCATGATAGTAAATTGCCTCGAAATAGTTCAACTTTTTGTTGAATTCCATGATTATTGGGCGATTCGAGTTTATCCTCTGTGTGTGGCACTGCGTGCCGTGTATGGAAAAAATTGGTCAGCCAGTCACGTGCACAGCTTCTGTTACCTCGGCCGTGAACCAGGCTCTTAAATTGCAAGAAAAGAATGGTTCTTTTTAAGAATAAATTTCTTGTAGCGTACTATGAAAGACTGTGATTGACTTTCGACCTTGTAAGTTTCAATTCAACAAAGCGTCCACTTATAATGCAATGCAGAAGACGTTAACAACTACGATGTCCGCGGCGACCACTGGCGACGCTCGTAGCCAAACAACGTGAAATTTACGAGTAAAGCGCTCGGAAAAACATTTAGAAACGTAAAAATACGAATGCCAAATTCAAACACTGAGTTTCGACGTTTTTTGGTCACGATCCTTTACGAAGCTAAGTCCTGGTATAAACGTGCGAGTGCACATACGCCGTCACTTCTATTTTCCAGCGGAGATTTTCGCCCGTGTTGAGCACTGGTGATACTGAGTTGTGAATTTGTTGAGGATATGGCCTTGTTTTTGTGGACTCGTGAATTGCAGTACTGTGCGATGTAATGAAACGTAGACAAGTACTCTAGGATATATTTCTTCAGGTCCTTTCGAATGCGACTTCATTGTCTTCTCATAATTTTAAATGGTTTCTCAGCTGCATTAAAGTAGTACACTTCTATTTTGAGAGTTTCAAGATACATTGAGTACTGTACTCATGCTGTGGATTATCTGTCTAACATGCAACTCTACACAGATTATCTTACTAAAAATATTTACAGATCTTGATTTTTGCAGTCTAGTGACAATATACACAAATCCTGAATGGAACAAACCTCCTAATTTTTGTTTAGTTTCCCTATGTGCCATCCTTTGAACAAGAAAAAGACACGCAAACAGTGTGCTAAATAAAATGCAAGGAAATGACCTTTTTTATGTAACAATTTTTTTCCTCAGCGGGTGAGGGGAGCTTCACCCCCACCTTCCCCCCCATCAGCGCTGGGCGCCCCAGGTTCCCCCCCCCCCTCCATCAGCGCTGTGTGCCTCAGATTTACGCTTTGCACGACTCATCAGTCTCACGAATTTGGACCCCCAATTTTCAAATCCTAGATGAGTCCCTGCTGTGAGATGTGAGAAACGGAGGTGCTCGACTTGCACTCGTATATCAGAGGAGTCTGTTACAGGCCTTGATGGTGTCTCGTATGGAATCGGCAATAAGCTCACATGCTCAAGTGCCTGTACTGCTTATCTGATTAGATGTGTTGTCCTCGCGCTTTGTATTTTGAGGAGACTTGTAACCCATTACGCACGAGAATGAACGGCCATAAACAGATGATCCTGCACAACAATAAGGTGGTCCTCACCGGGAATCATTTCAATCTTGTGGGACACACTATCAGTGACATTAATGTGTTAGTAGTTAAAGGCGATTGCCTTATATCAACTCTCGGAGAACGTACGAGGCTGAGTTCATTGCCACATTCTATAGCCACGCCAGAGGTCTAAACAGGGACGTAGGTATATCATTGCAAGTGTGCAGTGAATAATATACGTTAGGCACCTTTTTCTGTTGAGATTCTTCGTCTCTTCATGCATGCTCCCTCTGTGGCTTGTTAGGATCCATATTGTTCTTGTTGTACGTCACCATGTCATCTTCTGTGCTGCGTCACATATCTATCTATCAGTCTGTGTCACACCCTTGATAAAGTGCATACCGCTCTAAATGCAGGGAATATTTTAATATATTATACCGATGTCCGTCTTTACTTTATACTGTTGAAGCATTCTGCTTAACTTGCTTTAAGGTGAAGGCCGATAGTGTGTTGGTTATGTTGAAGAAATCAGAGGTGAAGACTTGGGCTTATGTGACAAAGCGAGAAGCTGATGCGAAAGAGAGCAAGGAGTAAGTTTAGGTGGTTTTTTGTCGCGGGTATTGGGGCACTATTACTGTATAATCACCTGTCAAAAGAAAAAAAATACATTTGTGCCATGCACCTCAACTGTACAATGGTAAACATTAAGGAAAATTGATGTTTAATGCTGTAACTGTCAGTTAATCATTTATTTCATGTGAGCAATCAATCGATTCAATTGTCTTTTCAAGAGATGGCATGACTATTTACTTTTTGATTTTGAGATTCTTTTCATGCCGTGCGAAAATCAGACATGAATTTATAATTGAAGTGTTTCTCAGTCACTTTACGTGGAATCCACCAGCTGAACTGTCCATCAGTGGGCTCGTGTGCCAGTCATGTGCCAGTCACATGTCATGCTGACCAGGGTGGGTTGCATAAAGCTTCAAAAGTTATCCGCTGACATGAGGTGCATTGTTCAACAATAACAACGTGACGCATGATAATGCGATGTCATTGTTGCTATACGACGTATAACTTTTATGCAACTGGGCCCTGATGCTCATTTCGTCATAGTTGTGTTGCTGTTATAAAACTTAGTTCAAAACTTACGTTCATTTAAGCAAAATGCCAAAATACGACGAAAGCCAAGATCCGCAGGAGAGTCTGATGAACATGATGAAGAAGATGTATGAAGATGGAGATGATGAGATGAAGAGAACCATTGCCAAGGCGTGGACGGAGTCACGTGAAAAGAGCATGAGTGATCTGCCTGGCATGTAGAGGGGCGTGGCTTGTGTCAGGGTGTAGCGTGTAGATAGGTCGTGGCATGTACAAGGGGAGTCACCTAACATGCATTAGGGGTGGAGCCTGTGGAGGGGGCGGAGATATATGTTACTGAACAGAAATTTGTGCCGTTAAGATGCATAGATCAAGCTGTGGTTTAAGGGCAATTGTCAACTAATTCCTCATCTGTGTCTTAGTGACAAATCAGTGTCTGAAGTATGTTTTTGTTCATCAAGCAATTTTATGTTTTTCGTGTAGTATAAGTCTTGTTCCCTTTTGTCGTTCTTCCGCAATCACGTATTTCACCTTGCAAACACAAAATCTTAAAGTGAATGACGTGTAACTGTTGTTCCAGTGTAACTTACTTTAAAAATATGCTTCGTTTCATTATTTTTGGAGGCAAACTAATGGTTGGCGATGGATTTTTGTAAGTACTTTGAAGTGTTATTTTTCTACATGCAAGACTGTTTTGACTATTGGGCAGGAATGATTGTCTGTTGAGGAGAGTGATGCTGAAGTAATTTTAATTAAGCATAGACGTATTGCTACAATTCGATATCCTGTGCTGATGCTTCGTTTAATATCAAGAAAACTTTTAATTCAAGTGATTAGAAAAGTACCAATTTGGTGATATATTTGAATCGGTAGATCATGATAGTGTCAGCTTGTCAAAAATTTGTGACGTTATCTTTGAATTCCTGTTCAATTTTTGTGACACAATATTTACGCTGTTCCTATATTGATGCAATCTTCTCTCACAGATCACATGGGCTATATTGATGCAATCTCTCATATCACACCGGTGTTCTCTTTTAAAATTTAGGTATTTTCTCATTGATGCAGTGAGTTTCTCACGACCTCTATTTTTCTCTTGACACGATTACAGTTCAAGCCAAACATATTCAGACAAATTACCCATAATTCTCCATCATGCCAAATTCATCGTCAGAGTAGTCTCCCCTGATGACCGTCGAGAGTAGTCTCCCCTGATGACCGAGAATGAATGAAGGGAAACTAACACGATTGTTAGTAACGTGGCTAAACTATTTTGTAATTAGAATTTTGCTGCCATAATAGTTCACAGAATTAGCCATCATTACAGAGAAGCGTTTTTTGTGCGATTACTTTCGTTTTGTTGTGTGTTGCCATTATTTCAACAGTGTTGGAGCGAAAGAAACTGCGGTTCAATGGGAAAAGAAATGTTTCATGCATCCTCATCTTTATTACTATTTTGGGAGATTTGATTTGTGAAGTTGTAAGAAAAGAATTGTACTTGTGAGAAAAGAGTTTTGTTAATACATGTGTTCTGCTTGAAGTAGACAACTTGGCAACGCATCACAAGCCTGAAGCATGTTTGGTAAACACGTCGTCACGTCCAAGGATACGATATTTTGAATAAGTGATGTAAAGTTCACTATGGCTGACCGCTGGCAGATTTCCACGCATTGTCAATGGAGAGCAAACAAAAATCTACAGCAGAAGTGGTCCGTTGACAAGTTGTGATCCGTCATTACGTACTGGCCTTGACAAAATGGAAGTTTGTTGTTAGCTGTGCTTATTGCTTATGAGAAACAGGGAATACCGATGCAAGAGGAATCTGGTCGTACCTCTGACCCTGAAATTACTCTAGACAAGTGACTTATTGCATGGCACACTTCGACTTGCAAAGTTGTTCCCTAATAATGTGACAATTGGTTGAGTTTGTGTCTTAGTTATGTCAGAATTTAGATTATAACTCCTCGGCCCTGATCTTCAAGAGCAACTTTCATAACATTTGATGGTTCTTGTGTATAAATACTTGTTTCCTATTTTCAGAACTCGATATAACCTGAAGCTCTGAATAAAGTGTTTATAAATTATACGTGCTGTTACTTACTTTAATATGAAATTACGATTTTTTGGTTTTTCCAAAGCAGTTGTCTATAATTTCCTTCAAAGCAAAGTGTACAATTTCTTTAAATTTGTTTTCATACTGAAGAATTTTGAATAAAAATGCTTTTAAAAAACAACAAAATGATTTATTTCAGACTAATGACTTCTCTGCAAAACTGAACCATCCATTAGAATCATGACTTCTCCTTACTACACATCTTGGTCATCATTTGATATGCCACCACTGCTACTCATTCCTGCTGCAATTTTTGGGAACAGATTTCGAATTCACTTCATCAGTTGTTTCGAAAATAAACTCGGCATATAACAAAATCATCCTCTGTTCTGTTCACAATTCCTTCAATTAAAAACATCTCGTTAAAAGGCCACTTTCAAAAACTTTTCCTTCCAGTTCCACTAAATGCCCGAAGTCTATGGTAAAGTCTGTCTTCAAATTCAAACAAAATTAATGCCAAAATTTTAACTTCATTTTACAAATGTTCACTGTATTGCCAAAAACGTGTGACGTTTAGTCGTTTTTGATTACAACTGCACTATGTACAGTTTCTAGTGATGAAGTAAATTGGTTTCCTTGTTAAAAATTTTGATAAAATTTCTTGTTTTCTCAATATTGCATTCTAATATGAAGATACTTTACCATACTTTCATTTTCAAATGGAACACAACTAAAAACTAGGTCAGAAGGTTGACCTTTTGACCTTCTTAAAATAATGACGTCAACTTTAATAATTAAGATATAGATAGAACCGAGCTGTCCAGCCAGAGACCTAACTTGATAGTCCAGCAGTGTGCCTCAGCTGGACACGAAGCCACAACCTTGGTCACTTATCTCATTAGGCCACACTGCCTGATCTGTGCTCGTTCACAACAGATACTGCATTTTGGCTGAGTTAGGTCTTGCAACTACCACAGGTATTGTTCTAATTGGCAAAACTTTGGTAAACTTGTTTTCCAAGGTTAAACTACCTTGTCCAGTGTGCACATACCTCTTTACAGACGGATTAAATGACTCAATGTCACAGGCACAATCCTCACCTATGCAGATATGTATTATTATCACCAATATATAAAATAAAAACACACATGAAACACCGCACACAGGAGGTCACATCAAAGTAATAAATAATCACTGGTAACATACACCACTTGTGAAACAAAAATGGTGCTCTGAAGACGGACACTTGGTGAAATGGAACACTTAAAAAGAGAGCTGAACTATGATGCAAACACCCTGACGCCGATAAATTACTGAAATGAAGTGAGGTTTCAATCAATAAAAGAGTCATCAAATCAGAAAAACTCAAAGACGACAAGTTGCAGCAGCAAACTAACCACGCTCGGCAGAAAATACCTGAGTAGACCTCAAAGTTGAAAACATTAAGCCAAAGAATTATGGACCTAAACAATTTGAAAATAGACAATCAAAACGCCACCTTGCATCCACTTTTGCCTCAAACCGAAAGTCTTTGAGCTGTTGACTACATTAATACTGTACATAAATTTCACACTTATCACACAAAAAATGGAATCTCAAGCAAAAGTAGATATAAGAAAGGCCAACAAAGTGCACTTAGGAATAAGTCAATAAAAGAACAGTCAAGTAGTAAATCTCTAGAAGTCATAGTGTGAAACACAAGGTACCTAAACTACAAGGTTAACGAACTCATAAACACTGCCCACGGACGCATGAACACGACTCACGGACCGCAAACACCGTCCACTGACTCACAAACACGGGAACGGACTCACAGAACAAGATCCACGCACTCAGATACATGGGACACGGACTCATATTTCCGAGGAAACGCGGTTAACGGACCGCCGAAAACGGTTTACGGACAAAATGGAGATGTCAGCTGACCCAGGAAGCCGATGAATCCATGACCCGTGTTTGGCGGTCCGTTAATCGTGTTTCCTCGTGAATACGAGTCCGTGTCCCGTGTATTTGGGTGCGTGGATCGTGTTTTGTGAGTCCGTTCCCGTGTTTGTGAGTCAGGACGGTGTTTGCAGGTCCGTGAGTCGTGTTCATGCGTCCGTGCCCGTGTTTATGAGTCCGTTGACCGTGTAGGCTTAGGTACCTTGAAACAGACTTCACCATGTTGATAATGCTATCTGCATACTAATTGCATGGTGAGCAGTAATAGTAACATATCAAACTCCAGAATAGTAAGTCTTAGAGAAAAACAAATGACGCACTTCCAATAACCTATGAAATGTGCTAGTCTCAGAAAAATTCCCCAAGAACAACGGGGCCATAGCTCCGCAAACCAAAATAGTGAAAAATGGCCGCAACAATGCAATCTCACTTTCGATTTTAATTAAAAATCTACGAGCCAAGTTAGTCGTAAATTCCATGTTGACTAAATATGAAATCTGACGTGTAGCTTGCAAACAAAGAAATTAACCAAAAAAACAACTTTATGACAGACTTGGAGAAATTTCAATTCACCAAGTAGTGGACAGCACAGGACACGGATGACAATTTATGTACATGGATTGTCAGCATTCCCCTGCAAAACACAGAAGAAGTGGACCCGTTTCAAGTGAGTATACATTGACTTACAAGCCAATAGTAAATACAAGAGCAACGCGGAGCGTTGAAATGCGCCCACAATTGCACCGCATACGGTATCCTTCTAGGGTTGTTTATTGGTACCATAAAGTGGCCAGAAGAGGGAATACTTTGCAAAATGGAAAGGCATGGTCATTGTCTCCTCAATAGGCTAGGGGCAAAATGTGAGTAATCTTCATAATACAAGCACATCCTATAAACCAGTTGCTTAAAGCACCACAGAAACATAGAATTAAAAATTTACCAACATACGAGATTAGCACAGCATTAGAATGCCAGAAACAAATTTCTACTTGGAACTTTTCCTTCACAGTCACGAAGTAACACAAAGTATACACCTGAAGACCTATGAAAATACAGAGGTCAATGTAAAATACTAAAATTGCCACTAGAGGCAAATACTAAAATTGCCACTAGAGGCATA
>NMRA01000399.1:1186-22544 GCA_002633005.1 Phoronis australis | reverse complement strand
CTCACTACTAGGTGCCTACATACCAAATTTCATGAAAATCCGTTCAGGACTTTTGAAGATACAAAGGTAAGCGTAAAAAACTAAAACTGCCACTAGGGGGCACACCGGTAGTCGGATCCGTCCGAAAGTTCGCACATGCCGTCCCATTCATGAATGGAACATATGTGCCAAATTTCATGAACGTATGTCAAAGGGTTTTGGAGATAGAGCAGCGGACGCCGGATGGACGCCGCCCGGACGGACGGACGGACAGAGATGACGGCATAATGCGCCCACATATTTATATGTGGACGCAATATGCCGTCATCTCTGTCAAGCCAATAGCGGATCTTGGAAGCTTTAAGGTGAATCACAGCTCTAAAATTATTCAGCCCCTCATTTCAATTTCGGCGTGTTCATATGAGGGCACCGCCAAAGGCCTATGAAAATCATTGGCTAACTGGTTACCAAGCCCAATTTCAGCCACTTTCACGCACTTGTCGTGTCCCATTAAGGCAAGACCTTCCAGCCACACTCATGGTGAAGTCCACCCACACTTGGCTGTAATGACTGGCAATACCACCAGCATTCAAATGTAACGACTGGCAATACCACTGCATTCAACTGTAACGATTGGCAATACCAACACCATTCAACTGTATCCACAGGCAATGCCACAAGCATTCAAGTGTAACGACCGGTAATGCCACCAGCATTCAACTGGAACCACAGGCAATACCACCGCATTCAACTGTAACGACTGGCAATACTAACAGCATTCAACTGTATCCACAGGCAATGCCACCAGCACTCAACTACTGTCATGACAGGGAACTTAACATCATTTTTGCCAATGATAATTTCTGCAGTGCACGGTACATAGATGACCGCGGCCTACTTCATCTCTCTGTTCACAAGCCTCTCGACTTCATCACAAAACAAACTGGGGTCGTCAACTTTAAGTGTCTTGTTGTTCTTAAGAATCAGATGAGGCACTTGGATTTCACTTTCAAGAACGGTAACTATAGTCTCTAGTTTCCCAGCACGACTTCTGCTCTGAATGATTCCGGGAAGAGTTTTCTTGGCTATGCCTTCGCTTTTATCAAAGGCAACACTGCAGTAGACCAGTATCCACTGGCATTTCTTGTCTATTTCTTCCCATGGTTCAAGACTCTCCTGTCCTCCACCCACCATGTCTCGAGTAACATAAAATATGGTAATAATGCAGTCTTTACGGTCTTCTAAACGCATAGTCAAGTGCCCAATCTTACTTGCATCCTCGTCGCAATAAAGCCAACCAATGGTGTATTTTTCGCTGAAGTCGCCAGATTTTACCCGCTCACCTTGACTTCTTTTCTTCAATGCCCCCTCTTGATCTCCACGTTTTTCTAGAATCTCTGCCCACAGACAATACAGGCTATTATCATGGGTACCACCGCAGTCTTCAGACTTCTTACATTTAACAAGAGCATCCAGATATTTCCCTTTATGGAAAAGACACTCGGCATAATCACGGTAGCAGTGCCACAGATCGCACTCATATGTCTTTTCTGCCTCACTGAAACTATTTATTGCTTGATCAAGATAGTCATCTCCTTCGCCATCCTTGTACATTTTAAGATTGTACCTTCCCAACAAACTGCATCCGTAACCATCTCTCTTTAATTTGAGTGCTTTATGGATGTACTCCCTTGCATATGTCATATTAACCTTTAAAAAGGCAACACCGATACGTCTTGAAATCATAGCCTTATTTTGCTCCATCCAATTCTCTTTTGCCTGAAGAAGACAATCAGTCAAGGTAAATCTGGCATGATCAGTCGTACATCTGTCTCTCACTTCCGGTACATCAGACAGCACTCTGTAGTTTGCCTTTCTTTCCCATCTGGAGAGCATGTTCCCAATGAAACACCATCCTTTTGATATCATATCATTCAATCTCTGAAGCACTCGAGGTGACCTCTGTTTGGTAACCTCTTCTGATGGTTGTGTTACAATGCCATAGAAGCCTACCATGGCCTTGACAAAGTACTTTTCACAGTACTGTCCTTTCCAACTGTCCATTTTAAAGTAGAAAAAAGCAAATCCAAATTTCCATTCCCTTTTCTCGTCATCGCCAATATCTTCACACCTCAATGCCTCTTCAAACAGGCGTTCAACAATTTTCTCTCCACCCATTTGTTTGTGAGCATCAACAGCTGTCAAAATCTCTGCCAGTTCATACTTGGCACGTGCCATATGTGCAGATCCATTTCTAGAGCCCAGAATGCATACTATTTCTTTTCTATGGTTTCTAGCTGCTTCTAACGAACCCAAGTGTTCAGTAAGGAACACCAAATTGAGTAAAGCAAGCAAGTTACCAGGTTTCTCCTTAAGAATGTCCTTAAACATGTCTTCATGTCGTCCATCACTTGCTCTAAAGTTCAAAAACCCGAGGAGGTTCATTAGTGGATACCGGCGGGCATATTCCTCATTCTTAAGATCGCCTGCGAAACGTGCCCGATTACCCTTCAGCAAACTTAAAGTGTTTTGAAGAAATAAATTGGTAAAGAGACACTCAATGCCCTCCTTCTGCAGTTCTTTGACAACTTTACCTTCAGTCATGCCTGCAACAGAATTCTTCAACTTTGTACACAATTAAAATGGCAAACAAGTAAAAAATTCAGCAAAATCTGTCAACAAAAACAAATATTTAATTATGTGTTTCATTGTAAGCATGAACTACATAGCAGAAAAAAACATTCGTAATATTTACAAAACATAAAGAACGTAGTCAGCTGTTAAAAAATGCAATTTTGGTTATTATTTTTGTGTGTAATTCAAGAGCTTCTTGGCGTGGTATTTTAACAATAGCACTGCTACCAAGGATTCAGAAATAGAAAAGTATGTACATGTCTAAAGAACAAACCAGTCTTTAGTCAAAAACTTTTGATTTGAGCCACCTTACTTAACAATTGAAATTTGTTCTCAAATTAATTGTTGTAAGCTATACTTGATTTATTTCTAGGATTGTAAAGAACTGAGTCTTTTTATTGGTTGAGACCAGAGCCCTGTTTCAAGATAAGTGACTTATCAAGATAAGTCATTTATCAAGATAAGTCACTTATCAAGATAAGTCACTTAATGGTCAAGTATGGTGCCAAAATAATTATTTTTACATCTAAAATACATTTATTGATAAAAAACATCAAAATACTCTGTCATGGCATACCCTAGTCGTTAATTAAATAGGCCTTCGACAATACAGTAGCCCCATCGCGAACCCCATTTGGCGCAAAAAAAAAACTTGAGATGGCGCTCGCGCCAATCGAAGTCAATGACATTATCGTTACCACCACGAAGAGATAACCAGGACTGGTTATCTCTTCCTGTTACCACGAATTTGTCTTTCAAGGGGTCTCCACAGTATTGGAATCAGCAATGACTGGCCATTTAATTTAGTGCAAAATACGTGGAAAATCAGGGAAACACATTAATGTTTCATTTCATGTCAGACAATATTAAAATCATTATCTTTAGAATTTTTTATTCAATTATTTAGCACACATTCCAATACGGCGGTATGGGAATCCCCGGGAGTGTGACTGGGGCCGTCGAAACCGCCGGAAAAAACAAAACGCTTCGTCTGAATTGTTATCAGCCATTTCACAATGTTTATTATAAAGAGTAATTTGCTTGATATAAAAACTTTAATGTCAGGAGCTTTGCATTCCCGTCTTTTTAAAGCTGAAGGCGTGAACGCTGCGCCATTCCAATAGGCCTGCGGGTGGCTGTCGAGTGTGTGTCCCCGTATTGGTATAGGCGACAACAGGCCGCTTAATTTGGTGTAAAATACTTGGAAACGTTACAATACATATCAGCTTGATGTTTTCGTACAACCCAATTGTAATCAAATTCATTGAAAACTTTAGATTCGAAACTCAATTTCCAAAATAAATCGCCTTGAAATGCTGCAACCTGTAGCCTAATCGCCGACATTTTTACTCGGTCAACCTAAAAAAATTGAAAATTTAATAGCAACACAACATTGTGAGTGTCTGTAAAAAATTAAAACTACGAAATAAAGTCTGGATTGCATGAAAACATACCTAATTATAAGAATTTGTAACCAATTGAACGTTTTAAATTCAGTATCAGAATTCCGTTAGGCCTACGGGAAGGACCCAAATCAGACAGAATATTCCGGATTTGGGCTGGATTATCCAACAGTGGCACGATATAGGGTATAATGAAAACGCGCATTTTAAAATGTGTCGATTATTGCGGGTGAAATCGACACATTTCGTTTCGCGACCAAAACCCGCGGAAACTTCCAAATCATGCTGAGAGAAACAAAAGTCCGCAAACCACAAATCGGTGCCGGCTCCGCTCCGTCAATGAGAACGTACCCGTGTGCCCCCTGTCTTCCACTGGCCAGTATGGAAGCGCACCCCGTGTCTTCCGCTGGTCAGGCTCCGACCGATACGGATTCCGCGCTCCGGCGTCGATAGTCATATACACATTTCTTTGTACTCGCAAAATTTTTCAACTCAAAGTTTCTGAAAGTGACACAAATGGCCAATAATCGACACATTTCTTGGGACTTAGAAAATTTTGCACATACGCAGGGACAGACCTAGCTGCAGCGCTCCGGCCTCGGCACCGCAGACCCCGCAGGATACCGAGCTTGACAGCGTGGACCGCCGTCTGGGGAGTTTTCACAGATAGCCGGGACACGACTAGGGACTCTGTATCCCGGCCCGCCAATCGACCTCGCTGTATGCTTACCTTTGTTATATTTTCAAGACTCCTTGAGAAAGCGACACAAATGGCCAATAATCGACACATTTCTCGGAACTTAGAAAATTTCGCACCAATGCACAGAGGACAGACCTGCAGCCCCGCTCCAGCCTCGGCAGCGCAGACCCCGAAGGTTGCCGTACATGACCGCGTAGACCACCGTCTGGAGACTTTTCACGGGTAGTTGGGATAAGACTGTGGACTGTATACCGGCCTGCCGATCGACCCCGCTACGTTTTCTTTACTTTGTTACATTTTCAAAGCACCTTTGAGAAAGCGACACAAATGACCAATAATCGACACATTTCGCCATACGCAGGGAGAGACCTGTTGCGCTCTGCACCTCGGCAGGGCAGACCCCGCAGGCCGCGGGACTTGACAGCCGTGGACCGCTGTATGGGGACTTTTCGCAGATAGCCAAAGTGACAAAAATGGCCAATAAACGACACATTTCATGGGACTTCGATAATTTTTCAACGCAACGTTCCTGAAAGCGACACAAATGGTCAATAATCGACACGTTTCTAGGTACTTAGAAGATTTCGTTCATACGCAGGGGCAGACTTCCAAGGGGACTGCCGCGCGCTCCGGCCTCGGCCAGCGCAGATCCCGCAGTTCGACTTGACCCCGTGAACGGCCGTCTGGGGACTTTTCACAGATAGCCGGAACATTCCGGCCTGCTGATCGACCCCGATACGTTTGCTTACCTCATGTTTTCAAGGCTCGATCCTTATTTGAGAAAGCGTCACAAATGGCCAGTAAACGACACATTTCTTGGATTTAGAAATTTCTCTGACCCAAGTGCGAAAAATCTTGGGCCATTCGCCGCCTTAGACCTAAGCCTCGACATAATCCCGTAATTGTCACGGAGCGACTACAAACAGATTAGTTCTCTGGTACACGCATTCCACCAGTATGTCGCAGGGGATCCGACGAATCTCCATTCATCCCGCTCCGCACGCAGGGACCCTGTACTTTAATTGGTTCACTGCGCCCCGATGTCTTTGTGAATAAGCGTTTGATGTTAGATTGAGTAAGAGGTCTCCACTGAGACCGCGCTACTGACTTCAGTGACGCTAGGCTATCGTGGCACAGCGAATAGTAAGATATTACATGCAAGGGGAAGTGTCAAGATATGTGTCGTAATATCTTAACTTTGTCGTCTCTAATAGATGTAATTTTGAAATTCTGTGATTTGAAATCTGCACCCGTCACCGAAAGGTAAGTTTCCTGTGGCAACAGATTGTACCTCTCGGGTCACAACTAAGATGATTAGTACGAGGGCCACCTTAAGTTTTTTCGGCGCTAAATGGGACTCAGAAACGTCACATTGACAAACTTTCTAAGTCTCAATAAATGTGTCGATTATTGGCCATTTGTGTCGCTTTCAGAAACGTTGTGTGGAAAATTTTTATAAGTCCCTAGAAATGTGTCGTTTACTGGCCATTTGTGTCGCTTTCTCAAAGAAGCCTTGAAAACATAACAAAGGTAAGCAAACATAGCGGGTCGAGAGGCGAGCTGGGATACAGGTCCCTAGTCGTGTCCCGGCTATCTGCAAAAAGTCCCCAGACGGCGGGTCACGCAGTCCACTGCAGTCGGGATGCGGGTCTGGGCTGGCCGCAACCGGGGCGCTACAGTCCGTCTGCAGGTCTGTCTACGCCTATGTGCAAAATTTTCTAAGTCCAACAAAATGTGTCGATTATTGGCCATTTGTGTCGCTTTCTCAAAGGTGCTTTGAAAATGTAACAAAAAGCAAACGTATCGGGGTCGACCGGCTGGCCGGTATACAGTTCCTTGTCGTGTCCCGGTAATATCTGTGAAAACTTCCCAGACGGCGGTCCGGCAGCTTAATTGCGGGGTCTGCGCTGCCGAGGTCGGAGCGGGGCTGCAGGTATCATAGTGTCACCTGCGTATGTGTGCGTAATTTTCTGTTCCGAGAAATGTGTCGGTTATTGGCCATTTGTGTCGGTTTCAAGTTCAGAGACGTTGGCGGTCGTGATGCCGACTAAAATGCTGGTATATATATTTTTTGCGGTTTCCCAGAATGGCATCCACATATAAGGCCTGATCGGCTGCCCTGCGGCACCGTATTCATTACCCATGGGTTGGCGGAGGACCACGTACTAACTGCCCTGGGAGAGAATGAGTGCGCGTCCGCTGTACCACTGCCGGAAAGTTACGATCCAGTCGGTGATCGTAGTTTAATCAGCTAGTTTTTGCGGGTTTTAGTTGCGAAACTAAATGTGTCGATTTCAACGTCAATAACCGACACATTTTAAAATGCGCGTTTTCACTTTACCCAGTCTATGCTTTACCCTATATCGTGCCATATACCGGATTCCCTATACTCTTCTGGGCCGAAACAGTAACACGAAACGTCGAAGTGCACACTGCAGATTTTTTTGTAGCCCAGTCAGCTCGCTGTTTGAAGATTATCGCCAAAATACAGCAAGGTAACACTGTGAATTGAGGTATTTAAACCACAGACTATAGACTGAATCTCATACAAGCCGGGTATGAGTTGTGTTAGTCACCTCGTCGTGAAACTTATATCGCAGAGCCAACGACCGACGGCCGGGGTACATGCAAAATCTGGGAGACAATTCCGACGCTCACCTTGCCCGTTGCTAGTCGTTTACGGGAAAGAACAATCTAATAAACGTCATTTTCTAGCATGTACTCTGTGCCTTTTGAGTTGTGTAACCATAGACTATGGTGTAACAAAGAAAGTCTGTCGTTGTGAAAACAGTACCCTCGTGACACGGGCACGTGCCGTACTAAAATTTTACGACTTCTTTTGGGACATGATGGCAGCTTCGCAGCAGTAACGTTTGTTATAAATTCGGTTTGCTGGTCCTAAAAATGCTAATAACTTGTAACGAAATGAAACCAGTTCCGACAATTTGTTGTGACAGTACGCAACCTCGTGGCAGCAAAGAACAGTTGATAGAAAAATATACCGGGGGGAAACGAAACTGTACAGGTCAGGTGACGTAATCGCAACTGAAACGCCGACACGATGAGCGCACTTCAATTTTAGCAGTAGATGAGCGGTAGGCCTATAACGATAATTCTTCCAACACCGGTAAATAATCTGGCTTACTCAAAGAGCGGTGCAGCTTTTAGTGACACTATTTCTGAGTCAGATTTTATTTAGTCAAAACAGATCTTGCCGATCGGGAAGTTTGTCGCCAGTCCTTGTCCTGGATACGAATCTATTCCACGCACAGCACACGACGTGATCGGTGGGGAAGTTGTGCAAATGTATCCCATTGTCGATGACATTTCTACACCCGCACATCACGCAAAAAAGAATTTTATCCCAGAAATCGACAAGTACAGAACGTCCAAGAAATGGCACTCAGCTGTTACCCAGTGTGGCTTCCCAGTAATTTTTGTGGCTACGATGATGTCATATGTCACCACCTTACGCTGATTGGTTGAGATTTTTTCTGGGGCGCTCGAAGGGGCTACAAATTATGAGCGGTGTAATTTGCTTATCAATTAATTACTTTCCGTGGTATGTAAGAAGCAAAAATAATATTTTTATGAACAATACATGGTGCATTCCACGGTATTTGTGCCATGGACTTAAAAATTTCAAATCAGCCTTTTAACTTTCATTTTGATGTTAAAACATAGTTTAATCATTGAATTTTGTTGTCTGCAGGTCCATTTTCTGTTAGTCTTAGAAATTTTGCTTTTATCGGAAGGTTTATCTCTTATTTGTAAAATTTTGCGTTACAGATGTGACATAACTTTTTTCATAATTTTTTCTACAGACATGAAGAAATAAATGCCAAAATTGTTTTAATATATCATTTGCTACACAAGAAGTATACTAACAGTTGAAACTACCTGATTTTTTGATAATTAGTATTTCCAATTAAACTTTCAAATTAGTGAAAGTCACATCTGTAACATTTAAGTAACAAAAGTTTTGATTTTAGGAAAAAAAGTAAATCAATTTTAACACAATTTAATTTTCTCTTTATTCACCCTAATCAACATAATTTAGCAAAATTTCTCAAATGTATCTCAATCCAGTTCCAAAAAAATCAAAAAACATTTCAAGTCACATCTGTAACAGTTTGTTACAGATGTGACATGATGTAAGAAATGTGACCATCTTTTGCAGCCACTAAGTAAAGATTTACTTTTCATGACTCAATTTTTAAAAGGTGTGTATGATTAATTTGAACAAATATCTATGAAGAATTGTTAAAGCCACTGTTAATCATCTACTGAGCCAAGTACTCCCCGTTTAGCGATAGTTCACGGCTAACAGTAACGTCGACACACACTGCGGTGAAGAACACATGCACTGAAGGTCCCCTTCATTCACTATAGCAACCAGCTGAAAAATCCACAAACTTCACCCAAAGCACAAGCTGAAAATCCGCCCACTTCACCGGAGGCATATCCCCCTTCATCAGAGGGACTGATTAGTGTTTTTTCTGTCAGTGATTTTGTGGTTGTTGAGTTCCGAGGTATTCGTTTCAAGCAAGATGTTCCATCAAAACTGGTATTACGGTGTTAAGCAGATAGACCAGAGTCAAAAACGTACTACCGCACCTTCAAAACAGCTTACCAGCCCGAAAAACACAAACCCCGACCTCTAAAACAGAAACCCTGGGGATCGGACAGGACACCCCGGACCGAAACACCACTCCTGTACTTGCTTTCCAACATTGTTTATTGCAAGAAAATAGTGCCTTTATTAGCACTCTGTGTTCATACGACTTGTATCAATTTCACATTTTGATGAAACAATAAATCTTCCTATTTTAAATAGTTGATGTGATATGTTGTTTTAAACAACTTAGGACTGATCTGTAGCAAAAAAAGTGTTCATTCTTAAATCGCGGACGTGTGTACAGTGTACTAGACAGGGTGAACAATGAAAAATGGCATGTGCTTGAGTGGTGGATGCCACAATGGTCACAGAATTCTAAGGGATTATCTACCAAAAAAGCATGTGAATGCGTAGAGTTCAGAAATTCCGATTCCAAATTTAGTGATCATTGAGGAGTTGAAGTAACTCTTCTTGAGGACAAGAACAGAAAAGTTGGTGACCACAAATTGCACGAGTTTTAAGCAACAAGTCAACATAACGTAAGTTACGTTTTATTATTGCTAATCTTTAACAAATTCAGAAAACAAATGGAAAGTACTAGAAAATGCTCAGTTTGAGGCTATTGACGTTGTCTTAGAAAATTTGAAAAATTGTCAAGGTTCCCTATTTGATCACTGGGGTTCGCGTTTTAAAAGCCGGGTTTGTTTTTCGGGCTGGTTAGCTGTTTTGACTCCGGGATATTTGTTTCACGCTAGGATTCCAATTTCGATGGAACAATTGTGTCCTAGGAGCTCAAACGTTGCATAGACCATGATGGTTGAAAGAGATGGTATCAAAGTCACTGTCATGAGAAAAACAGATAGTAACAAGACTGCGTTCAGTTTACCAGCACAAGACGACACCACATGGATTGACGGACCAAATAATCAAAAAACTGCCTGTTCTGCATATCGATCATTGCTCAGAATAATTTACAAGGACAAGCAACTGTCGCAGCCTAAACGAACATTTAATCCTAAGATTTTAGCTCAGTACGTCATGTCAGCATTTCACGTCACTTCGTAATTATACCTGTATGAGTGTTTATGTTGGTCTTAGTTAGTTGTACCTGATTTACTCCTGTTACTAAACTCAACTTTTTCAAGGTGGTTTAAGGACTTACTTGGTATAGTTGTTGTATTTTTCTCTCAGTGAACACAATTTCATAATGAAGCTCAAAACACAGGTGCACGCAAACAAGCAAAGTAAATTTTAAGACTCCATCTATCAAAAACACTAAAATAGTTTACCCACAACCCTTACATACACTTAATGTGATTTTATTAGCTTTGTTTTCATTAAAATTGCATTCTACAACTCTGTATAGTGCAAGTGCCAAATAGTCACATCTGTAACAGTCACATCTGTAACGCACGTGGTTTTTTTAAATTGCTCATAATTATACAAAGACTTGATTTTAGTTCAAAAACCTTTTCTTCATGTTATAGCCAAATAAATAGTTAAATTATCTATAGGGAAACTAGTTCCATAATATGAAAGACAGAACAGAGTTTTTAGACAAACCACCATTAGCATATTAACCATGGCATTTTCGGTCACATCTGTAACACTAATTAAAAGTAAATTTTAGTACACTTATAATGTGCAGAATTAAAAACTTTTGATACCTGAAAAACTTCCATCAAGTGTGTAATGTGTACTTAAAATTTCTTACTACTGTGATGTTTCACTAATTTTATATTGGAATTTAAAGTGTCTGAATGTCACATCTGTAACAAAACTAATACTGTGGAATGCACCACATACATTATATATGCTCCACTATTTATGAAAAATAACGAAAACCTCGGTTGAACAAAAGTGAAGTGACTCTAAGACTACATGCATAATCGTTTGTGAGATAATCCCAGAAACTATCAAGTGGAACAGTTAACCAAATTTCAATCTGAAGTCACTTTCACAAAACAGGCCCAAGGTTCAAAACTTGGTTTAACCCAACCAGTCACTAATGTATATTGTGTCAAAAGGCCAATGACCAACCAGCATTTCACCTGTTGTTCAGCCTTGGAACTACACTGCATATCCTGTACTATGGCCAGCACTCTTCAATTTTCGTGCACAAAGTGACTTTATTTGACTTTTAATTCGAATCAAGGAATCAAAGTCAACACACAGCCAGTTCATGTGAAGTCCAGAAATTAACTTTCAACTGAGTAAACAATAATTTGAAATTAGTATAAATAATGGTTACCTAAATCATGGCCCCTGACGTGATTTTGACTATATTCATGGTGCAGTTGCCAGGCTTACCTTATAAGGTAATCTTTATGGGTACTGTCTCCCCATTATGACAATCCCAAACTTTGGTTTCCAATGGTCAAGATTATTTATTTGCTCTTAAAAAAATGCGGGACTGTGATTAAATAAAAAAATGTGATGTTGGAATGTGAACACTGAAGTTATCGAGTAGAGTTTGCTTTTGTTGACAAGAACAAAATTAAGAACAAACCATTGGAGTGTCCTCGACGGCCACCATATTCAGACGCACTAGACCTTGAGTTGTGTTCCTTCACTTGCGCCGAGTCTCCAGCACTTGTTAATGATGAGTCACGGCTGAGAGGGAGTCTGCCAGTGGCGTTAGCTGATTCTGTTTTGGGTGAAAATAATGCACAAAGTTTTGTAAGTAGAGTGAAAAATTAAGCACGTCCAGTGTTTCAAGGTTACCGTTCATCATGCATTTATTTCGATTCTCCAGCTCAATAAAATTTTCCTTTTCACAAGCATTAGTTTCTCTACTGTTGTCTACATGCAAATGAACAAATGGATGAATGGACTCACACAGTGAGGGTAGTCCATACAATTCTGAAATTTTTCATGTTTATTTATTAATGTAATATTTACAATGAGGGGAGCCCCATTGTTTAACACTGCTTTCCATGGGGGCCCTCATGGTTTTTCTCCCCTTTTCATTTTTCATGAGTCTCTAATTTTTACACATCTCCACGTATCTAAGGAAACTATTTTGTGGTTATAGCTATCCATAGTTTTCCTTGATGAAGGAGAACCATGGTTTTGCCTATAAACAACCAGCAACGGTACATGAAATAATTTGGAATCTTACTGTTTATTCACCTGATTTAACAGAGCACCTTACAGGTTCTAAACTGTGAAAATGTTATTTCCACAATATGCTATAAGACTGGTAGCTTGTGAAGCACATGCAGGGATATTCCTGACTAGGTTTGAACCTTGGCCCTTTGGCGCACCTGATGATAAAAAGTGTGTCTTTTTTCAAAAAGTTGTGCCCAGCAGACTTTGTATAATTCAAGTTGTCACATATAAAACAGAATCACAAGGGCAATTGAAATAAGAACAGGGTTATGTTTTACCCCACAGGCAGTACGTTGACTAGTATCTTTCAGTTTCTGGAACATTTTTGCATATGAGCCTCCAGGAGCTCACCGCCGTTGCAATGTACTTGCGCCTTTTTATTTTTTATGAGCCAATGGTGCAAAGGCACAGTCCAGGAATATCCTTGCACATGCAAACATAGTCATACAACTTTTTAATGTAGTGAGAGAACGAAAGCAATAGAATTTGAATAAAAACACTAGACCAGAAAAAAGAAAATGTAATTAGGTGTTGACTAATTGAAGTGATCCCTGCTAAGGGTCAAAACCAACCAATGAGCTGCAGGTGGCATTTATCAACCCAAACTTGGAAATGCAAGTTTAAGCTGGCCATCTTACAATAGTTGCATATGTGGGACTTCAAGGCAAACAATGGTGATCAAGTCAATAAAGACACAGCACTGGAAAATGAACCACACCTGTTTTTTAACTTTAAGAGAAGTGTGTATTTATGGCTAGGTACCTACAGCACTGCCTGTTTCAATTCAGTGAAAGTGTACGTTTTTCTGAAAGTTGAATTTGATTTTTGACATTGTACCAATCTGCCAATGACAGGGTCACCTAACCACAAAAGAACCAAAACAACACGACCAAATTTCTATTAATGTAATGGTATAATCTCACAAATTTAGGACACGATATGGTGGACAAGAGGCAATTGCATATTCTCATTTTTTCACAATACAGAAATGTTTTGACATATTCACATTTAGTACTATTATACCTACCAACTGGCAGACAGCTCTTAAAAAATTAAAGAAGCGCAATTTTGACAATTATTTTTGTCCAAAATTGGTGACATCAGTTTAATGCACGTGTTCATGATAAAATCTCAACAGTTGTCATGTGATCACTTCATTTTCTCTCATGCATCTTTTATATTTTCCACAAATATAATATTAAACATTCTAATTTTAATGGACCTTCGTGCAAAAGTGGAACATTTTAAATCACAGTTCCCAACAAAGGTTTACAGAAGCATGCATAAAGCTTGGTGTCTGAAAGTTTCATATAAATCCAATCTGAGCCGAAGGTAGTCAAATTTGGAAAGTATTCTCAGCTCCTAGATAATCTTAACAATGACACTCACACACAACTTTATTGTGTAAAACAATGCTCCTTAACCCTTGTCCAACTTCTACGGCTTATGGGAAATCTAAAAACTCCCAACAAAGTCTGCTAAAGTAGCAAGTTAGACATACACTTTAGATGATTTACACAACAACTGTAGCGAAGAGACATTCACTAAAAACTATAATGTCCATTCTGTGACATTGTATATGTTTTAGTTGAATCCTTCTTTTATCAATGAAGTTGAACGTCAGTGGTAGATTAAGAGGGACAAAAAGAGGATATAGTTGAAATCACCAAAACATAGTTTAGTATTCTTTAAACTTGTCATCGCACAACTAGGCAATCTGAACCAGTCATCATCACCTTTAACATTCCCATGAATCATGACTCAAAGAAGTTGTCGCTTTTATCAAAGCCCCAAAAGTGACAAGTTAAGCGAGGCAGCATGAATGAACAAAGGCCAAGAAATAAGACATACTTTTCTGATCGGCATCAAGGAGTTTTCGCGATAAGTCTGTTCTTCCAACTTCTTTTAGCAGTAGTATCAAATAAGAACAATCTTGCTCAGTTATTAAGGTGCGTTCCTCCAGCAGCGTCACGAGATCTAATCCATCTTTGCATGTTTCCAATGAACCTTTCTGTAGATTACGCTTGCACAGAAACTTCATTGACTTCATGTTTTCTTCGGACAACTCCTTACAGATGTTGAATATTAATCCCCGCCAGTCACACGGGGGTGACTGCTCTTCAGACCATCTTGTAGCCATTGCATCTGAACTCTGGCTGCTAAAATTAAAAAATCAGTTGAAATTTTGTGATATTGATATGCAGTGATATCAAATATCAGTTGAAATCATTGTGCCTTCAGTGAAACATGCTGACAATTAAAGCCGAAGGCAACCTTTTTCATGTCATTTTTAGCAAAAATAATGTTTGGTGATTATCCTAGACATAGTTTTCACTTAATTACAGCTTTTTATAATTTAGTTAATTATTTGTCCTCTACTCTGGAAGCAGACGTTTTGGGAGGTAAGAATTTCGCGCCAATTTCTTTTCATATAGTCTGAGTGTGAGAGCTGTCGAGTCAGTCATTGTTCTACCTTGGTTGTGATAAGTTCAGTTGTTGTTTGCTTTTGTTTGCAAATCAGTCAACACGTGCATTTTCTGTGTTCAGGACCAGTGGTATATATCCTTAAGGTAAGCTGTCTTCTTTAAGCAATAAAGTGGTAAGGGCAGCATAGTTACAATACAAGACATATTGCTGGAAAGCAAAGTATATATAGCCGTTCAGTAAATTCATACTGTTTACAACGCTTGAACCCAGTGATCTGTTAGACCGTATGTTAGAGTATGATCTCATATCCCAGTGAGTGCATGTGTAGGAGTAGTTCAGAGAATTAAGTGTTACGTAATACACCCCCAATATGAGGAATTGTAGTAAACATGTTTGTTCACTATATCCTGTTATGATTCATGTATGTCACTATAAAAGTGTATGATCGCATGGATTGTAACAGACTCAGTAGTATCAGTAGAAGAGTATGTAATAAAACTATTATCCTCCTTCAGACTAGTATTATCCTTGGACCGCGTTCTCGCACTGTGTCGCGCATTCAACGTTCCTAACCGAACAGAATGCCTTTCACTGCTAGCACATCAACACCGTATTAGTAATTATGAGATTGCTAGATGCTTAGAGATGTCTGGTCTCCTTGGTTTATTGGATGATGTTATACAACGTACAAGTCTTGTACAAGTCATAACAGCAGACGAGAACTGTGGTGAGATCTCGTTTGTCGGTTGAGCTAGGTGGAACCAGCTCTAAATTGTTATATGCATGGAATGGGAGTTTACAGTGTTATCAGACTTTCCTCTTCTATAGTCAAAGTACATCATCCAAGCGAAGTCCGGCGAGATATCCATGATTAGGAATCAATGTATGACAGCAGACCGGAAGACGTCTATTCGACAACCTAAATTTGCCGTAAACAGTTCAGGATATTATTTACAAATAACAACTGATAACTCTGTAGTATTAGCCGAGATTACCCGAACCCGCGACCCCCATAAACATAAAACCGGCAAGCGTGCTAACCATTCAGCTAATAGGCAATTGCCCGTTAGCGAGTAGCTAACAGAGGCTCATATAATTCACCGGAAGCACATCTACAACAACTCTATTCTTAATTGAGACGTTTGGTTTACTTAGTGCTGTTGAAATCGGAGCTGGTAAGTCGGAGATTCCTCCCTCAAGTCCTCAAGAATTACAACTCCATTATTTTGTGCTTCTTCCGGCTATAAGTTGCTTCAACAGAGTTGGACTTCTGACCTGATGTTTAGAAGCTTAACGATCTTCACGACAGCCAAAAGATATGCAAATGCGTCCTCAATCTAAACTGCATGAGAACTTACCTTCTGAAGCCAACTGACGAATATTAACTTAGGAACATTCGAGTCACTAAGTGACTAAGCTACATTTCCTAGAAAAGATCGCAACGCTATCTGTTGACCGTCGAGAGTAAATCATGATTCCCGCTGTTGTACGTGAACTTGGGTATACTCGGGTGCAGAATCAGCGTCGTCACGCTCGGGGCAAACCCATAGATGCTCGGCTTTCCACGTCAAGTCAGACATGGTCCTTTGACTAACCACTCCTACCAACTGCTGATTATCCTGATTAATATCAAGAATAAGCGGAAGTGAGTGTTGCGTGAACTAGTAGGAATTCCTAGATCACGCAAGTAATCTTCAAGATTTGAGATTAATTAAGCAAACTGCCAAACCCCGTACGTGAACTTGGAATCTTGCGTTAACTTGGAATTAAGTGGCTGCCTGACACACAATCACAGAACAAGGCGCTTGGGCTGAAATCGTTAATGCTTGAACCGGTATAGGCTACGGAGAGAAACTAAAAAGGCGAAATAAAGCTCCCGTGGCCTGGTCATGAATACTAGTACCCGGCGAGGGACTGGAATAAAAAATCACTTAAGGACTGATTGTGCTTACATGT
Source organism: Phoronis australis (assembly GCA_002633005.1). Lineage (NCBI taxonomy): Eukaryota > Metazoa > Phoronida > Phoronidae > Phoronis > Phoronis australis. The sequence goes on along the minus strand of NMRA01000399.1, from coordinate 5,716 downwards.
TCCCTCAGTAATGCACCGGGCATTCAAGGTCATAGCCCTACGGCTACGGTGGCCATTTGATTTCTGTGTTGCTGCCTATTCCAATAAAGCTTGATGTTTGAAATTAGTGCCTGGTTGATGTTTGATCAAGAGGTGAACTTGATTAAACATTCACTAACTGGTTGCAATACGTACACTTTATAGGCATTCTCTCAGTTAATTTCAGAAGACCTCTGGCCGAGTTTTTTCTACCCCCGTAAATTCCAAGTTTAAGCAAGATACGCCCTTGCTTTAACTTGGAATAATTCAATGTCTGCTTTACAAAAGATCACTTGGTGAACCAAACATTCGGTAACTGGTTGCAAGACATTTTAAATGCATTTTCTATTAATTTTGAAACACTTCTGAGCACATTCGCAGTTTTTTCTAACCAACTCCAAGTTTAAGCAAGAGCGTGGCTCGCTTATACTTGGAAAAATTCAATTTCTGCTTCACAAAAACTCACGCGGTTAACTAAACATTCTCTAACTGGTTGCAATACATTTTAAATGCTTTTTTTCTATTACCTTTAGAGCACCTCTGAGCGCATTCGCTGTTTTTTCTCCCTAATTCCAAGTTTAAGCAAGCCACACTGGTTGCTTAAACTTGGAATAATTCAATTTCTTCTCTAAAAAATTCAGTTCGCGATGTGAGCCAAACCGGCTTCTCTTAATGATTGCAATACAATGTAACTGCATTTTCCATTACTTTCGAAACACCCGAATGCATTCGCAGTTGTTTCCTACCCACTTCCAATTTTAAGCAAGGGCGTGGCTCGCTTAAACTTGGAATAACTCAATTTCTGCTTCACAAAAACTCACGTGGTGAACCAAACATTCTCTGACTGGTTGCAATATGTTAAATGCTTCTTTCTATTACCTTTAGAATACTTCTGAGCGCATTCGCAGTTTTTCTACCCAATTCCAAGATTAAGCAAGATACTTGGAATAACTCAACTTTTGCTTTACAAAAAACACATGGTGAACCAAACATTCGGTAATGGGTTGCAAGACATTTTAAATGCATTTTCTATTAATTTTGGAACACTTCTGAGCGCATTCGCAGTTTTTTTCTACCCAATTCCAAGTTTAGGCAAGGTCGTGGCTCGCTTAAACTTGGAATAATTCAGTTTCTGCCTTACAAAAAATCACGTGGTTAACCAAACATTCTTTCACTGGTTGCAATACATTGTAAGTGCATTTTCTATTACTTTTGAAACACCCCTGAATGCATTTCGTTGTTTTTTTGTACCCAATTCCAAGTTTAAGCAAGCCACGCCCTTGCTTAAACTTGAAATAATTCAATTTCTTCTTTACAAAAAATCGTGTGTTGCAGCAAATATTCTCTGACCGGTTACAGTATGTCATATATGCATTTTCTATTACGTTTGGAACATCTCTGAATGCATTTGCAATTGTTTTCTACCAAATTCTAAGTTTAAGCAAGCCACGCCCTTGCTTAAACTTGGAACCCAAGTTACGATTGTATGTTAGTTTTACAAAGTCACACGGTGAACCAAACATTCTCTGGCTGGTTACAATATGCTGTAAGCACAACTTTTTTCTTATCTTGAGACTTTATTGAACAGGTTAACAATTATTTTCTTCCCAATTCCACGTTTAAGCAGGCCATTCCATTTTCCCTTTACAAACCCTATGTTGTGGAGTAAGCATTCTCTGAAAGATTTCAAGACATTATGAGCAATTTTTCTGTCCCTGTAAATTATAGGCGATTAATTTTTACCCAATGCCAACATTAAAAGATGACTGTAGTAAAAATAATGCAACCGTAAACCGGTTCTAACATACAAATAAAACTCACATTTGCAAGAGTTGCGCTCCAAACAAAAGCTGATTCACAGTAATTATTGTAAAAACACTAATGCTGACAGCAATCTGTGGTTGGCTGATATGTCAGTGGTTGACAGGGCATCGACTGCTTATCACATATTTCTGCTCCATATTGGGGCATTGAGTGGATAGAGTTTACATTGCGTTTTATCATTGTATCGCCGATTCTTATTATTTACTGTTTGCCAGTGTAGTAAAAAGTTCTCCATGCCTTTTTGTATGGCACCTAGTTGTTCAAACTGCGAAAAAGGTGTTGCCTAAGAGGGTGGACATAGGATACCATCCGTCGCTCTTGCCTTGGTACAAAGCTGTGTGCTAAATTAATTCAGAACAAAATACTCTTCCCTTTAATAAGCAAACTTGGAATCAATGTCTTTGCATTTTACAAAAAGTAGTGAAGCAAGCTTTCTCTCGAAGATTACAATAAATTGTAAACACAATTCCTGTTCTTGAGACTACTCTAACACATTAGCATTCGTCTTCATCTACATAATTCCAAATTTAACCAGTACTTAAAAAAGTATGGGGTTTTACGTTTTCAATTTTATAAAAATTTCAATACCTTTAATGAGAAACTTTCATAGACAAAAATGAAATCCTCGAGTTGGGCCCATTCTTTTTGGGAAGCTCAGGAGATCACAGAAAACATGTTCTCCATGTTAGTGCAGGTGGACAGAGTCTCTGGAGATGATGTATGTTACAACGAAAATGGTGGATAGTTTTTAAAGATATTTAAAAATAAGAATGTGACTTTGCTTTAACAATATCTGCATGGACAGGTCTAAGTTTTTATTTTACAATACAACACAAACCATACTGTGTAAAGGTACAAAGGCTGGCATACAGTATTTTTCAAACTAAATTACACAATGTCGTAATTTGACAAGGTTAATAATATATCTATTTATTTTCCAATAGAATCCAATCCAATTCTAGCTAAATCTCAACAAAAACAAATTATTGCGCAAGACCAGTCACACACAAAAAATTAAGGACTAGACACAATGTCGTCATTCAACTCTGACAAAAGTTCGACTACGTAAACTGACAAAAATAATTCTGGTAAGAAGTTTATCCAAATTTGGCAGTCTTAGAGACTTCTGTTGAAGTCTGTCTAATTTCTTTTGAAATCTTTTGGTACATGTACTTGTAAAATGCAACATCGCAACATTCTGACTTGCACAAATATTCTGCTGCAGTAATCAATAATAATTTTTCGATGACAACACTGAGCGGACTCCATGGGATGTGTGCTGTGTAATGAATGGTTCTCATTTGAAAAACAATCCATCCCCCTACACACTTATAATAACCTTTGACATGCAGCACTGCAATAAATGCTCAAATGGTGTAAAAAGTTTCGATGCTTGCCTTCTGTATACAAGAGCTACTGCATCCACGACTGCAACGCTATTCCAGTCGTGTTTTTGGAATCATAAAAATGGTCATTACTTTGTTTAATGTGTTCAAACCATCCGAATTGAGAAGGTGGCGTCATCTCTGTAAAACACAACTATTTGTCAAATTTCATGAAAGTATACCAACGAACTCTTAAAATACAGAGGCAAACTTAAAAAAGGTGATTTCGTCACAATAACAGATTCCATTTGACTAGAGTCTGCCTTGACGTTAATTCAAAGGAAGAAATTGTTAAAACTTTGAGAATAATAAGCAAGAATTAATCTTTTCACACCGCCCGATATTTTGTTGGCATCAGGTGATACATAGTTACATCAAAAATGCTCTCTGTCCCCACCAAGGTTTGAACCCAGGACTTTCTGCTAACCTGATACTTCTGTCCTCTGATTGTCTGGAACACAGTTTGATAATTTTGACCCACCTCCCTGTGGAATAACACTTTTCATTTACGCCACCAGGATGTCACGCAACTAGCAATGTGACCAATCAGATACCATACACATAATAAAGTTTAACGCTGACAACAAAGCAAGCACACATGTGCTGTCAATGAGACCAGTTGTGTGTCCCTGATTTAGTAGCATGAACGTGCTGCGTCAGTTGAGGGGGACTCTTCCTCTTATCCGTGACTTTCTGGAACACAGGAAGCTGCTTGGAACCTGTTTAAAATAGATAGAATAGTTTAAATTCCTTTTATGCAAACATGGTAATACTACATACAAAACTCTTCAGTCAAAAATACGCATTACAGACAAACTTGTTTTCATGTTGACGTGCATAATACCTGTGACAAATACATATACAATGAGCTGTGAAAAGTGAACAAGGATCGAGATTTATCGTCAGAGGGTGAATGTTAGATCTATAAGAAAATCAAGTAAACGGAAAATCTATTATTCTCTGTTTCCACATTTCGAGAATGATAATTTATTTGTCAGTAGATTCAAACAAGATCACCCATCGCATCCAAGTATTTTAGGAACCATACAGTGGAGGATCTAGGATACCATAACATGTTGCCTCAGGGAATTGGGCAAAGCGTGATTGTATGTGCACAGGGGCCCGAAAGTTGTGGGAGCCGAGGATGTGAACCTTCTGTTCAGAAAATCTATCGGTGGACTAAAAAAACGGGAACACGATTCCACCTCCATCTGGGATCTGAGCCCCCCATCCGCTACTGGTCCTAGTTACTGAACTTTCTTTTTCTTCGCGCTTCACGCTGTTTCTGTTTCATTTTTCTGGC
>NMRA01000398.1:378346-419943 GCA_002633005.1 Phoronis australis | reverse complement strand
GGTTTTTTGGCAAATAATGCTTTTACCAATTGAAAATTTAAACAAAATAGAAATAATAAAGTGAATCTATAAATTAAGGTTTAGCAACTATTATAGCTTACTACACATTTTATCAAGCTAAGCTTGGACCGGGAAAATATCGGCTGCTGAAGTAGGTTACCACTAGTAACTGAGTACAATCCTCAGGTCAAAGGATCTGGACGACATGAAACCCCCATTCAAATTGGAGATCGGTGATTTGCAAATGAGAGAACGCGAGAGAAAAATTTCACTGAATTAAAATATCGTTTTTATGGATATTATGCGTCTTATTTTTCATAGCGTATAAATGACTGTACAATGCCCTTTGCTGAACATGCGATTGTTACACGTGCTCATTTAAGTATTCTGTTTTCACTTTCGATGACGTCAGCCGCTGAGTGGTGTAGTGGTAAAGCCGGCGACACCAAAGTCTTGAGGCCCGGGTTCGAAATCGGCCTCGGTTTCCCGCCAAAATGATGTCTCACTAGTGAGATAACTAAATGGGTTATTGCACGGTCGTATTTGCCATTCGAAGCTAATATTGTGATATAAATTATTGGGGACAAATAAAACAACAAGAATAATAAATATTTTTTTAAGTTGTATTGGGAATTTTAGGGTCACAGCTCTACAAATAAATATTTCACAGAAGGAACCAGATGGGTTCCTTAATTACAAGAGATAACACACACNGGTTGTCATTGTTGGTCTAGTTCATTGTCACTCCCTGTAACTGACTGTATCTGTGCTTCGTTACTTGTTGCTGGGCCTAGCTAGGTGGCCACTGTATTATGACTTCTGAGGATGGTGTTTAATAAATGACACCGAAACATGTCAATTTTTAAAAACCGTAGTTATTTTCTTGAATTTAAGCTGCTACTTGCTATCATGGAAATTTCCGCGAGTAAAAAGATTAAAACTGGGGTACTGATCTTGACAAGATGTGACAATACGTTATTGCTGGAGGCCAGTGAGACGTGATCAGTTTAGATTTTCCACGGCGTGTCATTTATATGTCGGGTATGGTTACAAGCAGTGATCAATTATCTGGTTTTCTAATCTGACGAATTTTATAACAGTAAGGGGTGTACTATACAAGGGTCAGCCAAGGTAAAATTGTGACTTACAGATGTCACCCATATCCAAACGCGTGTTCCTTAATTCAGCGATGTGGAGCGGCCTACATTTATTTAAAACATATGTCAACATCAACAGCCGAATGCGCTAAACCCCAATTTCAACCAGCAAAGCCTTATTAAAATAAGAAAACGTCCTCGTTTGGGTATACTAACTGAGACTGCGGATAACTGACTGAGAACCTACTGGAAGTACTGAGGAGTGCAAGAAAGGTGAATGCAAGACGGTGTTACCATACTTACAAGGCATCTCAGAGAGACTGCAGAATCAAACACAATACGGGCGCAGGTTTACTCTTTGGCAACACTCTACGGGATCCACTAGTGTCCCCCAAGGATATACATACTGTAGCCCTGAACCAAAGTGTAGTGCTGTTTATCAGCTGGATAGTTTTTCTTGTGAGGCTTCCTGTATTGGAGAGTCTGGTCATCAGTTACAGTAAAAGCCCGTATTGAGGAGCAGAATTCGGTGAGGACCGACTCGTTGTCTTCAGCTCAAGAACACGACCTTATTTATTGGCTGCTAATCTGCTGGCATTTTGAATAGTTAGATGAGGTACATTCCAACAAAGATCAGGGAAGCTGTCTTCATCTGGCACCATGCCCCCTCTCAGTACCAAAAGAGACTATGTCCTAGAATTACCATGTGTACATGTACATAACCGGGTACTAGCCGCTACGACTGCGCCCCCTAGGTGCAGTTTACGCAATTGAAAATTATGTCGAAAGTTCCCGTGTTCTTGTTTAATGAATGTACCGGTACAATGTAACCGTACCCGTTCAGGAGGACTGGAAACGTAGCCCACGGGAAACTAGGTTGCAAGCTTGTTTCATAGATATCGGTAGATAGGCGTATCCATGGTGTTTTTTTTTCTTTCTTATCGTAAAAATAGTAGTAAGCATTCATTGGCAACCTGCATTTGAGTGCCAAAGGTACGATAGCCGTGCTACATGTATTGGGATATCCAAGAACGACCCAACAAAGGAAAACAATGGTAGTGTCCCATAGGCGATATCTATACGACGCGCTCACGCGCGTTCTATGGTTCTCCGAATTTTAATAATAGCTTACTACCTCTACATGTATATTTTGTGATTTGGCATGGGAAATAGCATGCATTCTGAATCAATTGAAAGTACAAGTAGAAACTGCCAGCTGCTAGGAATCAGATGCATGACTTCAGTGGCCGCCAGTTTGCAAACTTTGTTAGCTATTTCTGTTAACTGGAGACAAGATATTCCAGGATCAGGGCGCAATCACAACATGTTACCTGAAAATTGTTCCCAGTAATTGCTTTGATTTACGTAGTTGTTGGTTACAGAAACTGGAGAGATCTTAACGCTGAAAGAGCTGCGCCGCCGTCATCTTCTCTGCATGCCTACATCAATGGACAACCGATTTCACTAGCGACACTAGGAGTACGATTCCAATTGTGTGCTGAGCCCAAATTTAGTGACGATAATCGTATGTATCCGCGCTGTGAAAAACGAGTGCAACACAAGTACACGGTGTTGTCTAAACACGAAAACACTTATTAATGTGCCCCAATGACATTTCCATAACACCCATAATGTCTTCTTAATTTGTCATTATTGTTGTCTCTTTATTAAGCATCACAATCGAGTAATACCGAAGACTGACATCACAACAACATTGTTTTGATAGGTTAAATATTTTTGAGCCGTTTCGTTCCCTTGCAACTAACAATTTGACCTTCACATCCCCCCCTAATTTGGTTCTCTTCGTCACTGTTGCTTTTCTACGAGCTTCCTGTTTATTTGCATGGCAAGCCATATAGCCACAAGACCACAATTCACTGGCCTGCAAACCATTTTATTTCAGCATACAAGGGCGCTATAGTAGTTGACGTTGTAACCATAGATGCTTCCGGTAAGAAGTTTTACATCATTAAAGAAGGGTAAGTTTAACCAAAGTAATAACTGCAGAACTATCAAAAGAAAACTAATTGTGTTGATAATTTTGTAAAACACTTGTAGTTTGAAGATATTTTTTGATTTACCCAGTTTGGAAGACTCAAAATAACCACTGAATTTTTTTAATAAACCTTTAATTGATCCAGTATATAAGCGCAGCACTTTAGTTTTGCCATGCCTTTGGTTTATATATTTCGGTTATTTGGTCGATGCATCAGTCACTATTCATTGTTCTAACCTTTCAGATGCAAATCCAACACCATTACTCAAGTGGGTCCCAGTTTCCCCACAACCGATCCCTCGAGCAAAGCCATGTGTGTTGACATGACAACGTTCAGGTTTTACGGCCAAAGCTCCACCATTTATGAAGTCACTGTAGAGTTTTCGCGAGAAACCAAAAATCAGGTAATATTTATTCGTAAAACCATATAACCGAACTTAAACATGAAGAAATCTAGATGACTCACTAGAGCTTACTTGTAATTTATGTGATTGAGCATTTGGTAAATTTTAAGCGCTGCTGTTTCAGACGAACGGAAACACGTGTAGCACAGTTAGACGTAAACGAAGGTCTGCAGACGGTGAATCTGTCAGACAGGTGTTAGAGATGGAGTTACAAGTCTCTAACGAAGGTAAATTAATTTAGACATACATGTACTTTTAGTTCTGTAGTATTTCTCCAAATGTTGCATATCACCATATTTCAGAATGGCTGATCAGACTCACATGAAACTTTCAGAAAATGAACTTGCTCTCATGTTCTCAAAACAAAATCAGGAATTGTTTTCCAAATGTTCCAGTTTTGCATATGAGGTTACCAAAAAAAGGCGTTCAGGATTTTAATGAAAAGTTCAAAATTGTAAACGACGAAAACGGAATGATAACTTCGAAATTCTAACCATGTTCTTGGGATTCAGTCTTAAACATTCATATAGTAAAATGAAATTTTGTAACGTGTCCCAATTGAGATTATGCAAGACCAAAGAAGAATCTCCACATTTGGTTTATCATACGAGAATTAAAATGCTATTCTTTGTCTTGGATTCTCTAAGCCGGTGATCGAAAATGTTTTTAAAATGTTCCCCTTTGCATGAAAGGCTATTAAAAAGGGACTTAAAATATTTTCCTTGGAAAAGTTTCGACGTTGCACCTAAAGTTTGATCGGATACGCTGTATGTAGCTACACTTAAGTAGATACACGTATTTGGTTAAATGTGCATACTACTTGTCGAATTGGTCCTACATGACATTAAATCACTTTGCATTAGTCTCCATTTGTTCCGTACTCGGATTAGACGTGATTTTGGGTTTGCAACGGATAGACGTTTCGTTATTGCTGACAACCCGAGCGCGGTCTCAAAAAGCAACGAGCTTTCAGCCCTTCGGTAAATATTTTCTAATCGGTGTAAGGAGCAAACTGAAACCCATTTTATAGAGATAAATTATCCAGGTCAAAAGTTCAATTTAAAGCCTCTTTACTTACACCACCAAAAGCTCGGCATCCTCTTTTTAAGCCAGCTGTGTAAACGCATGGTTTGGGCCTAATGTCACTGTAAGTTCTTTTCTTGCAGAGGGAATGCCCGAAAACAAAGACCAATACAAGGAGGACTTCAAAACCGACACCTGTAGAGGATATGTTAACATCACTGTGTTCTATGCTGTGGTTTCAGTTCTTGCTTTCCTTTTGTTGCTGGTCATTTGCTTGGCGGGCTTTTTTGCCAAACGTAACGTCACTTACCGAGAATACAAAGACTGAAGATCGATGCAATGAAGTGCTGCTACTAATTTAGCTACCGCAGGCATTTTCTAAGTCGATTCAAATATCACAAGCTCTCACGAAGTTAATATTTTTAAAATAAGTCAACCAGCATGCGCTAGTTGTCACGTGCATCGTGGCGGAACTATGTTTACTTTGAAATGTTCAACTCACAATATCTATTCCGTCTCAGCTTGTCATTGATGTGATGCTAGTAAGAAATGCATAGAGTTCACCATCAATTTCACTAGTTTTCAAACTAAACTCATCAGACTTCAACTCTGCCAAACGCGGATACACTTCGTTCCGGAATCAATTGCCAATTTAGGTTGATTTTTGTGCCAACAAAATAGCGTTGTGTTAATTTTTTTCTCGGAGTTTCATGTGACGGTTTGCGCCTAGCCATTTTTTATTTATGCAATGGCGTTTCTCAGTAATTTGTCCTATTTCGACTCCACAAGGTGGACGGAGCACCACCTGTCAAAATTTTGTGACGATTTAGATAAAATAAGACGGATTCTAGTCGAAAAAATGATAATTAAGATGCATATTTATAGGCCGAGGGTCGAACTCGACGTTGTCTTCTTAATTTTGAAAACTACTGAATGGATATTATTTATGACATCGGCATTTTTATGAAGGGATAATGTATTTGGGATGCGACGCTCATCTGTTAAATTAGGGGTCGCATTCATCAATAGTCGTAACTTCTGTTTTGCTGCGCTCGCACTTCAATAACTTGGCACGTGAAGACGGTGGCGAAGTAACTTAACATTAGCTCCAACGTCTCACTCTTGTACAAACGTCGCGTCGGGTTTGCACCAACGTGCAACGACCGGACTTGTGACCTTTGGCTTTGATTAAACGGCACAAAACAACTTACAAGACAACGTGTATGAGCTGTAGATCTTCTAAGCCCAGACTATCTCACGATGCGCGTGTAGCGCAGCTCAAGCTCACGAGTTCTTACTCTAACATTTATAGGAGGTAAAATGACATTTCATATCATGCGCATAATCACCGTGGTATAACGTCTCGAAAGTGTGTTTCAGTTACTCTACAACAGGACATTTCCTCCCTACGTACGGCCTAAACATGAATAACACGAAACGGGTTTATTGCCACTGGCAAATTTGTCTCGAAACTCTACTTGCTTAAGGAACACCTTGCTTTTGGCCATCAAACTGAACTGAGTTTTCGCCATACTTTGAAATGAATCAGCCAAATGTTTGGAGGTCAATATTGTAGAAATTGGTGACTTTTTGACTCTGTTTTACTAATAGATGTCTTGGAGGTGGTGTTTGGGAAAGAAAATTATTTTCCGATATGCTATGAAAAGATTTAAGACGTGCATTGAGCGGCAACATTGCTTAAATAAAATTTGCATCCGTCTCTTTATAGTCAAACATTCAACCCTATCCAAATTAATGGAAATAAAAACACAAGAGAATAAAGTGTTGAACTGTCCCATGCAAACATTAGAAAGATATTTTCAAACTTTCTCTCTGGCATCTTGAGTATTTTATACAGTCTTGATAGTTGGCGGTAAACATATGATTTCAGCCCTTGTTTTGATCAGTGATGCTGTGGGTAATTCCAACAACTTATACCATAGAATTTCATGCAAAACAATTGTTGATTGTTGTACGCCTGCGAACCGAGTCGAATTATCTTATAAAGAATTTATACACATAAAGCTTGAAAAAAGTTGTCATACGACATCACATACAAAAGTTTCCAAAATAAACTGGGCAATTTCGATAAATTGAGAGCACACAAGTAAGCATCATTTCCTTTTCGACTAAAATCCGTGTCAATTCTGGCTAATTCTCGACAAAGTCTCAGCACGTGTTGTCGAAATCGCAAGTTCCTTCATAAATAAACAACTAGCCTTAGGGGAAATATCGTCGTACTACATGTAAAGTTTTACGTATACAGTGTTACAGGAGTAAACTTCCCAACAATTCTGGCAGAGTACGACAGAGGCTGGCAGAATTCTGGCGAACTATGTCTAGTTTATTAGTTCAGTTTAAGACATGATCACTAAATACAGTATCAATCAATGTAGGTATCTCTACCGTTTTAATTGTCCAACATGAAACGGGGGCAGGACATTACTGACATTTGTAACAACTCAAAAGGGGAGGTAGTTACTTTTATTTTTTGCCTTTTACTCTTAACGGAAGAATCGTTTACCATTTATTGTTAAACATTGGCGGGAGTTACTTACTGCTGATTTGCGACAAGTCATACATGCGCGCGCATCCTGTAATGTTGTCCTATAATCGAGTCGAGCTTAGGACTGTTTTACAAAAATGCTTATTGATTACGCATGCTTTATTTTCACGATATCACAGTAAAAACATGTAGTTATATAGGAACGACGATGACTCCTTTGTCTGACATATTGCAACATATTTTGTGTAAGGAAATTATCATTTATAGTTCATTAGCAAATGGGTGAAGCTGTCATTGTTTTATAAACCCGTCTAGGTAAAAACGCGTATCCGCTTGAGCTTGTTAAAAGATGGCTTGGACATATCAAAACTATTTAGTTCTAATTACTCGGAGACACACTGTTATTCTTGTACTCTGTTATTTTGAACAATTGTGCTTTGACAATTAACTTTTGAAAACAAATCTGATCAGCTCGTATATGCCGGTCACCATAGGCGGATCCGGGGTGTCAAGGGGGTCCGGTACCTCTTTTCCTTTGATTTTAGTGATGTAACACCTGTAATTTTCACATCGTTGACTGAGTCCCCCTTTTTAAAAAATCGTTGATCTGACCCCATTTCAAAAATTCTGGATCCACCCAAGGAATATTGCAATTTCAACGTTTGCTGTCGCGTTAAAGTGACACTATCGACAGGAAAAAGTACTTTTTTGAGATCAACCCTGGGGTGGAATCGAACAGAAATTCCCTGTTGTAGGAAACCGCTTTATTTGCTGATCTAAATCCACCTCACCGTAGGTCAAAGTATTTTTAAAAGCAGTATTTCGAAAGTGTGAAGTCAGCGATCATAATTTCAGCGCATGTCTGGAATACGATGACCAGAATCTACAATTTTAAATAAAACTACATCAACAAATTAAAGCTCTGGTCAACATTAACAATTTGAAAACGTCTACCCCATTCAGCAATAATCCTGGAATGGGCGCCTCGACCATAAACCTAATGCCCCTATAAGTGTCAAAGAACGGTTTGATATTACTGTCACCTTCAGAAAAACGTTTTGCATGTTCATCTTCCAAAAACTGGTCATCAAATGCAATTCTGGAATTAACCATTCCAGTTCATCTTTATTTTGGAAAGTCTTGTCAGCAAATTGCTCTCTGCACTTGATTCAAAGACCTTAGTAAAGAGCAGTGATTGTTAGAGCCGTCAAATTCTCATTCGCTGTTATCTTTGAATTTCAGTGGAATTAGGGGATTTGTGGCGTTCAAAATGGAGAATTAGGTATGTAATGGGAATCGTCAGTTTAATCACATGGTGTAAAAGACACATTTGTAGACATACATGTAATTATTCGGAAATAAAATCATGGTGATTGGTTACATGGCATGTTTATCTATTAGCGTATACTCACACCAGTCTAGCACTAATTTTTTATTTGACCGAGCCATGAACTCATTTGTCTAACAAGATCTTAATGCAATAACTGTTTCAGGACATTACCTGCACACAGCTTTTTTCGCAATTAATACATTTATTACAAAAGACAGATACATATACAAATATACACAACACAACAACGTACAGAACTGTGCAAAAAATAACGAGAAAGCATTTCATTGTTACTTTGAAGTTAAAAAGTACTACTTAAATTTCTGTTCTGGCATCTGGTAAACTCTCTGGGTCCCCTCATGTTTCAAAAACACATTTCCAATCTCCCCATTTTTTGTATCATTAAATTTACGTGTGTTTAACGAAGCACTAACTTCTACATTGAAACACTCATTCAAAATTTTTTTAAGACCTAAATTAGGTTTGACGTTAACAAATTTCATTTTAAAAATGAAAATTTTAGTTTGTAAAAGAAACCAATTCAGAATTCTATTCTTTTCATTTCAAAGACCAAATATTATGGTGCTTTTGTCTATTTCAAAATTTATTTGCATTGTAGTCGTTAACCAGAAAGAATTAACATATTCACATTCAAAGAATAAGTGTTCTAGAGTTTCGGGAAAGCATTTGCAAAAAGTACAAGAATTTGAGTCCACGTATCTAATCTTATTTAAAAAGTAGTTAGTACGTAGAATTCTATGCAGTAAGCGGAACTTAAAAGAAAAGTAAGCTGCCTTGTGTCATTCGTACATTCACATGTGGAAGTTTGTAATAGAAGTTCCACATCTTCTCTGATAGTGAAAATCATAATACTTCAAATTTCTTTGGAGCCGATGGTATTATACCATTTTTGCACAGAATATGGTAATAGTCCCGACACCGCTTTTTCGTCAAAATCATATTTTTTAGGGAAAAAGGTACAAGTGGTCCATATATCTTTTTTAGTATTATGTTTTTGGAAAACGTTTTCAGGTATTTTTTATTGCACTGACAATTGAATAATATTAAGCTGACATTAATCTGATGAATCATCTGGAAACTTTCAAAGGTGTAGAAGTTACCATTTCAGTCTAAAAAATCGTTCACAAATATTATACCTTTTTCAACGAATGACTCATAAATACAAGGGCTGTATTCCACCGTTGTACTACTGTTGGCCCAAACATTAATTGACACCGCATCTTCGTGACCTGAAATAGTTTGTTTGTGAATTAAAAGGCTCCAATACTGGAAGCATTCTGCCCCAAAAGAGTTACAATTATCCGATATAGTTAATCTATAGTCTCCATAGTTCAACATTCCATCTCTAGTAAGCCCGATATCTTTTTGTAACAAATAAGTCCATGGGAATGTTGTTACAAAGAATCTTCTAATCCATGAAATTTTTAAAGACATATTAAATTTGTCGACACCAACCATCATCAATTCACCCTCTTCTATGGATTTAATGAGTACTCCTCTTTTTGTTTTATCAGGTTTTCCGTCCCAAATGAATTTAAAAAACAAAGATGCAATATACCTAGAAGTAGTATCATTGGTACTTGGGAGCAGCATTAGCAGATGTATAATTTTTGGAAGCACAAGTGTTTTAATACTGTGACCTTTTCAAAGATAGTCAGCTTTCTACGAGACCATATATTAATCAGACTCTTCATTTCCATTATTTTTGCATCAAAGTTATCTTTGGACATGGTATTCAAGTTCACTCTGAAATTAATACCCAGAAGCTTAAAATCAACGTCACCCCCTTTTAGTTTCCAACGCGTGCGTTGAAACACTTCTTGAGAGAATTTCTACTTCCAATCCACACTACTTTTGTCTTAGAATAGTTTATCTTCAGCCCCGACATCCCTGCATAGAGATCTAGGTTATTCATAAGTGCTGCCAGGGATCTTGGAGTTCCGTCCAATGTGAAAGTTGTGTCATCTGCGTATTGTGTTATAACGAAGTCGTTATAACGTCGCCGATTTTAATACTTTTCACGTCATATGGACAAAATGTCAGCACAGTATAAAAATATAAGGTCTTTGTTGTTTCTTGTGTTGTTAAAGTTTATGTAATTGCATCCTATTCTTCCCAACGTCGTTCCAGTGCTTATTATAGGCAATAAGAACCAGAATGAGTACAAATCCAAAGCATGTTTACTTTAAAAACCGAATTTCTACAAGATAGTAAACTCGGAACTTCAAGTGGAGACCAAGTACGTTCGAAAACAAACAAACAGTATTTCCACAATGATATAAACTCAAAATTTCAAATGGAGACCAGGGTATTCCGAAAACAACACACCTGCTTTGAATTGTTTTGCATAAATAATGTTCATTCAGCGAAGTAAAAAAATCTTTTTGACATGTCTTGTGCATGTCACGTAGGACGCGTACTGTATTATTGTCAATGGGTTCTCAGGCGTTGACAATTTAGCTTGCAAAAGTCTAGGTTTGATTCTGATTGCTCGTTCTTTTGGGAGGAAATTCAAGAAAATGCGCCACCAAACGAGAAACATGCAAGTGGTCATATCGTAACCGAATTTGCTCAGCACTTATACTTTTTACCTGCACTTCTCGTACAGATGTACCTTAACAAGATTTACTCTTGCAACCCGGGAGGTAGATTTTGTTACATTCAGCAACCGTTAAATGTACTATGACTCTGTTTCCTGCCAATAACAGCTTCGAATTTAGCAATTAATTGTCGTTGTACAGTCACGTCAGGTTGGATTTGATGTGCTTGTATATGTACAGTACATGTACGCCTGCTGGGCTTGCATGGAACTCGCGGTGTGCTGGTACACAATGACCCCTGTGATAATACCAAAGACTTTTCAGTTTTCCCATGCAGAAAGAGCACAACCAATCTGAGTTAGGATCGATGTTAAACCATTTTCATAACTTCTGCATTGTAAATGTGTAAAACTCAGACGGTGATTTCGAAGCAGGAAAAAACGACAACAGAAAAACTACTGAGGCGGCTAATTACACAGATTTGTCCATGTAGTTTCCTATACAAAAACTCAGTACTGGCTATTGCTTGGAAATGATTTTGCATCAAGGGACATAATGGGGCTATTCGGAGAATTCTCCTCGCGGTGTCGCTGCTGTACTAGTGGTGATTAAATTGCGCATGCGTGGCTGTCTGCATGTAAACAACTGGTAAAAGAAGGAATTTTTATCAAAATACGTCGTCGCGCTAAGCCTTATTACTGCTAATTTCCCTGGTGCAAGTCTTCGACAGGTGGCCACAAATTCCCAAAAGACCTAAGGTTACTATATTCGTGGACAATTGCGGTCAACAGGGTCAACTAACTGACAAAAAGTGTGTGGATGCTGAAGCCCCGTGTGTGCTCTATGTCTATGACTATGCAGTTCCATTCGGAGACTACACAACATTACTTGGTAAGTTTTTAGCAATCAGTTTCTATCAACATCGTTCGGTGATGTTATCCCCACCAGTTACCCCACTGAATAACAGTTTTATTGAGTGGAACTAAGTGTTTCTTTTTGGAAACTCACCCGATGCCGGGTAGGCTAGCAGCACATATTCATATTGTCCTGGGTGGGAGTGCTCCCAAAATAAGAGGTGTATGGTACGTGATGCACAGAAGTCAAGAGTGACTTTTTCACAGCAGTTTCTCTTCAAAACTATGCTGTTTCCAATAAAATTCTCTAGATGAGTGAGTTTCCTTATTTTATCGTGGACCCCACCCCCAGGACCACCAGCTCAGTTATCGAATTAACATGAATAAGCCTTAATTCAGTAAATGTCGTAACATTGCATTGGAAATAAATTGACACCTAGAATGAATTTTACTTGTTGAGATCAGAAGCACATTTTAAGTGTCATGAAAAATACACATTGTTAAATCACTTTTAGCCTGTTTCACATATTTTAATTCAGATATTAAATAAGACTTGGGTACAAAGGTTATTAGTTTCTACACATAAACATGAAGATGAAATGTCAAGTATGTTCTGCCTTACAAAAGTAGTTTTGTCTTGTCTTTTCTTTTACAATTTGCTAATATTTCTATTCTGTTACAGGCAAGAAAAAACAACTGAAACCAACCGCCTGACCATCTATTTCACCGTTGGACAAAGTGAAAAGCAATCCTTCAGCAATAACCTGAGAGAATTGAACGTAATTCAGAAATTCAGCACCTGATATGCCTGATTATGGACTCCCTCGCAATGTTGTTTCTTTCTGTGCTTTTTCAGTTTGCCATTTGTTTTTAAATACACTGATAATTGTTTATTCTCGAATCTTGTGCATAGCAGATTCTTATCCAGCTAGCTACAATTGAAAACATACAATAAGACAATCGATGCAGTCACTGAATGTCATTTCCCCATAATCTGTACCAAATTGAAAAGTTTTTACCAATAGTATAAAGCCTTTCTTCTGAAAGGAAAATTTAATGTCACTCAGCTTTTGGCTTTCATTTCACTGGGTTCTAGTTTCAATGGCCTATAGAAGCGCTTGTAAAAAAGGTCCAGTTTCAACACGTGGCTTTCTTTCATGTAACCTCATTCAGCCTCAATAACATCCACAATTAGACCCTTGAAGGTAAACACAGCAGCATATCACTTGAATCGTTTTGAGCCCAAAATCAGACTCTGAACTAGACCAGAGTGTGACTAGGTCTTCTTTAGCTTCAGTCCCTCATGTTTCTTCCAGGAAAGGAAATAAGCTATTGTCCACACATGACTCATTGCCTATGAAAGGGCATCCTCACCAACAAGGCTTATTTGTGTAGCAGTCAGATATAGTTCGTCTGGATACACAGACAGTCCACTGGCACATTGTCTTATGGTAACTTAGTACTGCGATTCACATTTCTGCAGGGCCACTGACTTGCACATTGTGCCATGCAGCACTGCTGGTGTGTGGAAGTGCTGTGGGAAGAGAACGGAGTAACAAAGCTTGTCTATGATACAGCTTGAAGTGGCCTTAAAATGTCACTGAACCTGGAACAAATATTGAAATATGAATAATTAAGTACTCCAGATTGGATCAAAAATGTTATCCCTGTTTTTCAAAAATTTATGGTGATTGGTCAACAGTTTCACATAAAAGTAAATAATTACTATTTTCAGAAACCAAGGGTGTATATAATAAGTATTGCATAAAACTGTGTCTTTATTTTTTATCCCTAGCCATAACAATTCTTTAAACGCATCACTTGTCTGTAAAATATACGGTACAAGCCTTCAAACCTAAAAACCAATGGTTACGTGAAAACTGACGTGATTTCCATTTCAACGTGTAATAGATTTCCAGAAGACATATGATAGGGAGTAAACAAATAGTCTAATGCAATGAATATTTATCACTCGCGTACCCTTTGCCATTGGGATTGGATTGTAATCTTAATTCATTAACCTGTATCGAGTTGACAGCATAAACATTCAGCATTGATTGATGTAACTGTCACTGATAAACTTTTAGAAATCTTTCCAGACAATAATAATGCTTTGATGTACGAAATGATCCCTATTGCCACGTCAAGTATCGTATCACATATCACAAAATACAAAGATTAACCAGACTCTGGCTGGCGACTGACTGCCGCGAAGTCGACATCGGCGAGTGCTACAGTTAACAGGCATCGGTAGAATAATCATGGAATAATCGTAAAAATAATCACAAACCTTACCTTTGTATGAGGTCATGCTTACTTCCTCTCATAGAAGCACCCTTTTTACGCAATCTCAGATTCAGTTGGCACGGCTGCAAGCCATTTCACCATGTATTTAAAGGGCTCGCGAAATCGAGGCTGTTAATCTATCACCACTAGTACACGCACGCCCTCTAGTTATTGTAGATTTTCCGAATAGCCCCATTATTGAAAGCTGGATACCATAACAGTCATATCATAAACCTTCACTGACGTATGATCAATCTCATAGAAACGTGTTATACATCTCAGCGTTCATTCGTTGCCCGTTCATATCCAAGGGCGCGCGTATTTCCTTGCGTAAATACAATTGACATCCATTGACAAGCAATGACAATTATTAAATTCTAATCTATAGTCGGTCATTTTGATAACAACTGCTTTTTGGTGAATTTGCGCATTGAAGGCTATTGAGCTGGCCGAAATCGGTCTCACATAATTTTTACCACGACAAGGTTCTATTTCCGTTATCAAACATACCATGGAAACCATCAGCGCCTCAGAGTTCACTGGAGTTAGACAACCTCAAATTTTCCAGTTCGTAATTGATGCATGTACGCAGTGTCTGCGACTTGAGTTCCTCTACAAATTGTGTAGTTTGGATGAAAATCCCGTGTCTCGAAGTGGCGAGTGTCGGGGCAGGGGAGTAGGGCAGCTGCTCCCGGGCGCCAGACGTAGGCTGCGGGTGCGAGGAATGGATGGTGACTTGGTTTCCAGGAGGCGGCAAATAAGTGGCGACAGGCGGGAGGGTGTCAAAGCTTCGACATTGTATATTTGCACTCGGTGAAAGCAATCAATATCCCAGGTATAAACCTTCTAAGATGTCATTTTATACGATTTAAAAAGTTACTTTGAAAAAACCCAGAAAAAGATATGTGTCAGCTATTTCTGTTGGCTTTGAGTACATGCATTTCTAATCAAAGCATTCGTCTCTTTACTCTGATGAAAACATGGGTTGTTTGTGTACGAAACATTCGTTTAGTTTTCTGTGTCGCCCATTTCCACCTAATTACTGTGGTTTCTGCGAGATAAATCAACAACGCGACGGGAGCCTCGGAACCAAGGTGGTAATTCAAACATTCAGCCTGTTATACACATGCAACTTATGCACTAGTCGCCACCATCTCCTTGGGTCTGTTTCAGGAAAGTGGCTTACTACTTGAGGAAGAAATTCGATGTCATGCTTTCACTTAATTATTTCTGAATGAAGGTTTAGCCAAGTAAAGGAGCGCATTGCCGTCTAGAAATCATTCAGACATGTAGAAATTATCTCATTGACAAGAAATTATGTGTATAGACACAGATAGATTGCATATTTACTAAAGTGAGACTTAATTTTGTTTTCAGATATAGATGCATGGAGCGTAAGGCCAAATTTCTGTTCTAAGTCTCAAAAGTCACTTTTTTATGAAACAGATCGCTCCAGGGCTAAATTTTTTATCAACACCAAAAGTTGCTATTAATTTAGTGATATTTAAGATAAATCAGAAACTAAAGCTCACGTTGTGCAGTTACTGTACTCGGGGTCAGAGGTTGGTGTGACAAGACTGAATGCGAAATTGAAGGTCATTATTGCGACGTAGAAAGCAAAGAATGCCGACCTCACGTTTAAGGTGTAGCTGAAACTCTCTAGTACAAGCCACCATAACATAACAACAGATACTATCGCACTGGACACCAGTGCCGGATTAAGCAATGACGAGTTCCGTTGCATAGGTCGAAAAGCGGAGCCCCTACTCGAATGGTCATCACAGCAATTACCCCAAAGCAAAAGAAATTAACGAGTGATTTTCACCTTTGATAAGAAAAGCAATTGAGACGGCTTCTGCTTGATGAGACGTGTGTTCATTGGGTAAAGTCAGCTGATCGAACTGGAAGGTTTCATGTGTTCAGCCCCCTATAATCAGGTCCCCCTTGCTTGTGCCGATTACAATATCAAGAATGCTACATACACGCGTATGTCAAATATACACATTTCGCGCACATATCAGTTTTGCAGATTTCTGTCACTCTGTACAAAACCCAAACTGTAAATTCAAGAATGGTTAAAATACCGATCGAGGAATGTTTGGCGCCTTGATGAGTCTTTGCACTTTTAGGTACCTGAGACCTTTATGTACTAGCTTTGAGCAGCACAACGACACCTACAATATATTAGCGTAGCTTACTCAGTGGGGCCCCACACTATTGACCCCACACATTGAAAATGGCGGTGTCCCATGCCAAACGTGCACCACCTGAGGTCAGTGCTTCCATAGTCAAAGAAAATTTATAGGCCTACGCTTATGTTATTGGTACCTCTAATAATGCTGTGGGAGCAGGTACCACAAAAGGGCGGAGCCCGTAGCATATGCAACATCCGTTACGGTGTTAATCCGAAGTAGAGTTCAGGAACTCTAGGACCTCACTGGAAAGTAAGACGCCGGGAGATTAAGTGAGATATTGTAGTATCTGCTCGACACATACACGTACTGTCTCCCCGGCACCAATACGTGTCGATGTTGACACACTGTTGAATTCGGCGGATCAACCGGGCGATATTGTGTGTGTCGTACTGACATGTTGGCCTAATTCTTTTGATAATCATACATGTACTGTTAAAGCACCGCAAGTGGGATGGAAATAAAGAGTAGTAACGATCCAAACAAACGTAAATTTTAAATGACGCATGCAAGTACATGTAGATTACTGGGATTCATTTAGAAACTAGTGAAAATTTTGTATCCACGAACAACCAAAAAATAGATCTGTCGATGCGCTACAATGGTCATGTATAGGTCGCCAATGAGGTTTCAGAGCGTGACAAAATATCTAGCAAAGCAATTTCGCTAATTAATTTCGTGTTCAGCTTGTTATTCGACCCCCAGGAGAGGTAGTTTTTGTTTATGTGCAAGCTCCTGCTTGACACAAATGTGAATAAAGTGCTCTTGGTCACGACTATGATAATGCGCATGGTCGCTCGAATGCAATCGTAAAGGTGAAATTTGATAAAGAGGATGTATGGGCTTTGATTATGAGCAACATTCTCCTCTCTTTGAAAGGAATTAAATCTATAATTAAATGTACTTTAACTACATTCAAATTTGATTATCTCAACGGGTGCTTCCTCACTCCTTTCCCGCCCGTTTCACTTTTCAACGAACACTCGGTCGCGGCATAAATGTAGCGGATTTGCCTCATGCAATAACAGACGCACATTTTGCTCTGTTAAATTAAAAAAAAAACACTCAGGCCGATCAAGCTTATCAATGTTCAAAGTAAAATGAAAGCTTCCGTCGTAAATGTCAACCTTCTCCACTCGTCGTATTCCATAATTAGGTTAATAATATCGTGCTTTGCCCAAATTTTAGATGTCTTCAAAATCTTGCGTTAATCAAAAATGCAGATAATTGCTCGCGCCCTTTTAAGACGTTTTTGTAATGGGTCAATGGGAACAGAAAATATTAATTGATTTGAGATATAAGAGGTGGTATAATTTTTACTTGACCTCATGTGCAATAATTAAAGCTGTTACAATCGCTGTACGTTGAAAAAATGATTTCACCTCTCGATTTTACCCGTTAATGAGTATAGAAATGATTGCAGGCTTTGACCCAACTGACAGCTTGTTAGTGTTTGGGACTTGGTAAAAACTTCTAATTAATCTCACGGCAGCTCATTTTACGCCTCGAGCCTGAATAAGGTCATGGACAAGATAATGAACTGCTGCAGTTCTTTCCAAGTTGAGGCCATGTTTACGAGGTTTGTTGTAAATAGACATGAACATTCGAAGTATAGCCAAGAGTACAATTAGGAAGAGCGTTTAGATCATGAGTGCACCAACACAAAATTTGTTGAACACACAACGATATTAATTTTACGTTTAAAAATTTTCAACGCCATTCGTTAAGAGTTGTTTGTTTCTGTGACGTCTCGACATATTGCTTTCGTTATGTTTCTAGTTAGCCGTCAGCTTTCTTGTTGTGCTGCGAACAACTGTCAAAGATGCAGAGAGCTCGAACGAATATCGTTAAGAATATCAATCGTGAGCATTTGTGTGTGAATGACAAATTGTGTCTACAGGAGGGCCCAATGCTTATAATGATAAGTATACGCAGCGAACTAATATTTTGTCAATTCACTATACAGGAAGGAGCCAGTATTACAAGGGGTTTACAATGCAAATATATAAAAGAAAGTATGTAAACTGAATAATTAAGAAGCACTGCTTCTGCCGGATCTCACATTGAAACTTACTAAATCGTTCAGTAACTAATTTTACTTCAACGCGAGAATAATTTGAACAAACGACATTTTCGGAGAAGTTAATTTGCAGTGGCCGAAACAGAATTCGTTTTGGTACTACAGACTACGGTAGAGAGATTGAGTGCAGAGCTAATGTTACAAAAAATATAACAAAAGTTTACGGATACACATTTTGCTGGTGCTCAAACTGCCACTATGTTGAGGAACACCAAAACTTCTAATGTTTTATTTAGGAATGGACCAGCCAGTCTGACAACCCATGTCGTCTCCGTGCGATACCAGGAGCGTGGTAACGATATGATCGCAAATGCACGGTATTCGTAACCCCTACCAATTGATGACATTGGCGTGTGTTGTTTCAAATCAAATAAATCGAGTTGTTCATCACTTAGGTTAAGGAAAAACTGTGTTTAATTGCTGACCGAGTCGGAAGTCCCCATCAGAAGTGTAACAAATCAGGCTTCAGATCACAGCGTAAGTTAACCCCTTTTCGCACCAAGTCTTCGCAACAGAAACCTGCGCTGTTCGTATAGTGGCTATGATTTGGTCCACAGGTCTGTCCAAGCCTCTTTGCAATAGCCATTTTTAAAAGTTTGCTTGGCAACTTTCTCGCGTTTAGAAAACCAAAGACCTGTAAGACTGAATGCGGGCTAGGTGTGAATTGTACACTTAAAATTCAAGCCTAAATTGTATTTCAATTAATAATATACTAGTTTTGTTCACCCTTTACGAATATGAAAACATTAAAACCAATTTTCCCCTGAACTGGACTGTACTTGTATTTCTTGTTGACCGTGGGTGGCGTAGCACTGAAATCGGGGGGGGGGGCTATAGACCCCAGCCCCTTATGATGCGCCGCCCATGAGTGGCTCCCCAGGGTGAGTCTCAAAGGACGTAATTTTATTTGAGGTGCACTGTATAATCTAGGGCATGCACTACTAAACTAATGTCCTGTTCATATCAATGCGGCTGTAGCATAGAAAAGTGGTTGAAGCGATATAACACTTGTTGCAGTAACTTAAGCACGGTCATAACCTTCTTGGTGGTGGTTTAACGAGTAGTTGCACAAGCTATTTAGAGTTCAGTACCGCTAGGACCTCGCTAAAAAGCAAAACTTCGCAAGCTTACGTGATATATTGCCGCGTATCTTAAAGGAGAATACGTGATATTGGCTAGATTTTAGCGAGGTCCTGGCGCTGGTCCTTACTGAACTCTACAATGATCTAACCACTAAAACAGTGTTTTTAACTTTTTGCAAGTGTGAGTGTCAACATAAGCAATCAAAATAAAAGTTGTATCCAAGGAAAATATAAATCCCGGTTTACTTGCTGAAAAAATGTTTTGCAAGATCTAAATTGTGTACATGTACTTTTGGCGAGATCATTGCGTCTACCCGAATCCACAACAATGTAAAGCCGTGTATCAGTGCTTTGACACCCACCTGCACATATAAGCAAAATTTCGATTCACTGGTCTGTATTCAAAATACTTGACGAAACGAATTGAAGTTCTTTGGGAAAAAAACGCTTAATTTCAGAAAAAAACACCACTGTATGTACGTGTACCTAAATATACAAAATTGTACGATAAGAAACTTTTTTATGAAATCAACACCAATGAAAATTTGTATTAGTTTTTAAAGCATTAATTAAATTGAAGGCACAAACGTGTATGAATGCTCATGAAACTTAAACCCTATCCTCGCTTTCCGCTGTTATTATTAAGAAATTGTTTGATCGACAGGACGCGAAAACATTGATTCGCCTCACAATCGAATAGCACTCCTTTTCTTGCGCATTTGAAATTCAAATTTTATTGCCAGTGTGAATTTCTATTCACTCTACCCCGGCACCCATTTTCTATACATGTACCCATTTACGCATTGACGTCATCACACGTGGGCGAAAAAAACACTTGCACGACATTTTTTATAATTTTCCTGAACGGGAGCGGCTCTTTTCACACGTCTTGTTATAAATAACGAAGGAATCGTAAATTTCTCAGTGGTTTTGGAAAGACATTTGAGGCGATCACTATCGTGATGAATCTCCCACACTGGTGCTTCATCGCGTGTCTTCTCGCGAGATTCTCAAACGCCGAAGGTAGGTTGATATAATATTTCTCTGCTAGTTGAATTTTGAGAATTTGAATGTACTGACCTGAGTTGGTGTATCACAAAAATAAACCCTGGTGTAAGCTGCTATATGAAACAAGCGGAACTACAATTCATTTTAAAATAGTTTCTTTGTTTCCATGAAAGTCCTCCAAAAACAAAATTATGTAAGTTGTGACACAAAACAATGCGTTTTCCTGCCTTTAACTGATAATGATTTGGTGTTTAAAAGGACATTATGAGTTTAACGGCAGAAAAACGCATTCTGCTGATTATTGTTGAAACTTAAATTTTTGTATACTTTAAAGGAATTTCAAGTCGTTGAGATTCTATAATATTCTTGAAACTCGTTTACGTAATTTTATATTGAAAAAAATGAAGCGGAAATGACATTCTAGTTGTTTAATTCTTGTTTTGTACAATTTTATGGGTTTTGTACTGTTCGGAGTTAGAGTGGGAACGATTTTTGAGTTTTCATAAAATTTTTAAATTTTTAAACAACGCGTCCATTCGAGAAAAACAAGCTGTCTTACCACTACGACTCTTCTGTGGACACGGTTTTCCGCGATTATTGTTAGGGAATGCAAGGGCACGAGGCTTTGGAAACTTTGGAACCGGGATCAAAGTTCATGATTGTATCACAAACCAAATTGGTTTAAATTGAACTTCAGTAGGCTCTAATTGGCAAACTCTGGCTTAGTAAGTACTGTATAATCCAGGAAACAAGCGCAAAAATAACCTGGTTTCCGGCTGAAACACAGGTCGTAAACCATGTTAAAGTAAAAAAGCGTCAACTGTTGACAACAATATTGCAACGTTAAAGCTTAAAAGTATTTGGAAGTAATCTGTTTAAAATTCTCAAGTTCCAGATTTTGTTGTAATTACCACGTCAAATTATAGAATAAAACTACCAGGTCAGCAGGTTCAATTTTGCTTCAGTGGGAGAGAACCACTTTCCATATTGCAATTTAGTCTGCTTACCGCGTTCCAGGCCTCTTTAACAATTCAGTGAAACTTTTTGAAAAAATGCTGTTGCTTTCTTGGTTAGCCTCTAATGAAAATACCGACAGGAATGCAATTGTCAACAGTCGTGGAATTTTTTTTCAAATATCCAAATTTAAATGTTCTGTACACTGATAAATGTATCTATATTTCACATGGCGACTCATAGCATTACTTTGAAGCCATTTTTATATTTAAAATGTACGAGTTGTCAAAGGAGGAATTATACGAGGTATTTCGTGGCCATTTACAGACAGTTGGGGCGTGACCGCTTTTACCATTAAGAACATTAAACTTTCTTTAGTCCATTTGTTGATTAGGATGAATTTCGGATTCTCAGTTTACGGTCTTTACTAGGTAACCGTTTCTTCGTTTTCGTTTACTTTTCATCGAACAACTTAACGAGAATACCTGTCATCAAAAGTGAACAATAATAATGCATCAGTGCTTTATCTCATTTGATTGAGAGTAAAAGAAAAATCCTCAGAACCAAATCCTTGCACTTTGATAGTGAGATTACACTCTTTAAATACGACGTCGCAATTGTTGACCGCTTACAAATTTACGTACAGACCTTATTCACACAGTCGCCATTTTAGTAGTGAGCCTCTCTTTGGGTTTAAAAAACAATGAATCAGAGCCATAAATATAACAAGGCATGCGAAAAATCACGCTTTGGACTGTGATTATGCGCAGAATATATTGTTTTTAAAACCTGAAAAGAGGCTCACTTTTTAATGGCGACTGTGCTAATTAAGTGTTATTTTCTAAGAAATATCTGAAAGGCTATAATACGCAATTGTGCGTCAAGGATTCAAAAGCACGTTTAATTGAAGGGTTGCAAAGAACCTGATCGGTGAATGGGCGCAGGTGGTAACCGACCAGTGCTGACAGCTTTCAGTGTGATGATAGCCTGAAGACTGGCTCAAGTTAATCATTTTATTAATCTCGATCGTATGTTCATATTAAAACTCAAAACGTCCAACGTAATGAGTGTTCTATGCTCCAGCCAGTGCTGCGAAGCCTTGACTTGTGATGAACTTCTGAGACACTTCCAGCAACTGTTAAACTCGCTGATTCAATAACCTACTGTCTCTTTAGCTGGCTCTCTATTGACTAACGCAATAACTACTGAATCTGTTACTGCAACGCAATTTAAATCTAACTCTAACACAAATGCCCTAATGTTTGTAGCTTCTTAAAATGTTCTGAAACCTTTCACTGGTAAACACGTTCTGTCTGGAAGTTTTCTAGACAAAAACACTCTAGAACGTTGCGTATTTCTGTAAATATAAACATAATGTTTCAGATCATTTTTCTATTTACTAATCACTTGTATGACGTAACTTTCTTCTAGAATGACCTCTAGTTTTCAACTACAAACAAATTACGACATGCGTCATCACTATCTTGACCCCATGGGTCTTTGTCCTAGAATGTTCTTTAATATTCAATTGTAAACAATTTACATCATCAAGTGCTATCTGCTCGTAAACAAATGGAACATTAAAATAAAATCTATAGAACCAAAACTACTGTCAACCTACTCCTGACTTTGACTAACTTCGGAACATCATATCCCAGAAATGCTTGATTGAAATTACACCAAACGTTCATGTACTATGCTTTACATGCATGAACAGTTGTAACAGGTTTTTTGACATTTAACCTTGAATATTTACAACAAGTGAAATTCGGAATAGGAAGACCTCCAACTTGGTCATGGAAAAATAACATTTCTAAAGCCATTGTCTGTCCCGTTGCCCAGTGCAGTGTTGTTTATGAGTTTGTATTCTGAGGCTGATCTACGGGGGTTCAGGGGGTTCAAACCACCCTTCGGGACAGGATCTAAAATAAAAATTGAAAAAAATTCGCAAGAAAAACGAAATCAGCTTCTAAAAATCACAAAAAATCTTACAAGGGAGGGGGAAACCTCCTTCCGATCTTCCTTGCGCTCGGCGCTACGCGCCTCGGATTAGCTCGAATCCTAAACCCCCCTTACTGAAAACGTAGAGCTGCCACTGTATGTTAAAATGTTAAGCAATGTTACATTGGTCAAACTGTTCGCTGTCTTTCCCTTCGGTTATCTATGCATCTTCAAAATCCAAGAACATTTTGTGCAATGTCACGAATGTAAAATCACCCGTCAAGAAGTTGCGGAAAACATGTCAATTTGGTACGTAGAGCACGATATGCTGCGATTGAAAGTATTGGAGTACTTTTTGATTGCATTTGAGAAGCCTGTTTTGAATAATCAGGGTCGTGCTGCACGTTACACTTGTTTGAGTGATTTTCCTGTTCTCCCCCTTCATTTGTCATTCTTTGCAGCATTTCACAGCTGCCGTGTCCCACTGTGTATGGCTCCAGCTATTGCTCTGTGGCGGTATTACTGAGTCATTTTATTTCCAATGATTGAGAATTAGACAAGTATGTTTCAAAATATCGCGTGTCTTTTAATCACGTCTCTTGGTTTGTTGCTTTACCAATGTCCTGTTGAGTGTCGAACTTTTTGCCTAGGATACTAGCAAAACGAAATAAAGATTGTTAATAACGATAGGTGTCGTGTATCAACCAATTTTGCAAACAAATTTGGCTGTGTTTTCGGTACTGTTATTTGAATGAACATTTATTTTGTAAATTTTACAAATAAAAAGACAGTAACATGACCTAATCAATACCCGATTGCTGGTCAGTCAAAAATCAAATTATGCAGGCTTTCCACATTCTAAAAATATAATTTTACTGACTTGTTGTCTATACTATTGGTACATACATGTACTGGTGGATAAGCTCCTACTTAACTTCAACGAGTTATTTGAGGAAACATTGGCTTTACGAAGGTTGACAATTACGTTCAACGGAAAAGACTCATTTCAGGCCAAAATAAGTTGTCACTGATGGTACACCAAGATGATTTGCCGGTCCTTACTCATATATCATCAACAGACAAACCCACCATAGCATTCATTACATTGATCGTATAACTAGTCGTTGTAATCTGCAATTAGTTAATTCAACTACTTTTCAAATATACGGTATATTTGAACTTTAGATTTTGTTCATGGAATAATGTGCGTGGCCTCTTTGGGTACGAATAACATCGCATGCTAACTGGAAATAAATAAAAAAACATGTTCTCTCTAGTCCTTGCAGCTCATGCACCAGTTGCTAGACATCTAATTCAAAATTAAGTTTTGAAATTGCGTCGCTGTTACAGAAACTTAGGGTCAAAATGAAGCTCAGGAATTTTGAAGTAAGACAAAGATTCGTGTGATGATGTCAAATAACGTGGTGAACATACGGTATAATTGGCCGGAGTATTTAGGAAGCTTTTTTATTCCTTAGTTCATTGCCTTTTTACATTTAACACTTAGCATCCTTACGTGGTAGGGCATCCACTATCTGACTGGTGGTCGGCAATTAAATAGACTTTTAATTATTTTTTTTTGCGTAAGAATGGAATGTCGTCTTCAACGGAACATGTCTTAAAGTATTATCAAACATTAATATACGGTTAAACTGGTTTGTTGTTCTTTTTATGGAGCATTGATAAACGTCACATTTTTGTTTTTATGAAAACGATATTAGCTAGAAAGCATTACAGTACACTTTACCAATATGCAGTTTTACTTGAATCGAACGTGTCAGTTGAGTTGTCGATGTCAATTATTTGTTATAACCCTAAGTGGAATCAAAATCACAATATCCATGCAAAATTTCTTTGATCATCTAAAACACTAACAGTTTCATGTTCTGCATGTGTTCTAGAGTTCATCGAGGACTCGCAGTTATTGACAAGTCGACATTTATCCCAACTACGACAGTACATGAGTGTTCCAGAGAAGAAATTTCGATTGCTTTACCGAGCCACACGTGACGGTATGACGGCTTCCAAGTTTCACAGCCTGTGTGACAAGCAAGGGTCTACCATCACCATAGGACGCGAGGCTACTAAAGGCACCGTGTACGGCGGATACAGAGCTACAGTTTGGAAAGGACTAAACAGTTATACGGCCGATAAAAACGCCTTCATATTCCGCCTATGTGGCTCAGAATGCACCAATGCAAAACAATCGCAGTCATCAACGGGACAAAACTACGCCGTTTATGATGGTGCAAGCTATGGTCCAACATTTGGTGGCGGCCATGACTTGTTTTTCTTCTCCGGCTCTCAAAATTACGACAGTACACTTAAGCAGTTTTCCTCCAATGGATACTGCCACAGTGGGGGTCACAGCTACAACGGGGGATCGCTTGGCTGTGGATCGGGTGTTAAATGGGTGGACGTAGAAGTGTACGGCCTCATAGGTAAGCCTGTGAATCGAAGTCGCAATTTCATTAGCGTTTATACCACAATACACATTGTCTACTTTTGGTGTTTTGATGTTGTTATTATTAGTGGTGTCTTGTTTGTTTTGATTTTGTTTCCCGGTATAGCTCATGTAAAAATTTCGTTGTCTCCCATTTAAGGAGGTATTTGTGTACAGTGTAGGTCGGCGCTTTCTTTGAATGTGTGATAAGTATTATTGTGTCGTAAGCTCCATCTTTATTCTGACTGTCGGACGTTTCCTTTTTGAGATGCTGACCATACTCTTAACAACGTCGTAGTTGTATAAATTATGACAAGTTCATGTCAACCATTTTCTATTTTCAGAATTTATAGAAGACTCTAAACTCTTGACACTTCAACATCTTACACAGTTGCAAAAATACATGCGTGTACCAGACAAAAGTGTGAAGTTGAAGTACCGTGCAACGCGAGATGGTATGTCGGCACCAGCTTTTCACCAAAACGCCGATAAAGTTGGCGCCACGATAACTATTGGTCGGGAGGCGACCACAGGCACAGTCTATGGCGGGTTTACGTCAAGACCTTGGAAAAGTAGCAATAATTACGGTCTTGACACTAGAGCTTTCCTGTTCCGCTTATGTGGGTCAAGGTGCACTAGTGCAAAGTTCAATCTTATGTCAACTCGAAGTACTTATACTGTCTACGATCATTCAAACAATGGAGCCACGTTTGGTGGCGGCCACGACCTGATGTTTTTTTCTGGATCATACAGCTACAACACAGCTTCTAAATACTTTGCTACGAATGGCTATTGCTCTGGGTCCGACAACACGTATGATGGGGGCTCAGTTGGCTGTGGATCAAACGTTAAGTGGGTCGACGTGGAGACGTACAGCATTGAAGGTAAATCTGGCAGAGCGATGTAGCTTCAAGCGAAATATTAAAACTTGAAGTGTGCACGAAACATGAGTCAGACAGGTTTCGTAAGGTTGTTATGGTCTTCGCACCAGCGCTTTCCGGTACAATATTTACTGGTAACAGCTTCATATTATTGCTTGTGGACTGTGTATCATTTTGGACAGTGTATACTGGAGAACTTGGTTTTACAGCTTTCAAATGTCATCGGTTTCCTATTTCAGTTTTGATGCTTCAAAAACAATTATGTATATTTGTTGATAACAAACACAAATCCACCCAACGATAACATAAAAATAGGTGAAAACATCCATTGTTTCATTGAAACCAGGCGAGATTTATGTTTAACATAAGTCAACGAAACCCAGAGAGGTTGTACACGTCAGTATGATAATGTCTCTACTTTCAAAGGGCAAAGTCTTCAAATTCGATATATTCGTCTAATGCCTCCTAGGTTTTATAAACTGGCTAGATAAGTCAACGGTTTTGCCCATCATTCTGACTGGCTTCTGGCACTTACGGTTGATATTGTGCAAGTAACCCATCGCGTTATGACCGAAAAGTGAAAAGCAATGTCTTTTCCAGATAATTGAGGTTTATATTTTAGGAGATGGTTATAGTTGCATAATTATGGATAATTATTCCAACCTAATCCAGTTGTTGTCCGAGACAACAAAACGAGCCACAAAGAATCGATCTTTAACTTTTTTGTACACGATTTCAGTTTCACATGTGTCTTAAAGTCCATTGCCTGGATGTTTCAAGTGCCCTTTCGGGGAACTTCTTGCACATTTTCGTAGCGGAATTGTCAAACTGGGAGCGGACGTCACGTGCCTCCACTCATCGTCCCACGGGCAGCCAATGGGTTGTGGATTTTGAATCTTGAAGTTATTACCCTAGTAGTTTTTGTTATGCCCCTGCGTTTAGTACCAAGCGAATACACGTGTCCCAAGATGAGAGTAAATTCACTCCCGCTCAGTGAAGAAGATTAGTGATTAGCTATGTAATTCTAAGGACCGTGTTTAACAAAAGTACGATCTGGTGGGCCCATTGCACAGATTACCTGAAACCATTTTTATGCTTTATTAATATAAAGTTAAAACCGAACTGAAGAGCTTAAGACCTGATTCAGTGTTCTAGCAGTGTGTCCCAGTGGGACTCGAACACACGACTTGAGTAAAGTAGGCGGGCAATTTCCTCACTAGTCCACACTGCTTCCTCTCAAGGATGGCGATTACTTATAACAATGATTTCCCAGGATATGAGATCACGGTTGTTATGGTACAGTAATTCATTTTTCATCGTGTTAACAATTTCAGAGTACATAGAAGACTCCAACCTTTTGTCGACCCAGCAACTGACACAGCTAAGGCAATACATGCCAGGCAAGAAGATGAAGTTACTCTACCGCGCCACAATCGACGGAATGTCAAGTAATGCCTTTCATTCTTTATGTGACAAGCAAGGTCCCACACTCACCGTAGGACGCGAGGCTACCAAAGGCACGGTCTACGCTGGATATGCATCTAGATCTTGGAGACGATCCAATGGGTACGCTTCCGACAGCAACGCCTTCCTGTTACGCCTCTGTGGCCCGGAATGCACAAGTAGGAAATTTAACCAGAAATCAGATAGACGGCAGTATGCTATTTACGACCATACAAGCAACGGACCTGAATTTGGTGGTGGTCATGACTTGTCGTTCTTCGATCAAGGAACTTTCGGCTACAACGCAGGATCTAAATACTTTGCTACCAATGGCTACTGCTCCGTGGGCGACAACACGTTTGATGGGGGATCAGTGGGCTGTGGTTCTAGTGTCAAATGGACTGACATTGAGGTGTATGGCGTTGAGGGTAAGACAAAACCGTCGACCATGAAGCTTGGAGATTATGAGCTAATTTGAACTGAAATGCACTGTTTTTCTCCAAAACGCTTCAGCAGTTGCTCTGAAGTTTTCCGTCAAAAATCACACAAATTTCTAGCTTGAAAGTGTTTTTTATTTGGTTCCGTGGCTGTTGAGAGGCTTGACTTTCAGGTTCGCCACCTAAATATCTCCTTTACACTGACTTGTACATTAACCAACGTATTGGCGAGATCAAGATACAGCGTCCACTATTGTGCGCAACGCTAAGCCGGAGGCGTCTGGGGCTTAGTTTCGGTGAGCGTTATTCATTGGAAACGT
Source organism: Phoronis australis (assembly GCA_002633005.1). Lineage (NCBI taxonomy): Eukaryota > Metazoa > Phoronida > Phoronidae > Phoronis > Phoronis australis. The sequence goes on along the minus strand of NMRA01000398.1, from coordinate 391,105 downwards.
GTTTCCGTGTACGTACACAGTTAATAGAGCTTTAAAATTGAGTGAAGTGTAATAAACAGCCTTGCCTACAGTATCAAAGTATAAATCCGCGTTTTGAAAAAGTACACATTTTCAAGAATTTTGATATGTAGAACGTAAAAAATACTCGAAGTCGGTGTGCAAATCGAAAAAATCGGGTCACTACAACTCGGTTTATTAACTGCAGCTGTTTGACTACTAAGGGATGCAATCTGCGCCTAATTATCTTCACCTGCATAGATTTGTAATATGAGCAACGCAATAGGTATGGAACTTAGCTGTCTGGATTTGCTGGATATGGAGTCTATTTACACTGCAGGTGGATATGCAATGTAAATGACAACTTAATGCCATGTTACACCTTATTCCTAAGGTAACCTTGGCTGTCATGAAATTTGACAGTTTAAACACGATATCCAGCAACTCAGTACTCGGATAATACTTACAATGTACCCCCAAAAAGTTCAAAAGGTTAACATGTTATTGGTTTTTTTCAAAGGGGATTTAACCATTTGGAACACAAGTGGATCTCGACAAAACCTTTATTCTGGTGAGAGTACTCCTCGAATTTGATTTGGCTCGTCACCTCTTTTTTTTAAGTGTACTCCTGTGCCATTGGATGCTTAAGCTGACTTTGGTTAACACCACACATCAACGGTGTGGACCATTTTCTCGTCGCATAGCAATGATACACCTGACTAGGTCCCCAACTCGGTTTTACATAAAATTGACTGGAAGCCATGGCAATAAAATGTTGCTATGGAATCATGAACGTTGAATAGAATTGCGCAATTTGATGGGTCTGGTTTAAGATAATAACTCCAAGAAAACGATACTACCAAAAAGTAACCCCCACGATGTGATGAACGCGAGTTCATAATATTGCAACGGTCCTAACGCAATCTTAAGATAAACCTTGAATTAGGCTTTGGTTTCAGATTTGTCTCAGTTGGTCATACGCCGACATTACTGTCTTTGCTTATTTTGTCACATAATGTTCGGGATGTCCTTGTAAAACAATGTTTTGTTAAATAACTTTGCCCTGGGCAGCTTCATACATTTACGTGTATTAACTGGATTATACTATTTACGTTTATATTGTATTCCAGAATCCATCGAGAATTCGAAACTGTTGTCCGATAAGCAGGTGTCGCAAGTCCGCCAGTACTTACCGAATAGTGCATTCAAATTGCTTTACCGTGCGACCGGTGATGGTATGGTGAGCTCAGTTTTCCACCAACTATGCGACAATAAAGGTCCCACTATCACCATTGGTAGCGAGGCTACGAAAGGCACCGTCTACGGGGGTTACGCATTTGTGTCCTGGGGAGGTAATGGCTATCAAACAGACTTGAAGGCTTTTTTGTTTCGCATATGCGGATCAGAATGTAGCAGTAAACGGTTTAACCAGATATCATCAAACAGCAAGTACGCTCTTTATCGCTCTTCGAGCTACGGACCGACGTTTGGTGGTGGCCATGACCTGATGTTCTTCACCGGATCCTCCAACTACAACGCAGCATCTAAGTACTTTGCCACCAGTGGTTACTGCTACGAAAGAGATCACACATACAGCGGGGGGTCATTGGGTTGTGGGAGAAGTGTCAAATGGTCAGACATCGAGGTGTACTCTGTTACATACGCAGGTGACGTAATCTTGAGAATATTTACGAGATTATTCTGTTGCTTGTTCAGTAGTGCATCAGCAACACATGTCCATGTATATCTGATCCATTAGCCCCAAAAGGAATTTTTAAAATACGTCAATAAAACGATACGTTATACATGAATCTGTTGAGTCCCCCGACGCAACTTTAATGTTAAGAAAATCGATTTTGAACCACTTTATATCATCACACCTGATTTGAAAACGTCTTTTTAGCCACAAGTTTATTTGGAGTTATATGCAGAGTCAAGCATGCCGGAAATGAAGATATCTGACGTTTTTTGTTACTGTCGGCAGATGCTAGTTGGTCGACGTGGACAGACTGGGGCTCTTGCAGTAAAAGTTGCGGAGGAGGAATTCAATCAAGAACACGGTCGTGTACGAGTTCTATGGGTGTGAATGAGTTCCGGAACTGTTCAGGTGACTCAGTGATGACACAGCAATGCAACAAGCAGAGTTGTACAGGTACCTTTAAATAGTACACATTGTAAATTGGTTGTCCTCTTAACCGGGTGCCAATCACATACATGTAGCATGGCATCTTATAGAAAGGTTTAATCGTGATATGGCATTTCAGTTACTTGATTACTTTTAATCTCTCGATGTACGCGTATGGGGACAACAGAGTAAGCCCAACCTTTAGCGGTTAGTTGAAATATTTACGTATCCCCTGTCTTTTTGAAAACTTTAAATTCTTTACATGTTTGGGCCGAACTTGGAAAATAGCGTGATCCAATAGTGAGGATGTGACATGCGTCTATTTACGAGGTTGTTTGCGTTTCCGTTGCGGGTTTTTCGGCTGATATTTCTCCAAAGGAAAGTGTTGAATTTCAGTGAAAGCAAGTAAGAGAGATTAGATGTAGCCATGGCAAGAATTGTTCGATGGCACTTGGCTTACCTCAACATTGAGTTGCTCAGGTTCGGGTTTGGAAATAACGTTGTTCAATCAGCAGAAAGAATGAGATACATCATGTGAAAACAAAGCCACATTTCGTCTCCGATTTTCAAAATTCCGAAATATAACCACGTGTACTTTTCACAAATTATTCAATTATGCTAGTTAAAGATTTTGAAAAGAAACCTTTAAAAATTCTTTTGTCATCCCCTGTCTGCTTATGGCAGGTCTGATAATCTAGAATACTATAACACCAGATGCCTGTGACGTCTAGGTGCGTTGTAATGGGCTACAACTGCATTGTGTCTTTAGTCACTGCGGCCGATTTCGCGGTACCCAAACACTAGGTCAAGTTGCCTAATTGTGAGCGGTGATAGTATAAACCTACCCATGGGAAACAAAAGTGCAAGCTCGTCGCATACATGTACATAGGCATATATATTGTTCACTTTGTTTTTCTTTCTCATAAAAAACAATGGTAAGCACTTATCAGTAACCGGCTGATGGGCGCCCAAGGTGCGATATCCGTGCGACCTGTTTTGTTATATCTAACGAAGACGCTACAAAGGAAAACGTGATACCGTCTCATAGGCGATAACCATGCGGCGCGCTTACGCCTGTCGCATAGCTTGCGAAATCCATACAACATCAATTGGCATGGGTAGGATTATCTTTAAGCTAACTGTTGTAAATGGCAAAACAAACTTTTGGATTCGTGTAATGGGAAGCCATCGCTAGCTCCCAATGCTGGTGATTTAGAGTTATTCGGCTACCATCTTGGAAACTTTTGTAATGTGTTCTCGATATGTTTCAGTTGCATCCACAGGGAGACCTGGCGTACGAAACTACACTCAAGGTTCGTGCCGACATAGTCGGGGTTGCCTTTACTTGAATGTACTTGAATAGCGTTTAAAGTAGTCTGTTGAATTGTTTAATGATCTTGAACAAATATATTGCGCGCATGATCTGAGATTGTGTTCAATTTTTCACATGGGGCCTCCTAACTGCTTTATCGTATTCGCTGCTATTTAGGTGAATATATTTGTGGGAACAACGGAGTGCGAGTGACGTTTCCTGCACGTCTCTCAAACGGAGTGACGTATCGGCAAGCCTTCATCAAGGGATTTCCTGGCGACTCAAGCTGTTCTACATCTGACGACGGAAGTGGAAGTTTCGTCCTTGACATTAGGAATCTTCCCAAATGCAACATCATGGCAAATGTAAGTGGGACAATGAGAATAAAGGACAGCATTTAAGGAAATACAACGATGGTTTTAATTATGACGTTGAAAGTAATACTGTGCTCATTGCATACCGGGCTCTCTTACAATGTGACCGACTATTATCTTAGCATACCCATGCCAGATGTTGTAAATTTTCCATGGCCTATTATTCGAATGTCTTCTTTGCGAACCAGTGGAAACAAGTTCATTTGTTGCCGGTTTTGACATTTCGAATTGTTTTTCTATTGAGCAAGATATCTTATGAAAGTAAAATTAGCTTATAGACTGAATTATATCTAGACTTTACAACAGATATGGATAACGAGCAGAAGTTAGTGATGAAAAAAGAAGCCCCCGGGTAAGTTTTCCGTTCACATAACATAACACACACTGCTAAACATGTATCGAGATTCTACTATATACATGTAAATGTCTCACATTATTTCCCTACAGCCAAACGGTGAGGTGAGTTTCCAAGTGAGACTGCAGCTCCTACCGGGTTTTGATAGTCCTGAAGACGGCTACGTTAACATTTCATGTAATACCAAAGGTGATCCAATCTCTCGCAATCTCTCGGCGGAATTAAGAGTTTTTGCGTAAGTACCTCGCTGGTAAACCATAGGCTATAAGTTCAAGCACTGATGTCCTTTCGGAACACTCAACACTGCCACTTCCTAATCTCAATCTTACTATCATTCCTCTCGTCATATTATTGCAAAATAAATGCGCATTTTGAAAAACAAATTGATGTTGCTGACTTAGTGGGGACAAATAAAACAACAAGAAAAATAAATATTTTAAGTTGTATTGGGAATTTCAGGGTCACAGCTCTACAAATAAATATTTCACAGAAGGAACCAGATGGGTTCCTTAATTACAAGAGATAACACACACATTTCCGATACCCAAAGTGTAACTGAGTATCGGATACTAAGTGGCACAGGTTAGCATAGTACCAAATGGGTACATACTACCAAATGGGTATTGGCCGATTGCCTACCAACTGGGTCGAGCAAAGCGGCAAATTCAATAACAAGTACCAAGTGGGTACAAACTGCCAAATGGGCAAATATCATATAAAGTACCAAGTGGGTACACCAAACAGCCAACTGGGCTATAACAACCTGCAAAGCAGGTTCCGGACAAGCTGAGTGAGCAGACCAGCCGGAGTGATAAAAAGAGATATTGTAAGGAACGTGGTGTTGTGGCTCAGTATGTGACGAGAGCTGTGACCGGGGTGGAGAGAAGCAAGCTGCAGTAATGGACGCTCAAGTACAGGTCTGGTCGCTAGCCAATGACGTCGGTTCTTACCTGGCGGTAACACGCTCCGGGCTTGAAGACGGTACGAGCAGTGGCTGTAAAAACGACAATAACCAACAGCAGATTTTGTTCGGCAAAAGGGGTGGAGCGTGGTAAAGGTAGAAAACGGTTGACGTGAAATTTTGTGGTACCCCGGGTAGGGAGGGCGGGAGAAGTATAAACTTGTCTAATTAGAAAAACTTACGAGTGAATGTACTGTTGCTTGAGGCTGGGCCAACAGGAAGCTGGAGACAAAGAACAAACAGCGCAACCATCGGACTTGGTAGGAACTAACCAGGAGTTGGATATGAAGCATGAAGGGCTCTATAATGGTATTTGCCCAAATAATAGGATTTATGTCAGAGTGCCATAAATCTCATTATCGTTAAAATATTCACAGCTCAGATGAGAAGCGATTTTTGGTCGTGACAAGAAGTGACAGTACGTTATTGCTCGACCCCAGTAAGGCGTGGTCAGTTGTGATTTTGCGTGGCGTGTCCTTTATTTCCGAGTGCATAGCTGCAATTAGTGATCAACTGGTCTTCTAATCTGACAAATAAATTTTATATTGGGAAGGGATCTCAGACAAGGGTTAACCTACATGTAAGTAAAACTGTGACTCACAGATGATGCGTAATTCGAACATATATTCGTTTGAAACGTATTAATGCACCGCACCCATTAACAACATCAGTGGTAGTTAAGTTACATGTATCTGTACAGGACAGACTTTTCACATGTTCAGTATGGATGATCCATTTGTCAAAGATTTCCACTTTCCCTGAAAGGTGTTTTCGAACTCTTAGCAATTGTTGTTGAGGAGCTTTCCGCTCATGTTAAAGTTCTCTTTCTTGTGGGAATTATGACGACTGCTTCTGGGACTGAAATGAAATGTTTACACATGACAATTAGCACCACTGTATCATTTTGGTAAGTATAAATGGTACAGGAAGGGGTTATCGAAGACAAACAAGCAAATGTATCTGACCATTGAGATTTTGGACTTACATGGAAGTCTGTCTTCCTCGAAATATTGTGTTTTTGATGGTATCTACTACACATAGAAACATGACGCTGCTACGCCCCCTATGGTGGCGAATTTGTAGCTCTTACTTGGCTGTATACTACTGTCGATAGACTCTGGAAACGATACGTTAACTAACCGTCTGCCTTGAAGTTCACTCATGAGACAGCGTAAGAAGGTTGTATGTTCTTTGATACTCTCGTCCTCCGGAAAGCTGGTGACTACCTGGATCTTGGGGTGCACATCGTAAACTGGCTTAATATAATCAGTTTTACGCTTGAGTTCCCACCACCAACTTCATCAGAACGTGGGGTTGTTCGAACTCCCTGACAAAGGGGTAAGAACGCTGTTAGTAAGGAAGAGGACGGGCTCGCTGAGTCTAAATTACTTGATTCTGCTCTATCATCGTGTGTGTATCCTAACTGGGCTCTGAAGGGAACTGTCCCACAAAGTACTAATGTTAGTACTAGGGAGAGAGAAAAATGTATGTCGTGTTTCGCTTGTCAACACTCCACGGGATCAGTTAGCGTGCCCCACTAGGATATAATTCCTCCTGATCAAAAGTGCGCTGTTTTATACCAAGTGGATTGTGCTTCCTGTGAGGCTTACTATAAACATGAAGGAGAGACTGGTCATCAGTTAAAAGCTCGTAATGACGAGCATTAAGAAATCTGTTATGTCAGGCTGGTTGTCTTCAGTTCACGGACACGATCTGTTAGCATTTTGAACAGTGAAAACAGGTATATTCCTACGGGATTAGGGATTTCGAAGCAGTCTACATCAGACGCCATGCCTTTTTATACACAGAGACGGGGCAGTCTACATAACTGAACGTTCCCAGGAAGACAGCTGTCTATGGCAGTCGAAAGACTTCGTGTTCTTGTTTAATACCTGCACTATGCATTGATTAATTTATTTCCCGGCAAAACATCTGTACCCGTTCAGGAGGATTGGAAACGTGAAAGTACACACCGAAAAAACCTGCTGCGGGTTTTTAGATCAATGACTTCAGTGGCCGCTAGTTTGCAAAATTAGTTAACAATTTCCGGCCTTATCTTGATAACTGGAGACTAGGAATTCCAGGGCCAGGGCGCAAACACACAACATGCTACATAAGACCTGTTCCAAGTAATTGCATTGATTTGCGTAGTTGTTGGTTTCAGAAAATGGAAAGATCTCAACGCTGAAAAAGCTGCGCCACCGTCATCTTCTCTGCACGCCTACATCGGTGGGCAACCGATCTCACTGGCTACACTGGGAGTACGATTCCAATTGTGTGCGGAGCCCAAATTTAGTGACGATAATCGTATGTATCCGCGCTGTGCAAAACGAGCGTACCACAAGTATACTGTGTTACACCCATAACGAGTTTATTAGGCATCACATTCGAGTAATACCCGCAAATTGACATCCGAAGAATAATGTTTTGCTAGCCTAATTTTTTACAGTGAGCCGCTTCGTTTCCTTGCAACTAACATTTTGACTTTCACAAGGCTCCCTCCCTTGGTTTTCCTCGTCACTATTGCGTTTCAACCCTTTTGCCCTCAAGATAACAGTTTTATTTGCATGGCAAGCCATATTGCTTAAAGATCACCATTCACTGGCCTGTAATACATTTTGTTTTAGCATACAAAGGCGCTCTCATAGTCGATGTTATAACAATTGATACTTCCGGAAAGAAGTTTTACATCATAAAAGAAGGGTAAGTCTAACCAAAGTACTCAATATAGAACTATCACAAGAAAGCAAAATTTTGTGGAACATTTGTAGTGTGAATATATTATTTGCTTTAGCCAGTTTGGAAAACCACTGAAAATTCTCAAGGAGCCTTAAATTGCCCCTGTATACACGAACAGCACTTGAAATATACTGTGCGTGCGGCATTGTAGATTTCAGTTATTCATTGTTGTATCTTTTCAGATGCAAATCCAACACCATAACTCAAGTGGGTCCCAGTTTCCCCACAACCGATCCCTTGAGCAAAGCCATGTGTGTTGACATGACAACGTTCAGGTTTTACGGCCAAACCTCCACCATTTATGAAGTCACCGTAGAGTTTTCGCGAGAAACAAAAAATCAGGTAATATTTATTAGTAAAACCATATAATGTAAGTTATTTGGCATTAAATGTGGAGGACTCTAGATAAATCAAAAGTGCTTACTTGTAATTTATATGAAGCATTTGGTAAATTTTACGCGCTGCTGTTTCAGACGAACGGAAATACGTGTAGCACAGTTGGACGTAAACGAAGGTCTGCAGACGGTGAATCTGTCAGACAGGTATTAGAGATGGAGTTAAAAGTCTCCAACGAAGGTAAATTTATATGTAGTTCTGTAGCATCTCTCCAAATGCTGCATGTCATCATATTGTAGGAATGAATAATCAGACTCACATGAAACTTTTAGAAAATGAACTTGCTTTTATGTTCTCCAAAACAAAATCAGGAATTGTTTTCCAAATGTTCCAGTTTTGCATATGAGGTTACCAAAAGTATCACATTTAGGTTTTAATGAAAAATTCTAAAATTGTAAACGAAATGATGATTTCGAAACTATAACATTTTTCTTTGGATTTCGTCTTGAACATTCATACAAAATGAAATTTGGTGACATGTCCCAGTTAATATTATATAAAAACCAAGAAAATGTCTATTTGGCTAATCATACCTCAGAAATGCCTGATTCGATTCATACGAAACTTAAAATACTTTTCTTAAGGACAGGTTCTCTAAACTGGTGTTCGAAATTATTTTTAAAATGTTCCCCTTTGCATAAGAGGCTATTAAATAGGGACTGGAAATATTTTCCACGGAAAAGCTTCGAAGTTACACGTAAAGTTTGATCTGATACTTATATGTATTGCAATTCAGCACCTATTTGGTTAAATGTAAAATTAATACTTGTCGAAATGGTCCTACGTGGCATTAAACCATTTTGAATTAGTATCCATTTGTTCCGTACTCGGAGTAGACGTGATTTTTGGGTTTGCAAAGAACATACGATTCGTTATTGCTAACACTCCGAGCAAATTCTCAAAAAGCAACGAGATGTCAGCTCTTTGGCAAATATTTTCTAATCGGTGTAAGGAGAAAATTGAGACCCGTTTTATAGCGATAAATGATCCAAATCAAAAGTTCAATTTTAAGCCGCTTCAGTTACATAACCAAAAACTCGTCTTCCTCTCTTTAAGCAAGTTATGTAAATGCATGGTTTTGGACCGAATGTCACTGTCTATTTACAGACGGATTGCCCGAAAACAAAGACCAATACAAGGAGGACTTCAAAACCGACGACTGTAGAGGATATGTTAACATCACTGTGTTCTATGCTGTGGCGTCAGTTCTTGCTTTCCTTTTGTTGCTGGTCATTTGCTTGGCGGGCTTTTTTGCCAAACGTAACTTCACTTACCCGGAAAACAAAGAATAAAGACATGCCTCCCGTTCAGTAACGTTGGGACCTCGCTAAACAGTAAGACTTGAGGTATTGCCGTGTATTTTACATGTAAATGAGAACACGTGGCTTTGTCTAGATTTTAGCTAGGTCCTAGCGTAAGTCCTAGCGTTACTGAAAGCACGCCCGAACGTCATGACATACATGTACTGTTGTTATTTGAGTTATTGTAAGCCTGTTTCTAAACAAATAACGGACGTCATCAAAAAATTAATATTTCTTAAATAAATTAGTAAATCGTTCAAGTATTGCCACGTGCATGCTGGTCAAAGTATGTTTGCTTTAAAATCTACAAATCACGGTCTCAGTTTTCATCCATTCTGAATAAATATTAGAAGAAAACGAAGTTACTTCTTAGCAATTCCTTAAGTTAACTACACAGATTTTGCAGTTAAGTTGCGTTTTTGTCGAAATAAATCAACGTTTTGTTTTAGTTGGCTTTGCACTGGGAGTTGTCCTATTTCAACATCACAACGTGGGTGGAGCACCACCTGTCGAAAATATGTGAACGTTTAGATAGAATTGAGACCTATTCTAGTCGAATATGAAGGGTTATTTTTGTGAGCGGAAACTCGAAATTGACAGATTCAATTTATTTTGGAAGCTACTGAATGAATTTGACCTGTTACATCAATATTTTGTGTAAATGAATAATTTATCGGGGATGCAACGCTTATCAAATTAATTAGGGACCCAATTACGTTTGAATAGGAAAAGTGCCAACTTAAAATCACTTTCAATCTTACATGTATGGCTGTGAAATCTCAACGTCGGGTTTGCAAGAACGTGCTACGTCCGTGTGACCTTTGATAAAATAACACAGCGCGCATGAATTTAGACCTTGCTAGCCCGCCGTATTGCTCGTCATACCTGTTACTAAATTCATGAATTCTTTCTCCATTACTTAGATGAGGTGAAATGATATCTCGGATCAATGACAAAATCTCCGTGGTATTTTTTTCAAAATTTGGAAGCCAGTTCCAAAATCTAAAGTCTGATCCAGCTTGTTAATAACACTAATAAACCGAAACGTTGACTTGGATATGAATCGCGTCTCTGTTTTTATTTTCAAATTTCTTCTGTTCGTGAGCTACTCAACAATAGGATATTTGTCCCCTATTCACGGCCTAAGCATAAATAACATAAAACTTGCTTATTACCACTGACAAGTTAGTCTCGCAACTGTCCTTGTCTTAATGTCACTTTGCTTTCGGCCATAAGATTGAATTGAGTTTTCGGCATATATTGAAATGAATCAGCCCGGAGTTGGGTTGCCAACATCGTTGATTTTTACTTGGTTTTACACATCGATTTCCTGGATAATGCTATGGAGAGATTTGAAACTTGCTTTGTGTGGTGACATCACTTATGTATAATTTGCATTTTAGGTAGTTTAGTTTTAAAGAATCGTCCCGATGCACGAAAAATGAAATCGCATTAACTTGCACAGAGTTATCTTACCACATTATATACAATGTACAGTGCCAGAATTCTAGAATTTCAAAACACAAAACTAAAAATCCCCTCCTTTATGACTAGAATACGAGTTAATTCCCTCTAAACCCCGATTAAATCTCAACAGCTGTTGTCGAAATCACAGGTACTTTCATAAATTAACATTTAGCACCTAGGCAAAATTACGTCTTACGAAATTCCGGCAAGAGTTCAACACATATCGTAATTTATGTTAACAGAACTTTGACTAAACATACCAATAATTCCGTCAAAGTGTAAATCCATCAAAGTTGATGCACGCGAGGTCTGGTTTGCGTCCTGCTGTTTTCGGACACGCCATACTTTCCGGGCGTTCTGTTAACTCTGGGATTGATTCCGGCTTACGCTTGTTTTACCAAAACTCATATTATGCACGCCTGCTTTATTTCCACGACATCGCAGTAATCAGTTTTAGTGGAATGACGATGACTCCTTTGTCTGATATTTACCGCATACGGTGTGTAAGGATATAAACATTTATAGTTTATTAGCCACTTAGCAAAGGTGTTGTTGTCTCATAAGCCGGTGGAGGTTTTCCAGTATACAGACAACACGAATTCATAACAACTATTTACTTATTAATACTCAGCAAATATTGTTGTGTTCTGCCTCTTGGCACATGTGAAGAATGCTCTCGCTTTGCCAAGAGAATAAGGTTAAAAGAATTTGATCAGCTCGTAGATGCACGTTACCATTTCTAATTTCCAGTACTTTTACATTTTTGTGCACCACCGATGTTCTATACCATTATTACTAGCGCTATAAAGTGACACATATAGGCGTAGAAAGTATTTTTATGAGATCAGCCCAAGGATGAATTACAATCGGATGCTGGTGTCACAGCCTACTGCTCTACTTACTAGCCTTAGTTCACCTCACTGTGTGTCTGACTATTTACTGTAAATCGTAATTGACAAAAGACCTTAATTTCAGAGAACGTCTGACAGACAATGGGGAAAATTGACGATTTAAAATATAACCACAAAAAACAACTGACTTTATTGCTGTATATCTTATATAGCATTAATCTACAAAATGGACTTTGCGGACGTAAAACCTATGAGACCCATTTAGGTGTCAAAGAAAAGTTTGCTGTTTTGATATTAATTTCAGCATCAGAAACATTTTCTACATGCTCAGCGTCCGAATATTGGTGTGCAGATACATGTACATCTCCAGAATTAACTGTTCAATTTATTCTAAGTTCTGTAAAGTCTTGTCAGGAACTGTACTCTCTCTGATACAATGTACATAACGCATTGATTCAATGAATTAAGTAGAGATCACTGATTGCTTCAGCGTCAGAACCCTTATCGCTTTTATATTTGAATTTCAATGGTAGTTAAAATTACGCATTAAATTTGTAAAAGTAATTTTATATTTGATTGTATGGGCTTATTGACAAATTTATTACGTAATTATTCGGAAATAAAATAACGGTGTTCGGTTACTTGACGTGTTTATCTTCAGGAGCATATGAACAAATTTTGCTCTTGAGACCCAAAACATTTATTGCTGTTTTTAGAAAGAAACTTGCAAACTGGTACGTGTTTAAACAACACAAGTTTGTTTGCGCTGAGTTTAAACGTGGGAGAGTCGCGCTAAAAATGCAGTGGTTGTAAGTCCTGTGGACTACATGTATGCGCAAAAATTTAATGAATCAGACATCAGGTTTTTAGTAGCATTTTAT
>NMRA01000398.1:257201-378120 GCA_002633005.1 Phoronis australis | reverse complement strand
AGTGGAAAATTTGGTCAAATATGACTCATTCCACACCAAGAAATTGCCTCATTTTGCCCCCCAGAACACTTCCCTTGTATCTCCTAAACCACCAAACTTTGTGGTGTCATACTTTACCCATTTTCTCTCATCCCTAATGTGATTTATCAGACTAAACATGGATCTGAATGGTTGACCCCCCACCTTGCCGCTTGTTGGCTGTACAGTGGTCGGTGGATCCGTGGACTGATACTTAACACTAATAAACCGAAACGTTGACTTGGATACGAATCGCGTCTCTGTTTTTATTTTCAAATTTCTTCTGTTCGTAAGCTACTCAACAATAGGATATTTGTCCCCTATTCACGGCTTAACATAAATAACATAAAACTTGCTTATTACCACTGACAAGTTAGTCTCGCAACTGTCCTTGTCTTAATGTCACATTGCTTTCGGCCATCAGATTGAACTGAGTTTTCGGCATAATTATATTGAAATGAATCAGCCCGGAGTTGGGTTGCCAACATCGTTAATTTTTTACTTGGTTTTACACATCGATTTCCTGGATAATGCTGTGGAGAGATTTGAAACTTGTTTTGTGTGGTAACATCACTTATGTATAATTTGCATTTTAGGTAGTTTAGTTTTAAAAAATCGTCCCGATGCACGAAAAATGAAATCACATTAACTTGCAAAGAGTTATCTTACCACATTATATACAATGTACAGTGCCAGAATTCTAGAATTTCAAAATACAAAACTAAAAATCCCCTCCTTTATGACTAGAATACGAGTTAATTCCCATTAAACCCCGATTAAATCTCAACAGCTGTTGTCGAAATCACGGGTCCTTTCATAAATTAACATTTAGCACCTACGCAAAATTACGTCTTACGAAATTCCGGCAAGAGTTCAACACATATCGTAATTTATGTTAACAGAACTTTGACTAAACATCCCAATAATTCCGTCAAAGTGTAAATCCATCAAAGTTGATGCACGCGAGGTCTGGTTTGCGTCCTGCTGTTTATGGAACGTCATACTTTCCGGGCGTTCAGTTAACTCTGGGATTGATTCGGGCTTACGCTTGTTTTACCAAAACGCATATTATGCACGCCTGCTTTATTTTCACGATATCGCAGTAATCAGTTCAAAGTTTAGTGGAGAATGGCGTTGACTCCTTCGTCTGATATTTACCACATACATTGTGTAAGGATATAAACATTTATAGTTTATTAGCGACTTAGAAAAGGTGTTGTTGTCTCATAAGCCGGAGCAGGTTTTCCAGTATACAGGCAACACGAATTTATAACAACTATTTACTTAATAATACTCAGCAAATATTGTTGTATTCTGCCACTTGGCACATATGAAGAATGCTCTCGCTTTGCCAAAAGAATAAGGTTAAAAGAATTTGATCAGCTCGTAGATGCACGTTACCATTTCTAATTTCCAGTGCTTTTACATTTTTGTGCACCACCGATGTTCTATACCATTATTACTGGCGCTATAAAGCGACACCTATAGGCGTAGAAAGTATTTTTATGAGATCAGCCCAAGGATGGATTACAATCGGATGCTGGTGTCACAGCCTACTGCTCTACTTACTAGCCTTAGTCCACCTCACTGTGTGTCTGACTATTTACTGTAAATCGTAATTGACCAAAGACCTTAATTTCAGAGAATGTCTGACAGACAATGGGGAAAATTGACGATTTGAAATGTATCCACAAAAACAACTGACTTTAATTCTATATACAGCTGTGATAAAGCTTGATAACTTGAATAAGTCTACCTTATTTAGCATTAATCCCCAAATGGATTTTCCGGACGTATATAATATGATTCCCATTTAATAGTCAAAGAAATGTTTAAAATTTGAATATTAATTTCAGCATCAGAAACATTTTCTGCATACTCAGCTTCCGAATATTGGTGTGCAGATACATCTCCAGAATTAACTGTTCAATTTATTCTAAGTTCTGTAAAGTCTTGTCAGGAACTGTACTCTCTCTGATACAATGTACATAACGCATTGATTCAAAGAACTGAGTAGAGATCACTGATTGCTTCAGCGTCAGAATCCTTATCGCTTTTATATTTGAATTTCAATGGTAGTTAAAATTACGCATTAACTTTGTAATAGTAATTTTATATTTCATTGTATGGGCTTATTGACAATTTTATTACGTAATTATTCGGAAATAAAATAACGGTGATTGGTTACTTGACGTGCTTATCTTCAGGTGCATATGAACAAATCTTGCTCTTGAGACACAAAACATTAATAGCTGTTTTTAGAACGAAACTTTCAAACTGGTACGTGTTTAAACAACACAAGTTTGTTTGCGCTGAGTTTAAACGTGGGAGAGTCGCGCTAAAAATGCAGTGGTTGTGGACTATGCGCAAAAATTTAATGAATCAGACATCAGGTTTTTAGTAGCATTTTATCTTAAAAATTCAAAAGAATTATACTGTAGCGCAACAGAAATAGCCACTATACTCCNTCAGTGAAATGGAACCCGATTGGGGGAGTCACTCACAATTCTTGAGCACGCATACAGGTGCCACGCAGATGTCAAGGAGTGACCCCCGGGATACGAGCACACACATCTTCAAACAAAGACAAAAACATAACCTCTGTTACGACGATAGTCATAAGATGACCTATGTTTGGAAAATTGATCAGACAAATGGTAATTATGATGTGCAAAGAGTAAATTATGCTCATATTTTGTAATTTGTCGCTTGCGCCGAGGCTTGTTTTCTTTACAATACCGTTTATTTCAACCTAAAAGTAACACAGGAAATTAAAAGAATATTGTCCACAAAACAGTATATGCAGGCAGAATAACAAATATAATAACAAAAAATATGAACACGATTATTACTGACAGATATTGGAATAGCAAAAGACGATTTTTATGTATTGCAACATAATAGATTCGATAATAAACGATCTTAATTACAGGCATACCGACACATTCACACAAAAGCACAAAAATACCTCATCAATGAGGCTTAAAGTCCTTATGTTAAAATGTCAATGTGTGTCCATTATCCATAAATACTTAATGAATAAAATCTTATTTTCGATACCCTTTTGTTATATTCTTTTCGCCTTTCGCGCCACAAGCGTTTTTTACCTGTATTTGATCCTTCTCTGTGAGCAGATAATTATCGTAAGTCATCGGTTATTTCCGTACCCACATTTTCGGCTCGTCAGTTCAGGAACTTATCCTGAACGCCGCCATTTTTTCCTTGTAACTGAATGTTCCATCTCTTGCTCGAAATGTCTTCATTATATTCTTTTATTAGTAATATCTCGCGATTCGTTTGTATATATAAATATATATATATATATATATATATATATATATATGTATGTATATATATATATATATATATTTATATATATAATGTATTTATACTTCGTAGTTAGTGGTCGTTAAATTTTTTTGAAATGTTACGCGTACTTTTGTTTATTATGTTAAAATAGCATTGGTAGAGCGGTCGAACCAATTTTTTTCGTTTTGAAAAAGTACTTTGCTTTCATCGGAAAGATAATGCATCCTACTCAGTATAAATAAAAAAGTATCAAAATCGGACAAGCAGTGCACAGTTATTGCAATTTTTTGGCGAAATTTACGTCACTTTGAATCGGGTCGGCCGTCTTGGACGACAGCGGTATAAGTTACGAGTTTAAAACTTTGTGTAAATTGTTTTCGCCAACAATTTATGGTGAAGTTTAAAGAGATATATCTTTACTTACTATTCAACAGTTTTCACCAAATTCCTGCCTTGCAGTTGTTACTTATTAAGTGATAGATGTGCTCCCAATTCTCGTTGGACTCATTTCTAGCGGCACCGACAACATGGAGACCTTTACTGAACTGAAAAGCATGTTCAACAGCTACTTCGTAATTTGCGAAGATTTAGCGTTGACTGATTGTGACAAACATTGCTACAAAAAGGAACTTTGTTCCATTTTAATGCAAAAATAAGGTATTTTCGAATTATTTTACTATGAATTCCCCATTCAGGTGATCTTACACTAAGCTAAAAAATTGTTGAAATAATTTTTAAAATGTTTTTTGTTTGACAGTCAACTACTATTGATTATATTTGATATTTTGACGATAGTCTTCATACTGCTAGCTGGCAGGCTAGCTAACCTTAGGGCTGCCGGGGCAGTGTGACACAGGGCCAACCATCGCGTGTATTTATGGAAGTGTCTGAAACTACCTTTGTATTTTTACGGCATTTATGACTTGAAACTTTTATTGCTACAAAACGGCTTGCAACCGCATGGCTTTACCGTTCGCCAGTTCCAGGTTTCGGTCCGCCCAGGGTCCGATCGGCTGCGGGCCCGAGTGCTGCAAAATAATTTCTGTCAAAATTTGTTCGCCACATTTCGTCAGCAAATTCGATAAAATTTTGATTTTATTAACGTTAAGGCGCGCTTTTGATTATTTTATCCCCGTTTGCAGGCTGGTAACAGACACTGCTCCAGTCGCACAGACGCCATATACTAAGCCTGTGTAGTTGACGTATGAATCAACTCTGCTTCAAAAATTGGAGTTTCCTTATTACATTGTTTACAATTCCATTAATTCATCAATACCCATTTCCCAAGTTAGGCCTACGGTTCGCTAAATGTCACGTTTGAACAGTGTGTTTCAATCGTAAAATCCAATACCGTTCATCACTTCACCTAATCTCTCGACTCGTGGACAAGTTTTATGTAATCTGCAACAGGCAGAAACAAAGGCCAATAGTAACACTGAGAAGTAGAGGCCAAACTGATCACGGAGCGAAAATGAAGAATAGGGAAAAACACTTGCCTGAGCTCTGTGGAACGACTTCCTGTCACGGGGCGTCTCAGATCTTCAACCAAAATTATAACAAAGTGTTACGAATTGGAATGGTAAGTTGCCCGCATCAGTAACAACCTGCGTTCATTGTTTTTAAAGCACGATTGTCATATTTGACTGGCTATTTCCGCGATAGCGCTGACAAAATGAAATAAAATTTGTTGGAATATGACGATAGAGTACATGTATGGCAGAGACAAAGGACAAGACGTTCAGTTCCTCGAGAATTTAATTTTCTTGTATGTTCATGATTTAATACAGTGGGACTGCACAGCGACAATCTTTGTGGTCCACTTGGACCTGCTGTGGAATATACAAAGGATTCACACAATGACTCTAAAGGTTGCAAAGCGTCATTCAGTCAGAACACGTTTCTCCTATGACTGCGATATTGGGTTAAGGGGAAGTGGGATTTGCGCTTTCAGAATGGCGTGTCTCCGGTTTCCTATCGATAAGCTGTTTTCAACTTTTCTCGGGAGAGCTATCCACGCAATCACAGTAAAGTAATTTCCGAGAATCCTCGTCTTCAGCTGTATTGCTACAGTGACCAATAGTTCTGAGTGTAAATCATTTGGCACGTTTTGTCAATGTTAAATGCACCATGCATGTAGTTCACTACCTGCGTTGCTTCTGTGACATACATGTATGTAACTCGTCACATGTATACATTTAAATTCGGGCAGGAGATTTGATTTGAGTGATAGCTCTGCAACCGTGCGGTTTAGGGTGGTTCTGCAAACCATTTTTCTCACGCTATGTACCCTGTATTTGAAATTAACAGAGAATGAACAACAGGATTTTGCTATACACATGTGCAATATTACTACAACGGATATGATTCTGTCAATAAAGTTTTATACAGCATTAACTCATTCTGTCTTTGTAGGTAGTAGTGCTTCTCGCCAGTCTTACTACAGCTGCAGTCAATGTAGTGCTATCCTTTGCCAACTATTACCAATATCCATATCATAAAACGGTGACAAAGACATTTACAGCTCACAAACCGTTCCCCAGTGTCTCAGTATGCAATACGGCGCCAGCAACAAAAAGCCACTTGACTACAGTTTTCATGAACCTGTTCAGTGTCTTAACGGAATGTATGTCAGGAACCAGTGGACTGTATACTACAAAAAACAAAAAATATGGAGGATATCCACTTATTTACGATAACCTCGATAGAGCTGCTGATTACACATGGAAGATGCAGGATATTGTTATTGACTGTATTTACGACAGCAGCCCGTGCAATACTAGTAAAATTACAGAATTTCTAAGTCCCTATTACGGGCGTTGCTTTACGATGAATATGGATGACAATGCTACGAAAAAAACTGGAGACGAGAACGGACTTTCGCTGATTCTTTACTCATACGCTGTTGACTCAAGTTTGGAGCAGCAAATTAATGGTACATCGACGTATTCCACTTTGACAGATCTGAACTCTCACGGTCTCAGAGTGATTGTGCATAATGAAGGAGAATTTGTAAATCCGTCTGAAAATTCCCTCAAAATAGCCGCCGGGCTTTCCACCTCCATAGCAGTTAAGCCTGTCAAAATAAGACGTCTTGGTCCTCCATTTGAATCCAACTGCACCCAAAACAAGTTTTCTTTCGAAAACTATCGCCATTCGAAAGCAAATTGTTTACGGGCGTGTGAACAGACGCACGTGATCGATAGATGTCACTGTAAAGATTCAGACCTGCCAATACATCACCATCCTCTAGTGTCGTTTTGTGGTAACTTAACAGCTATCCACAACTGTACATACGAAAAGTGGTCGAACCAAGTAGATTGCATGCTGAAAGCAAAGAACGAATTCCAACAAATGTCGAATAAGCACTGTGATTGTCAGGAAGCTTGCGAAGAGTATAATTTTAAGTTAACCCAGTCTGCGTTTAGTTGGCCCAATAAGTACGTAACAGCGGCTTTTTACAGACATTTTGTTGCAAAAAAGACTTCGTCCGTTGCCTATAAACATATGTCTAAATACAGTATGGAGTTTATATTTAGAAATAAACTGATTAATGAGCACTTTGCGCAGGTGAACGTTTTTTTCAATAACGACGAAGTCGAACTGATTACCGAGGTACCTAAGTATCCCAATGGGCATTGGAGCTTGCTGTCAGAGATCGGAGGGCATTTGGGTTTTTGGTGCGGCGTTTCTATTCTGACATTGACCGATGCCTTATTTTTCCTATTCAATGTAGTAATTAGTGGTCGAAAATCCCACACAGTCGCAAATTTGGTCAATGTTAGAGAGGCTAAGAACATTGAACAATGAACCAGCAATGTATTGTCGTTTTCATAAATGTACATGTATCCTTGTCTCGTAATCGTTCCGATGTTCGCTTACGACGTCGCATATCAATCGTTCACGCAGGCAAAATACACAGAGAGTGGTCTAATAGGGCCGTCCCGTATTACAAGGCGATTGAACTACACTTTATCCCTGGGATAATAAGTTGTATGATCTGGTTTAGGAAATCAGGCACATTTTCGTGTCTCTCATTGATCTCGCGAAGGCGATGAATTTCGCATTACACATCCCACAGGCATTTATCCAGTTTATCAAACATTCTCACATCGGAGCAGCCCTAGGCACAGCAGTAATACTTCTTTGGCATCGGTAGCACAAATATATCGAGTAATGCAACGGAGAAAACTGGCTGATTTTTATGGCATTGCGACATTCGAGTGTCGCCGTGGAATCCAGGACGACCCTATTGGCGAACGCAACATTCACAAGACAAACGAAAGTAGGAAACACATCGTATGCGGGATTCCTTACCTCGATTCGGCCTAACAAGCCAGCTTTAGTTTGACATAGAGTACAAGGAAAAGTCCAGTCATTGCACTATTCTGCTGACATTCAGAAGGTGTTGCAAATGCCGACCTGTGAAATCTGGTAGCATAAATCACTAGTATTGCTATGGAAACGGAATGAACGATTGAGGAACAAGTTGTCAGGTGTTAGATATGATATCCAAAGGGACCGCCTGATACATGTGTGCTGATGTTGTAAGTGGTTTTCCTAAAGAGGCAGTTCCATCGTCTATTCGTCCAATAAGCTATCTTTTGAGTTAGAGCAGTCACTGATACAAAAAGGGTCTCACCTTTTTCTTTACTAAAACAAGAAGTGTTTCTAACTGGTAATTCAACATTACTAGAGACAATTTTCAACGCATTGGAATTATTTGACAGATCAACTTGAAATAAACGTTCTCAACAATGACGCACTCTCAATTCTCTATTAACCAAGTTTCGTCACCTCAGAAATTGTAAGACCACTTGTTGTTTAACTTATCAAAATGATCTCAATTTGTTCCTCTGTCAAAGCAAGGTTCAATGCCAGGTCTCTAAAAAACTCACAGATCACACTACTGTTTTGAACAAGGCTTCATATTTTGACTTGTCACAGAGTGTCATTCTATTCACCAACATATTTTCAAGACCATAAGTCAATTTTCATCTGACAAGGGTTGAGAGCAGCTTTTGTAGTTGCAATAATCCAAATCGAAATTTATTATTTTTGTGTCACTCATTCTCCCGTGGATGGTGGTGAGCGCAGGTCATCACTGACCGATGCTAATAGGTTTTGGTGTGTGTTTGTAGACTGAATACAGGTTAGTGTGTTGAAATCTTCTGAACCTTTCACCAATTCGAGCTCAATGACGGGTTTGAAGCGGGGTAACGATATCATGGGAACCCTAACATTCTTTCATATTCTATTTGGCACTTCTGGGGTGCGAATGTCTGTCATGGACGATACTCTGCCTGCCCCCCGAACTCAAAATCATGGATCCGTTCCTAGATGTAACATCCAAACATTCCGAATTGACTGATCTTGAGAAATACATACACTGTTTAGGTATACAGCTCCATTTTTTGAAATATGCCTCCTGTAAGAAAAACTGAGACTAAATAGTTGCGTTGCACCTAACTTTTTAACACTCTTAAGCCATTAGAAGGCGCAAAAGGAAGCAATAAAATCACTCCCTATATATTTAATGCTCACTTCCGATTTATACATTCTCGACACACGCCCAAACCACGCACGTTTGCCTTTAGTCCATTATTCTTTCCCAAGACTTGTCTCCTGAGCAGGTGACGTTTTGACAGATGGTATAGAGTCCGGTGAGTGCATTGTCAACGTTCAAAGCGAAATTCTTACTTGGTCTCGGTCTCCAATCTTTTTACTCGAAATGGAACTCGAAAATAGGTTTGGCATTTTCTACTCTACTTTTGGGCGAAATCAAGATAAGTGTCTATTATTCTATGCTCGAGTACACAATAACTTATGTTGATAATTTATTGCCCTTAGTTCACAGTTTGTAAACCCAATATTAAAGCAATAAGTTTGAGTTTTAACTCCAAATTTCGAGTTTTTACTCGTGTTTGTAGCACGAATATAAGGGTCTTCAAGGGCAAACTTGAACTAGAGACTCCTACGCATAAACTATAATGTATTCGAGCTGATAACCAATTATCTTAAGTTCGCACAAAAAGAGAAAAGAAATTGCCAAAAATAGTTTCGAGTTTTTTTCGAGTACAAAGATTAGATACCGGGCCCTGGACTAAACTGTGATAGTTACAGGCGCTAAATACACTGATGCCTAAAAGGTTTTACGTGGGCAAGATATTTTATTGAGAGCACTCTCCATGAAAGATGCGTTACTCCCACGTTCCTTCGCAGCGTTCTCATGTGACCAGATTAGTGTTGCAAATATCAACGCCATGTCACCAGGATTTGGTGGTATGCACTTCACTGTCCTATCCAGAGTTAATTTTGGGGTTCAGAACTTTCCTACTGGACTGGAGAATGGCACCCGTGCTAAACAGCATCCGTTCCTGCGCCGCAGTCAGACTAATCACCATAAGTAATAGCAAACAGGATAACGTATTAATTAATATGAAATAACAGGATTTGCATGTTTGTCTTGGAAATTGATACCATTTCGGCCAAAAATTAAGATTTGAAAAAACTCAGTAGAATGAGTATATTTTTGGTGCAAAACATTTTGGGGATCATCAGCGAGTTTACAAAGATTGGGGTTTCATAGTTCTATTTTAATACATCATTTAAACATTATCTAAGAAATCCGATGTTTAGTTACAAAGGTAACATGATGCTTATCTTAGCTCCACTCTCTGTAACACTGGATTTCTACCAGTTCTGTACACTCACTGCGACCAAAAATTGTTAAGCCCCTACAGTAAGTAGATTGCTCAGTTGTCGCCTGAAACCGAGAGCAAGTTGGTAGAAAAACGCCTTTCCATGGTTCCAACTAAGTGGTTAAGATTTCTTATATTTGGCTTTGACCACGTTTGTAAAACAACAAAATACACAGACTGCGTTTTTGTGATTTTGCGTCATTCCTCCGTGAGACATTCACTGAAATAATCCCCAGCACTGTTACCATTAAAAATGTAGAAAATAATCCGTAATTAAAGACTGCAAGTTAAAGCTAAATGTATGTTGCGATTAAAGAGGTACTAGGATTCGATTCCACGGTGCGGCAACTGACACATCTCTTTCGCCATAATTGTCAACGATTTGTTACTTTTATTGTTATGAGCGTCCCTCCGGAGTCGATCCTGCGTCCGCTGCTCTATCTCCAAAACCCTTTGATGTGTCTTCATAAAATTTGCACATGTGTTTCTTTCATGGATGGGGGGCATGAGCAAAATTTCGGTCGCATCCGACTACTGGTGTGCCCCTAGTGGCATATTTGTTTTTATACGTTTACCTCTGTATCTTCAAAGATCCTAAACGTACTCTCATAAAGTTTGGCATATACATGTACATGTAGGTATCTATTAGTCGAGTGACGCTATCCTCCCGTTTTCGGATGGATATGGCGTAGTTGGGCCCACCTAGTGGCCATTTTGCTGTTTTTGATCCTGCTTTTTGGCGTCCATCCATCTATTAACCAAACCGCTCTAAGGACAATTGTTAAAATTGGCGTGTATGTTCTTGCTGTGATGAAACGGATCTTGATGATTTTCCGACGACTTTAACTAGGCCTACTGTGGCGTTCTTAGTGGCATTTTTGAACTCATTGTTGTATCTCCTAAAACGTTTGTAGGTTATTTAAAAATTTAGCAAGGGTATTTATATGTTGTTGACAATGGGCGATGACGAATTTCAGACGGATCTGCCCAGCGGTGTGCCCCCTAGTGGCAATTTTAGTTTTTCACGTTTACCTCCGTATCTTCAAAGGTCCTCAGCGGATTTTCATAAAATTTAGCATATAGGCATCTACTAGTGCGATGACGCAATCATCCCGTTTTCAGATAGATTTGAAGTACTGTACGTACTGTAGTTTGCTTCACCTTGTGGTCATTGTTTACTGTTTTGGAGTCTGTTTTTGGCGTCCACCCTTATATCAACCAAACCGTTTTATGGGTGATTGTGCAAAGTGGCGTTCTCNACAGGCATTTATTCAGTTTATCAAACATTCTCACATCGGAGTAGCAGCCCTCGGTACAGCAGTAATACTTCTTTAGCATCGGTAGGACGAATATATCGAGTAATGCAACGGAGAAAACTGGCTGATTTTTATGGCATTGCGGGTAAATACAGCGAGATTCGAGTGTCGCCGTGGAATCCAGGACGGCCCTATTGGCGAACGCAACATTCACAAGACAAACGAAAGTAGGAAACACATCGTATGGGATTCCTTACCTCGATTCGGCCTAACAAGCCAGCTTTATTTTGACATAGAGTAGAAGGAAAAGTCCAGTCATTGCACTATTCTGCTGACAGTCAGAAGGTGTTGCAAATGCCGACCTGTGAAATCTGGTAGCATAAATCACTAATATTGCGATGGAAACGGAATGAACGATTGAGGAAGAAGTTGTCAGGTGTTAGATATGATATCCAAAGGGACCGCCTGATACATGTGTGCTGATGTTGTAAGTGGTTTTCCTAAAGAGGCAGTTCCATCGTCTATTCGTCCAATAAGCTATCTTTTGAGTTAGAGCAGTCACTGATACAAAAAAGGGTCTCACCTTTTTCTTTACTCAAACAAGAAGTGTTTCTAACTGGTAATTCAACATTACTAGAGACAATTTTCAACGCATTGGAATTATTTGACAGATCAACTTGAAATAAACGTTCTCAACAATGACGCACTCTCAATTCTCTATTAACCAAGTTTCGTCACCTCAGAAATTGTAAGACCACTTATTGTTTAACTTATCAAAATGATCTCAAATTGTTCCTCTGTCAAAGCAAGGTTCAATGCTAGGTCTCTAAAAAACTCACAGATCACACCACTGTTTTGAACAAGGCTTCATATTTTGACTTGTCATTCTATTCACCAACATATTCTCAAGACCATAAGTCAATTTTCATCTGACAAGGGTTGAGAGCAGCTTTTGTAGTTGCAATAATCCAAATCGAAATTTATTATTTTTGTGTCACACATTCTCCCGTGGATGGTGGTGAGCGCAGGTCATCACTGACCGATGCTAATAGGTTTTGGTGTGTGTTTGTAGACTGAATACAGGTTAGTGTGTTGAAATCTTCTGGACCTTTCACCAATTCGAGCTCAGTGACGGGTTTGGGGCGGGGTAACGATATCATGGGAACCCTAACATTCTTTCATATTCTATTTGGCACTTCGGGGGTGCGAATGTCTATCATGGACGATACTCTGCCTGCCCCCCCCGAACTTAAAATCATGGATCCGTTCCTAGATGTAACATCCAAACATTTCGAGTTGACTGATCTTGAGAAATACATTCACTGTTTAGGTATACAGCTCCATATTTTGAAATATGCCTCCTGTAAGAAAAAAATGAGACTAAATAGTTGCGTTGCACCTAACTTTTTGACACTCTTAGGCCATTAGAAGGCGTAAAAGGAAGCAATAAAATCACTCCCTATATATTTAATGCTCACTTCCGATTTATACATTCTCGACACACGCCCAAACCACGCACGTTTGCCTTTAGTCCATCATTCTTTCCCAAGACTTGTCTCCTGAACAGGTGACGTTTTGACAGATGGTATAGAGTCCGGTGAGTGCATTGTCAACGTTCAAAGCGAAATTCTTAACTGGACTAAACTTCCATAGTTACAGGCGCTAAATACACTGATGCCTTAAAGGTTTTACGTGGGCAAGATATTTCATTGAGAGCACTCTCCATGAAAGATGCGTTACTCCCACGTTCCTTCGCAGCGTTCTCATGTGACCAGATTAGTGCTGCAAATATCAACGCCATGTCACCAGGATTTGGTGGTATGCACTTCACTGCCCTATCCAGAGTTAATTTTGGGATTCAGAACTTTCATACTGGACTGGAGAATGGCACTCGTGCTAAACAGCATCTATTCCTGCGCCGCAATCTGACTAGTCACCATACGTAATAGCGTCGAATCGGACTTCCTAGTCAGCGTCCTCACGTAGATTGTTATGTGTTCAAAAATCGACAATTTCCCTTGGCAGATGAAACACTCGTCAGCTACGCTACCGTCTTCAACACATTTCTTCAAGGGCATAACTTCAAACGGGGACTGTCGGGAATGTGACACCACCAGTTATTATTGCTTTAGTTAGGCAAACAAAGAAAAAGATGGGCAAGCAAGGAAACGTTTCGGTAAAATGGCCCATTTAAATTTGTGAGTTTTAAAACAAAAGGTTTGGTGTGAATTCATAATAGTTTTTTGCTAAATTCACTTACCTTTCACTAAGAAATTTCTTAGCATGGCATTGGACATAAACATGGAAGGTATATAACTCTTTCACACAAGAAACTCGATAAATACATGTATGTCCATCCATGGATATTACCGCAGTAGCTTGCCTTTTTGCGCCAATACGCACCAACCTGTCTTGATAAATAGCGTCACCTCAACTCCTTCAGCCGTAACATTCTAAATGAACACGCTGTAGCATTGTAGAATTCCATCGTTATAGGAAACCACAGCCGAAGGTCAGTCTGTACTAACTTCAAAACCTTAATGTTTACCTCGTACAGTCCTTTACACTAGACGGCAATTTTGCATCCTTTTCATGCCGCTGGGTTTTTTCTGGTGCTGCACCGCTTAGCATTTTGAAGCAAGACGTCGAAACGAAAACGGCTCTAGGCTGCAGTATGGAAACGACATTGTGAACTTAGGCAATATCTTCCTCATGAACAAAATTCCAACAGAAAAGAACATGATACACTTGTTGATTTAGTTGATATGCTTGTTTCAGATCATTTCATTAAAGACTTCGCAAATTAGGGAGTTTCAACACTGAAACGGCAGCACTCCCTTTGAAACTGCAGGTAGCTAATTACATTTAGTTGCGAGACGTTTCTCAACTCAGTAAATTACTTGATGGATTTTAGACGATTCTCCTAAGTATGTACACAAATATTTTATAGGCGTTTGATAGAGCACGGTGCGGGATGTATCCCACGAGGAGTTTAGCGGCCTCCACGGCTCAAGAAAATGTTCAGGTTTATTTGACGTGAATTCCGGTTCATTCAAGTCAGTGGTAGCCTCTTACAGTTTACAAGTTAAATTTGCAATTCTAAAATCGTAGACATTTGTGTTTACCCTCATTTGCTAGACATATACAGTAGGTTACATGTATACAAAGTACGTGTTTGTACCAATGGTTATTCTATCGAGATTCGTGATATGCAAAAGTAATTGAACGAGGGCGAATTATCCTATTACACTGATTGCACCTCTTGTTTTGGGTGTCGTTAGTCATGTTTTACCAATGATGATCGCAAATCGCGTGACACGTACACGTGGACGCAATTTTTTGTGAATGATTTTTTTTGCAGCCTGCATGACACGGTAGTCAAGTTGTAATTTACAGAAGCTACAGGCTTGGAGTGCATATCTGCTATTTTCGGTATTTTTGTCATTGTTTGAGCTAAATCTATTTCTAAGTTAAAGTTAACTTACATTTCCGACGATTTTTCTTGACTTCGTTGAGTAATATCTGTGCAGGACGTTGTGGCTGATGCACGTTCAGACGCTTCTTAAAAATGCTCCTTGCACTCGGTTCTTATCATTCTTATGTAGAAAGTATTCCGAAATTTATCGTAAAATTGACAAAAATACAGTGTTTACAGAAGTTGCCGTTTTGATTTTGGGCTCGACGTATTTTGACTGTTTTGAGAACAAATTTGACTCATATTTGACCGTAAGAACCTCAACAGGCGTAGTGCAATAGGTGACCATGTGCATTTGTAACGTACATGTATATTGCTTTCCTAATTCCAAATATATTGTGGCAAGTTGGAGACTTTTGGTGATTTATGTGTCCTACTCAGATGCAAAATTTCACAGTACCGGTATATTTAGAAACATTGTCAACGATATTTTTATTTCACTTTCTTGTTTAGTTTTCAGAACTCATGCGCACGGAACTGAACTCGAAATTGATTTTTGGCGAGAATGAAGGCATCCGTATTCAACGCGCGTTGAGTACGGAAACGTACATGTAGTTCTTCCATATCAAACCACACAATACGACCCGTATTTCATGGCCATAGGATAAATGCATGTATACACCTAAACTCATCAGGCTCAAAAATCCCCGGCAGTCTTTTCGACGCATGAATCTTCCACAAGTGTCTTTTTCTTCATCAGCAATGAATTTCTATAAATGATCTGTAGCAAAATTAACACTTGGAATTCTTGGGAAAACTATCGATCCTTTTAACGTTAAAAATCATCGGCATTCATTGTCTTGTGTAATTCACTAATTGTCGTCATGTCATTCACAGTTTAAGCCGTAGATACCAGTGGGAAGGTTTGTGTTTTTCAATACCAATTTACATGTACGTCTTTGGTTGCACGAGCTGTATGCCTTGATGCTGTTGTGCTTCACATGACAATACGTGCATTTGTATGTAGTCGACAGTGCCAGATTTATAGGAGGGGCATTTACCGAGAGAGAGATCTTCCTGATATGTCAGATTATCAACAATGGAAACAAATGACAGTTAAATCCATCAAAATTGATCTCCAAGAGGTGACCTGCCTTAACATAAAGGTCGCACGATTTCCCAAATAGAGAAATATATATTAAGTTGATTCCATCATTAGCGCACCCCGTGGGGTGGGGCAACATTAAAAAAACTGGATAAGGAGCGCTGTGGATCAGCAATTCCAGTTTATGGGTGACAGTCCCTAAATGTGAACGAAGACATTATTCCATTAACTGGAAATGAGCAGTAATATTGTTTGCTACAGGTAACAAAAATGGCCTCGGCCAATCGTTTGCTCAAGGATATAAGAGAATTAAAGGTATCGTGGACTTGGCTTGATGTGGGGATCCCATGTTACTAATTATATGAATAGTGGCGTCAGCGGGGAACCTTACTTCTTTTGCCAACCTCGAAGTAACCGGTCGCCAAGGCCGAACGGACCCACGTAACAACATATTTTAAAATACTTTATGGTTGCGGATGTGCATGAGAGCAATGGCCAGCTGTCGTGATCGCTCACGGAGCTCAATGTACTCCGTATTTTCCAGATGCATGCAGTTTTTCGCACGAGCTTACAAAGTCTGCCTATTTATTTATTCTTTCTACAAAAGCATGCCCGGAAATTACATTTAAGGCCATTTAGCACGAGAGCCAAAAATGAAGACTCAGTTTTTAAGGATATTTGACACCTTCATTTCTGACAGCGGAGTTTTGGGGCTGAAAATTCCAAACTGGATATCGTATTAATTAACATTAAATAACAGGATTTGCATGTTTGTCTTGGAAATTGATACAATTTCGGCCAAAATTTAAGATTTGAAAAAACTCAGTAGAATGAGTATATTTTTGGTGCAAAAAATTTTGGGGTTCATCAGCGAGTTTACAAATATTGGGGTTTCATATTTTCATTCTATTAAATCATTTAAACATTATCTAAGAAATCCGATGTTTAGTTACAAAGGTAACATGATGCTTATCTTAGCTCCACCCCCTGTAACACTGGACTTCTACCAGTTTTGTAAACTCACTGCGACCAAAATTTGTTAAGCCCCTACAGTAAGTAGATTGCTCAGTTGTCCCCTGAAACCGAGAGCAAGTTGGTAGAAAAACGCCTTTCCATGGTTCCTAGTGGCAATTGTGTTTTTTTACGTTTACCTCTGTATCCACAAAGATCCTAAACGCATTTTCATAAAGTTTGCCATATAGGTATCTATTAGTAGAGTGACGCTATTCTCCGTTTTTGGATAGATATGACGTAGTTTGCGCCACCTAGTAGCCACTTTTGCTGTTTTCGAGTCTGCTTTTTTGCGTCCAACCATCTATTAACCAAACCGCTCTAAGGATGATGGTTAAAATTGGCATGTTTCACGTTGAAATTGCTACTATTTCGGCCAAAATTTAAGATTTGAAAAAACTCAGTGGAATGAATATAATTTTGGTGCAAATTAAAATTTTGGAGGATCATCAGCGATTTTGCAAATATTGAGTTTCATAGTTCTATTTTATTAAATCATTTAAACATTAACTAAGAAATCCGACCCTTAGTAACGAATGTAACGTGATACTTAACTTAACCCCACCCCTTGTAACACTGGACTTCAAACAGATCTGTATACTCACTGCGACCAAAATTTTCAAGCCCCTACAGTAAGTAGATTGCTCAGTTGTCCCCTGAAACCGAGAGCAAGTTGGTACATGTAGAAAAACGCCTTTTCATGGTTCCTACTAAGTGGTTAAGATTTCTTATATTTGGCTTTGACCACGTTTGTAAAACAACAAAATACACAGACTGCGTTTCTGTGATTTTACGTCATTCCTCCGTGAGACATTCGCTGAAATAATCCTCTGCACTGTTACCATTTAAAATGTAGAAAATAATCCGTAATTAAAGACTGCAAGTTAAAGCTACATGTATGTTGCGATTAAAGAGGTACTAGCATTCGATTCCACGGTGCGGCAACTGACACATCGATTTCGCCATAATTGTCAACGATTTGTTACTTTCATTGTTATGAGCGTCCGTCCGGAGTCGATCTTCAAAACCCTTTGATGTGTCTTCATAAAATTTGCACAGGTGTTTCTTTCATGGATGGGAGGGCATGAGCAAAATTTCGGTCGAATCCGACTACTGGTGTGCCCCTAGTGGCAATTTTGTTTTTATACGTTTACCTTTGTATCTTCAAAGATCCTAAACTTATTCTCATAAAGTTTGGCATATACATGTAGGTACATGTATCTATTAGTAGAGCGACGCTATTCGGATGGATATGGCGTAGTTGGGCCCACCTAGTGGCCATCTATTAACCAAACCGCTCTAAGGACGATTGTGAAAATTGGCGTGTATGTTCTTGCTGTGAAGAAAACGGATCTTGATGATTTTCCGACGACTTTAACTAGGCCTACTGTGGCGTTCTTAGTGGCATTTTTTTAACTCATTGTTGTATCTCCTAAACCGTTTGTAGGTTATTTAAAAAATTTAGCATGGGTATTTATATGTTGTTGACAATGGGCGATAACGACTTTCAGACGGATCTGCCCAGCGGTGTGCCCCCTAGTGGCAATTTTAGTTTTTTACGTTTACCTTCGTATCTTCAAAGGTCCTCAGCGGATTTTCATAAAATTTAGCATATAGGCATCTACTAGTGTGATGACGCAATCATCCCGTTTTCAGATACATTCGACGTAGTTTGCTCCACCTTGTGGTCATTGTTTACTGTTTTGGAGTCTGTTTTTGGCGTCCACCCTTCTATCAACCAAACCGTTTTATGGATGATTGTGCAAAGTGGCGTTCTCAGTGTGAAGAACACGGTTGACGATGGCGACGTCGACTGGTGTGGCACCTCCTAGTGGTAGTTTTGTTTTGTTTTACATCTTCAAAAGCACTGCCGCATTAACTTTAGTAAGTTTATTTATATGAAAAAAGCAGCACAAAGTGACGACTTTTAGGCGGATCCAACGAACGCTGTGCCTCCTAGTGGCAATTTCATTTTTTCATTTTCCTTTGTTTCTCTTAAGTTCCTTGACAGATTTTTAGGAATATATGTAAATAACTTGTTATTACAAAAGAGACGGCGTGTTTCCGTTTTTGGATGAATTGGACGTTGTTTTTGCGCCACCTAGTGTAAATTTATGATACAAATAAGCAACCTTAGAAGCAACCAGTTTGCGGTGCATTTGTGGGCACATTTCGACTCTCCGCGTCGCTCTTTTTATTGTAACAGAGAGACACTATCTCTGCATTTCAAAGTACATATCAACGTGATTTTTACATTTGAAACAAATCCCTTTCAGTGCGGATGAATGAACAAGCCATTCTTTTGCAAGTGATGAAGTTGTAAACGGGTGCGTCTTATTGTATGGTGTCTACAGGTAATTCATAATTATCCAACATGGTGCCTCAAAGGAAATGATGCTCTAGTTTGAAAATACAATCAATTTCAGTTATACTCTTCCCTTCGCATTCATGAACTCGGAACTAAAGTTGAGTTAGGGGTTGGTTCCTCGGAAGTCTCATTACATTCATGTATGGCAGCAGCTAGGTGAGTACGCACAATACATGAGTAATCTGGCATCGAAACGGTGGCCATTTTAGGCTGTGGTGCTTCACCAAAAATAAAACATTCACATCAACTTTAATTATATTTGAAATAACCTTGGGTTTTCTTGAACTTTAATTACTTGGGCGTAAGTTTCGACTTAACTAACTAGTGGTAAAATCCATTCTACGAGAGATCATTTAATTAAATGCACGTATAGTTAGGGCACACAACTTTAATGTTATTTGAAGTCTTCTTTTGTCTGTGTGGAATAACATTACATGTATTTTGAAAATAGTAATGGTCTTGAACTATAGAATATCGTTACCCATTAAGTATTTTGCTATTTTTATCCAGCTGAATAAATGCAGGGAGTTTTAATTACTTTGTAAATGAAAATTACAAGCAACGAAGAATGCTGTACGGTATATAAGTGAATGTCTCTTTCATTATGGGGTCTTCATATCTGATGAAAAAATAATATGCAAGATCTAATTTCATGTCACATGCACACACGCAGACAATCAACAGCCACACACCACTATGTTCGGAATCGAATTTGAAAAGGCGCATATTTCCCTTGACCATTAATTGACTCGTCTTTGAATTCATCCTAATGTTCAAGTAAACAGTTTTAATGGATACCTTGCGCTTGAATACTTGATACACCAGCCTAAAAGCTTCGATGGTTTGTACAAGTGTTCTGGCATTGATTTGTTATCGATGAAGTTTTGCCCAAATTGCACACAAAACGTATCATTACACACTTGCATGATAAAGCTACGTGGGCATCAATTATCGCTTGTTCAGAGTACTCTCAGTCCCTAAGTAGACCATATTTGCAGTAGCCAGTCAGATCAGAATATTGGTCAAACACCTTTGATGAGCGAACCGTCACATGACACGGAAAAACACATTTAGGGAGATATTTTCTAAACTCATACATGAGAAGTATTTATCGTTACCAGCCACGTTTATGAGAACATCATATCTGGATTACGATGTACAAATTTTAAATCTCACTGCTACTGTTTTGGGACACCCTCTATCAATACAACCAGTCTTTTATTTTCGATTTTTGATGCTGGATGATTTCACCCCATGATCACCGTTTCGTCATTGCATACGAGGAACCTCTTCTGTCCAGAAACAACATGATGAAGACACTGAGAACATATGAGGGCGAATATCCAAATCATGCACCGCATTTGCCGCGGAATCCATGTAGATAGACAAGTGTCTCAATTTTGACAAAATGCTGATATAAAATGATGTTATTAGCAATTACAGTGACTTCTCGATATGTATGTTTTGCTGTTCTAGCCCCCAAGCACTCAAAGGGTTCATTTTCACATCTACATGTAAATGAAGACAGGTAGCAAACTGAATATCTTTCTACGTTGGAATGCTTTGCTAACCTCATTAAGATATCTAAACTGCAATCATGTATATTTCGTTCTATTCATGAAGGTAAATAATATGAGCACACAACGCGATGTTTGGGTGCGTCATTTTTCAACATTCTGAACTTGTACTACATTGACAACATTGGTGACGCTTCGTGATTTTTGTCTTCTGAGCATGACATTCAACACGAAAAGTAGCGCATCGGTCAATGTCAGAATAGAAACGCCGCACCAAAAGCCCAAATGACCTCCGATTTCTGACATCAGGCTCCACGTCCAATTGGGATACTTTGCTGTCTCGGTAATCGTTTCAACTTCGTCATTATTGAAGAAAACATTCACTTGCGCAAAGTGGCGATTGATTAATTTTTTCCTCAACATGAACTCCATACTGTATTTAGACATATCCTTGTAGGCGATAGACGATGCCTTATTCTCGACATAAAGCCTGTAAAACGCTGCTGGTGCGTAGTCACTGGGCCAAATAAACGCAGAATGACTTAACTTAAAATTGTACTCTTCGCAAGCTTCCTGGCAGTCACAGCGCTTGTGGTATTTAAATTGGAACTCGTCCTTTGCTTTTAACATACAATCTACTTGGTTCGACCACGTTGTTTTAGTGCAGTTGACGATAGCCGAGACGTTGCCGCAAAATGGCACAGCAGGGTGGTGTTTTATCGGCAGGTCTGAGTCTTTGCAGTGACACCTATCGACCACGTACGATTGTTCACAGGCCCGTAGACAATTTTCTTTAGAACTCCAATAGGTTTTCATGGAACATTTTGATTCAAACGGTGGACCGAGTCGCACTTTTTTGATGGGGTGAACCGAAATGGATGTTGACAGCCCAGGCGCTAT
Organism: Phoronis australis; assembly: GCA_002633005.1. Classification (NCBI taxonomy): domain Eukaryota; kingdom Metazoa; phylum Phoronida; family Phoronidae; genus Phoronis; species Phoronis australis. Next base: position 356,523 of record NMRA01000398.1, on the reverse strand, counting down.
TTTTAAAGAATTCACCGACGGATTTACAAACTCTCCTTCATTATGCACAATTACTCTTAGCCCGTGAGAGTTGGCATCTATCAATGGGGAATACGTCAATGACTGGTTTACCTGCATCTCTAAACTTGTTTTATAAGTGTAAGAGTACAGGATGAGCGATAGTCCGTTCTCGTCTCCAGTTTTCTTCAAAGAATCGTCATCCATGTTAAGAGTGAAACATCGACCATAATAAGGGTTTAAAAACTCAATTATTTTGCTGTTGTTGCACTTTTTACTGTCGTACTGACAATCAATTATGATATCCTCCATTTTCCACATGTAGTCACCTATTCTGTCAACGTTATCATAAATGATTGCAAAGCCTCCATACTTTTTATTTTTTTCGTGATAAAATGTGAAGTCGTTTAATAGACATGTTGATACGGTTGATAACATTTGCATATAAATATTCTCCATTTGAGTCGTTGTGGTGGGAGCAGTATTACACACAGAGACACTGGGGAAGGGCTTGTCAGCTGTGTATATCTTTGCCGCCGTTTGGTGGTATGGATAACTGTAGTAGCTTTTGATAGACAACACCACATTGACTGCTGCTGTTGTAAGACTGCAGAGAAGCAGAACCACCTGGAAGGACAAATCATGTCACGTTTGAGTCTTAATCAGTTACATGTACCTAGTTCAACCCGAAGGTGCAAATGTTAAGCAAAATATCGTTAGTGGGGACAAGTCTTCCCTTTTGCCGTGGCCCCTTTGTACGCCTCCTGTTTTTTAAGGGTATTGTCACATGAGACGAGCAAAATGGGTGGCACCCAAAGCACAACGATTGTGGAGACGGGATATGTCTAGACGACTGATGTTTGAATTGCCAATCAAGGGAACACAAAGTATGTTGAAGACAGGTTGTCATTTTAATTTTAATAATTTCATGACATAATATTGTATCTAACAGTAGAGATAAATTACATAACCATNATCTTTGCCGCCGTTTGGTGGTATGGATAACTGTAGTAGCTTTTGATAGACAACACCACATTGACTGCTGCTGTTGCAAGACTGCAGAGAAGCAGAACCACCTGGAAGGACAAATCATGTCACGTTTGAGTCTTAATCAGTTACATGAACCTAGTTCAACCCGAAGGTGTAAATGTTAAGCAAAATATCGTTAGTGGGGACAAGTCTTCCCTTTTGCCGTGGCCCCTTTGTACGCCTCCTGTTTTTTTAAGGGTATTGTCACATGAGACGAGCAAAATGGGAGGCACCCAAAGCACAACGATTGTGGAGACGGGATATGTCTAGACGACGGATGTTTGAATTGCCAATCAAGGGAACACAAAGTATGTTGATGACAGGTTGTCATTTTAATTTTAATAATTTCATGACATAATATTGTATCTAACAGTAGAGATAAATTACATAACCATTCGAATGATTTGGAAGGGAAAAATAAATCGCATGGTTTTAAACTTAGTGTATCATCGAGGATCTGTCTTGTTCTATTGGATTGATTACACACTAGCTCCAACGGAAATTGTGTTGCCGTCTGCCAATATTCATACACAACAATTTTAGCGAATAAATTGCGGGGTTTAGCGCAGCAGAAGCTCAGGCGGAACTCGAAAGTGGGCAAAATTATTTAGATTGAGTTCCATAGCCGCTTTCGTGGAACGTCTTCAGCCTTAACTTACATTGATTTCGGGAACACTTTCGACCAAAATAACCCTGCCAGGTCTCTGAATTGGTCAAATCGAAGAAAGAAAGTTAACCTGCTGCGTAGTAGGCTTAAGATTAGACTTTTCGTCTAACTTATCTAAAGTTTAGGCTATTATTATTGTAAGCTGTTGAGGAATAGATTTCGTTGATATTTTTCGCAATATATTGTTCCTAAACATTGAATATCGCCTGCTCTCGTAGAAAAAATGCAGCGCGACCTACCGGTATGTAAAACCAGTGTCTTCTCATGCAAACGAGATCCCAATTGTTCCCATAAAAACGAAGATGTATCCCAATTTAGAGTTCCAAGACCAAGATTTTCATTGAGACCGTATTTCACGCATTGCCTTGCCTAGTGTTTACAGCGGAAGTTTTGGTTTGTGTAAACAAAATATGACCGCGTCTTCATGAAACGGTAATTTCGGAATCTTCTCCTTCGGTCTTAAACTAGCCGAAATAGCAGTACTAACAATTTTGGTCCTTTAGGACTTGAGTCAGTTTTTAAGAAACATGATCAGAAGTTGTGGTGTATAATTCTTGCATCTAGTAATTTATCTTGACAAATAATAATGTCCACAAATTATCTATTAATTAATTGATTACAATAATCGCTTAAGTTTATTGCAGATGAACATGTTATACTGAAACAAGCAACTTACCATAACACTCCGTGAAATTTTGCCATACTTGTCATTGAAGATTTGAGACGCTCCATGGCAGGAGGTCGTGTTGCAAAACTCGGACAAATGGTCTGGCTTGTTCTCCATGTTCCTTCCGTTACTCGCAATTCTCAATATTGCTTACAGATTTATGATGCTATTCTTTTGTTTTTGCTTCTGTTTATGGTGATGAAACTTCGTTCATGAGTCGTCTTGGTTCTAGTTTGTGAAGATTGTGTTCCAGTTAATTGCAGTTTTGCGATCGTTTGCTAATGTTTGCATATGATACACAGAAGTTTAAGTGACGTACCACTTGGATAATCGATGACCACTTCTTAATGGACTTGTAGCAAGGTGCGCCAGCCTTACATTGACCGTGAATATACATGTAAGTATCGACAAAAACAACCAAGGAAACCATGATAATAGGTGTTATATGTACAAAAGATCTCCATGATAGCAAGTAACAGCATATGTTCACGAAAACAACAACGGATTTAAAACTTGACATGTTTCGGTGTCATTTATTTAACACCATCCTCAGAAGTCATAACACAGTGGCCACCTAGCTAGGCCCAGCAACAAGTAATGAAGCACAGATACAGTCAGTTACAGGGAGTGACAATGAACTATACCAACAATGACAACCTGTAGTGTGTCAGTTGCCTATTGAGATTGGGCTTCCACCAACTGATATGTAAAGCCTCACGAATTTTAAGCTCCTTTGTTGTTACTGCCTGGTCTATTATTGCAAAGTCATTGAAAGAGCACTGCTGATAACAATGATTGGAGCTCTGCAGGTGAATATTTACATGTGAATTACTGTCAGAATTTAGATGTTCCTTGGTCCTGGTTTTCAAATGGCGAACAGTTTCGCCTATATAACTGGAGCCACATCCAGCACAGATAAATTTGTATACAACCTTGGACCGTAGACCCATAGAAATTTTGTCCTTAGGGTTAAATAAACTCGACAGTTTTAGAGACTTGAATGTTAATACAACTCTTAAGTTCACACAGTAATCATTCACCAATTTGTTGAGTTTTCGTTGAGCAATTTTGGCGTAAAACCCAACATAGGGTATTTTAAAGTACTTGTAGTTAGTTTTGTCTACAGGATGAACATCATCAGGGTTACGTTGGAGTCTTGCTTTCAGTACCCTATTGACTAATTCTAGGGGATAGCCATTCTTTTGCAAATTCGTTGTAAGTTCTTTGATATTAGAATCAAATCTAGCCCAAGTGTTGTTAATGCGATATACCCTGTCTATTAGCGTGTCAAGTTTTAAATCCGTTGTTGTTTTCGTGAATATATGTACAAAACACATAATTATGTCTAAAAGCAGCAAAACGTCGATGTCAGTGCACGAAACAGCGTGACAGCCGCAAACAAAGGTGCTCTCCTTTATTGTCCTTCTGTGTACCGGTTCAGAGGTCTGCTTTGGAGGCTCCGTCTTCTACGTCCCCAACAATCAAATTCGGATACCTGTCTCCAAAAATAGCTTACAATGGTCATAGTGTCTCCTTTGTTGGGAATAATCACTGGTAAATTAGGATTTTTATTAATATGACAATAATGGTTTTAAAGCCCAAAAAAGTTAGCGACAATACAATGTGTGTGTCTATTGCGACCATGTACATGTATCTCAAAACAGCCACTCCGAGAGTGGCCCTTAAGATTAGTGCTACTTAGGCTATGCTGCGCTCATAATGACATGCCTAATACTTTTTCAGATAACGTAGTGTGAAAGTGAGACCAATTTTATGTCATTATCATTGAGTAACTTTCATGAAACAGAACCCTAGTGTCTTAAGTGTCAACTCAAACAAAATAAAAAAGTTCGCTTTGTTGTTTGTTGATTTTGAACACAAAGGTGTATCATCGCCTTACACAGTATCTCCCGAGAAGTGGATTTTTGGAGATCATTTCCGTAAATAAGAAGAAAAAAGGGAATAAGAATAGATATTTGGGGTGCACTTTTATAGTCGTTGATTTAGGAAGGGTGAATTGCAAAATGAAACATCATGCTGCTGATCACTGGTTAGCTAATTTGTGAAGAACTGATCGACCACAATTATTAACTGTTTGGTTAAATGAAAGTTTATCTAGAAACCACCGTCTATTGTGTCTATTGTGTGAAAGGATTTCAACCGTTAAAAAGGGTTGCTCGGTTTATTCCTTTGTCTAAATATTCCTCAATAGCGGAAATGGGTCAGAATGTTGCTTTGTGGGTGTAGAGGTGTCATTCAGTAAACAAATGTGCGCAAAAAACGAGAGAAGCTATCACTGGACGGTTATAGAGTAAGCGAGATAAAAAGGTATAGCTACATGCACATAATGCACTAACAATTTTCCAAGGATCAAGCAATTCGTAGTAATGGGTCAAAAACTTTGGTATAGCTGTAAATAAAGTTCGCTTTAGTGAATGCGCAGCTTGAAGTACATGCAAGTGTAGCCAGCGCACATTTTGGAAGATAAGACAGCGTACTCCACGATCGAAGTTAGATTGGGAAAAAGATGATTTTGCTTTACCAAAACTCAGCCGACCTGAGAATTCCCCACGTTGATTCTGAAACCAGGAAAGTGAAAATGGAACGCAAAGCGGCGCATGCGCCTAATTTTGGAAATGCTCATTATTGCTGAGGTTAGGCGCATGAGCCTCGATGTGGGACATTTAAGAGGAAAAATCTTGTGAAAATACGCACCCTTATGCTGTATGGTGATCCCGAGGTACATGGAACCCAGAATTCTATTTCTATCAGGGACGCTATTTCTACATGTAGCTGTGTTACGGCCGTATATACCACGGTTCCGCATCACTTCTCGCCTGCCTGGTTGGGAATAATGGACGGGGACAAGGCGAATGAATGTATATAATAGTCGTTACACTTTAAAAAGGTCCGACTCCAAAAATGCATTATTTTTTTCACCTAGAGTTCATTGGATTGTGTCTGGGATTTGGTAGCTTGTAATTATCACTGTACGCTTCGCGATTATACGATATGCATGGTCGCTAGTTTGAAATAAATGGTTTTACTTACAATAAGCTCTATCCATGCATAAAAACAAAAAAACACCCATACAGAATGATTCTCCCCATGAGCGCACCCTGGGGGACTCGGAAGTCTAGAACGATCTCCCCTTTTGGTAAAATGGACAAAAGATGCAACTCAGAGAATTAGAAATGAGAACAGAACAGAATGAGACAAAAGTCCGCTAAAAATGCAGTAATAGCAAAGTTTGGCGAATACACAATTCATAGCTCTGAACCTACGCTGTAAAATTAGTAAATGGTCCAAATTTTCAAAAATTCAAGCCCATCATTTTTAGGCAGGCTGCGTGCATGCTTCCGAAACAAGTCCCTAACTTTCGACTGCTAATATTTCTCCAATTACGGCAGGAATTTCAAAATTTGAAGACTGTCAATTTTATGTTTTGATCTTGTACTGATTTGGATTTGTTATTTTTAATCAGCGTTTTCGGCTGCGTGCCAGCCGTTTTCCCTACTAGTTTGGCATTAAGTCCTGTGAAGCCCAAGGAAGCGTGAAGTAATGTTTATAGAGATGGCGCCCGTTCCAATAACAGCTGACTGAGCTATGACAAACCTACAACTTAAGTCAATTTTAAGATGTCTAAATCCGTTCCAAGAAAATTGATCGGATCTGGAACTGACAAATCTAAACAAAAAAATGAACTCAAGATGGTGTCGCCTTGGAAAGGACCTGTCGCATGTTTGAGCTCAAAAGAAAGTCTAATTCAAAGGAAAGCCTTTCAACGATGAATTGAAATTGAAAACCGTGCTCCTCTATGAAATACATCCGTCCAACACCATGCATAAAAAACCTGGTAAGCTGCATTGAATGAACTTTATTCGCAACGCGTGCTACAGCGTTCACTCGCGATAAAATTCAGCAGGCCCTTTCAAAGTTTTGTTTCCCTAACTCAGTTAAATAATAGCAAAAGGTTTGGGCACTGTTACGAGAGAATCTCTCTGTAAGAAACTTATATCCAGTCACGGATTGCTAAACCCAGAATGGCGCCTTTAATACATGAAAATATAATACTTGTCTCCCAAATTAAACTTTCCTGTGTGGTATAATCCAAAATCGCAAAACATAGATCCGTGAACGGGTTTCTCGTGCGCTACGCGTGTTTTAGGGTAGGTATTCAGCCGCTGATGATAAGGGGCGCCAATCAGATCCAAAAACGTCTGCACCAGAGAAAGGGCAGCACTGTTCTAACCGGCATTTCATTTTAGGCGAAAGGCACAGCCCGGAATTTCCCTGTTTCATTAGTTTTCGTTCGAATCAAAAATGTATACCAACAAGTTTTTGGCAATATCACGCATTTTTGAAGCGGTGTAATACATCTTTGCACGTCACCAAGGTGCTTGTAAAGTATGGATTTGTCTGTATATACTATTTAGTTTTATATACCTCCAAATTGCGGGCTTTTTAGCCCACTTGCTAATGTCCCATAGACAACATAAGCATGACAACAAACATTAATTAAATCACCAACATATTCGACAGCAAACTACCATCATCACAGAAAAATGACATTAGTAATCTCAGGAATGTATTTCTTGACATTTGACTAATGAAAAACTTAAGATTAATCACCTTTGTAAGAGGCTAGAACAAGTCTTCAAATGTGAGGCACTTAATTCTTACTCATTGAATAAAAATTTCGTTTATCAGCTGTATGTGTGCATGTATGCATATTGTTATTTCTCTCGGATTCGGTCTCCTGTATACCGCAAATTATCCCCAGCAACTGCGAGAGATGGCTGTCGGGAAATGCCAGTGAGAGTTAGCCTGAGTCCGTGCAACGCGCTGCTAGTGTTACACTGTCACTTTCGCCAACTACTAAAACGTGGTATTATTGTTCCCACTGTCATTCAGGATCGTTTTAAGTCGAATAGTTCCAATTTGCGCCATGTCTTAAAGGCGAAGGCAACCTTTTTCCATGTCATTTTGAGCTAAAATAAGGTTGGTTGGTTATCCTAGACATATTTTTCACTTAATTACAGCTTTTCGTAATTTTATTAATTATTCGTCCGCTTTTCCGGAAGTGACGTTTTAGGAGGCAAGCGCTTCCCGCCAATTTCTTTTCACATAGTCTGACTGTGAGAGCTGCCGAGTCAGTCATTGTTCTACCTCGGTTGTGTTAAGTTCCGTCGTCGTTCGCTTTCATTTACTAGTCAGTCAACATGCCACACTGTTGCTGCGTACCGGGATGTAGTAATTATCGGCTCACGCGCGCTTTGGGAGTGCCTTTGCATCGCTTTCCGATGGATGACACACTTCGCCGTACTTGGCTCGTTCGTGTGAAGAACGCAGCGTTACCCGTCCACGCAACGTACAAAGCAGTGGAGAATTACCGTGTGTGTGGCAAGCACTTTCTGCCGTCCGATTACGAAAGGGATTTGTACGCTGAACTGATGAAGGTCCCCGCGAAACAACGCTTGAAGAAGGATGCCATTCCGTCTGTGTTGATTCCCGGCAGTGCCCCGTCGCCACCCCCGAGAAGTGCGTTTTTGAAGCGAGAAGCCTCGCGAGCTGTGGCCAGTACAGTGACTGGAGCCAGTGGAGGCACTTCATCTACTGTCACCCGTGCCTCCGAACGTACCCCAGAGCGTGCAATTCCTGGAACCAGTAGTGATTCGCCCTGTGCTGTTTTCTCCAGCCCAGAGCCTCTAAGCAGCCCTGCAGCGATATTGAGTAGTGGGAGTGATTACAGGCCCAGTTCGACACCCAGTGAAGAGGACAGTTCGTCGTCCAGTGAACAGATCGGTGAGCCAAACTTTGATAAGTTTATTGTGGACTTGTCTAAAGTGTTGGAGCTATTTAGAAGGTGCCAGGTGTGTGGCGAGGGAGTCACACGACACAATGTAAGCAGTTTGGGTGCTCAGGTCACCATCCAGTGGGAGTGTGTCACGGGACACTCTGGCAAGTGGGACAGTTGTTCCTCTGTCCGTGGTATGCCGGAGGTCCACTTAACCATGTCCAGTGGTGTGCTCTTCACTGGAAACACGTTTCAGTCGGTGAAGACAATGATGGACTTTGGAAAAGTCAAGTTTTTTTTCGAAAACAACATTCAACAACATTCAGAATTCCTATTTAATACCAGTTGTCAATGACGCATACATGTCACAACATCTCGAGTTGGTGGCGGAATTCATGGAGAAGGAGAACTTGTCTGACTCACCAGGGCGGTCCGCCAAGTATACCACATACACTCTAATGGAGGAAGAGACCAAAAAGATAATTGATGTGGAACTCGGAACAGCACAAGCATTCAATTGAGGTAGGCATAACAACGCACACAGTGCATTTGCACCAAGATGTGTCACCACGTCTGTCTTCAGTAGCCGCCTCGTTTCTCTCAACAGCTGCCTGTGCCTGTGTGTACTCTGCCTCGTTGTACTCGGGCTCAAACATGTACCCACCCACTGAATGTCCGTGAAAAAATTCCTCGTCACCACTGCTGTGAACAAGGTCTCCGTCACTCACACTACTGTCACTGTGATACGGGTCACCGACTCCAGCCATTTTCAGCTTACAACACACTAAACAATCCCTAAATCCAACGCAGTTGAGTTCTCTACTAACCTATCTTGCCGCAGAATACTCGCCGATGGAAAGTGGTGGCGACAATTGGTGAAAAATAGCACAAAACAAAAGTAGAATAGAACAGATTCGCACAGTAAGCTCAACGCAAAACCAAGTGGCGGGAAGCGCTTGCCTCCTAAAACGTCACTTCCGGAAAAGCGGACGAGTAATTAATAAAATTACGAAAAGCAGTAATTAAGTGAAAAATATGTCTAGGATAACCAACCAACCTTATTTTAGCTCAAAATGACATGGAAAAAGGTTGCCTTCGCCTTTAAGCTCAGTTTGCCATAGTGTCCACACTGCCTATGGCGAATCCAAAGACGCAGTACAGGGACCTAACTCCGCACAATGTAGACCTCAATAATATGAAAATCTTTCTAACTTCTTCCATTGTGCGTGTTAATTGCTTAAATATCCTTCTACGAAAGAAAAATAAACATTTCCAAATTTAAAATTAACTATTTAATTAAGAACATCAATTGACAAATCAATATTTAATTTAATTTAGGTTATGTAGGACCCTAAAAATTTTCAAATTTGGTTGATTGGATACTGAGGTACATGTACTTTTTTCAAAACGATGTCTTTAATAAAAAATCCAAAGTTTCAGGAGACAAAATAAAGCGATATTTCAAAAAACTATAACAGCGCTTTTGAGATATCATCTTGAACACTTGTTTATTAGGTCCTACACAATCCTAAATTTCAATACAAAACGAAATTTAAATCAAAATTTGATTTATCGACATCTAATCTGGTCCACATTTTCCTTAAAACTCTATGCACGTCATTCTCTAGCTTTTTCAAACCGAGTTTCTCTGGTTATAATGTTCCGGATCATCCCAATTTGAGGCTTAATTTCATAACTGAGAGTTTTTGATTCTCTGAAATTCAACGTCTGATCTCTAATCGACATCTTCTGCCATCAATTCGCCTATCATTGTGCAAGCAGGTACGTCGTTCTCTGGGGTTCCTGAAACCGAGGTTGTCGGGTTATGAGTAGAGGGTTCCTCACAGCCAATTCCAGAAGCTTCGATGGCTGACATTGTCTGGTCATTGGAATGGTGTTCTTCCAAAGCAGATGCTGTCTCCCAGTCACAGCCTGATCCACCCATGACCGAAGTTGCGTCAAAGTATTCTTCGCATCCACTTCCTGCTTCTACTTCGTCTGCCGGTAGTTCATCAAAATCATCGTATTCACACTCGGGTGTTGCTTTCTTCGCGACTTTGTCATCCTTCTGACCGTGGACGCTGCTACCTGATGCAATGTCGTCCTGAAGTGTTTGTTCATCCATAGCATATTCATTCTTAAGGCTTTCTATTTCCTCCGTACAATCTCCGTCATTCAATTCATCCTTGTCAGCGTTAGTAGCACTGACGATGCCTCCAGCAGCGACCCCATCGTCGCGAGAGTCTGTACTAGATGCAGTGACGGCGGAAGCGATGGCAGCGGCCACCGTGATATTGGTGAACGCTACACTTGTTTTAGTGCCATTTGAACACTCAGAGGCACTCTCGTCTAGTATCCCATGATTCTCTCTCTCCACAACTACGCCATCTACAGATTTTTTCAATGTGGCATTTGACTGTACATTCCAGCTTGAAGACATCCTCTTGGGAGGCACGCCAGACTCTCCCGTCAATGGTTCTGTTTCCAAGTCCACAGACACAGACCCAAAATCGTCCATTTCGCATCGCATTTGTTGCAGCAAGGATCCAGTTTTCATGTATGTTTTGCTTATTATCCACCTATAACAATACCAAATCCACAGGTGAAGATATATCAGTGTAATAACAGGCAAGTCGAGGATAATATGGCGAGACTTTACTCATGGCAGGATAGGAGTTCACCTGACCCGTCCCCAACAGTTTTTTTATATTGACTATAGTAAAGGATATTACATGGTTATATATACTCTTGACATTGGCAAGGACAAATACAAGTCAAATAGACCTCTCACCATGAACACATCCAATGTGCAAGTATTCTGGTTTGGTGACAATCAGTGACAGTTCTTCCAATAGTCGCTACTGTACATTTCTTGTAAGATAATGTGTCCAGTGTATTACACAACACCAATATAAGGTGTGAATTCGATTTCAACAACTTACATATGGCTGGAGAGCTGTTTCGCCTGACTCGTTGCTTTGTCTAGCGCTTCAATTAGAGTCTTCTGGTAGCCATCACTAATGCCTTCAAGACTAGCAAAGTGCTTGCGAAGATCCTATGGGAAAAAATCAGATGGGGCTACTTTCACAGACAAGACGTTGGTAGCGTAATACAAGTTTGATCAAGAGCTGTATTCTGAGAAAAATACATGTTCATATTCATTATAACAACGAATGCAACTACGTGATTGCATTACCTATGCAGTCACGGTTATTAAACGTCAAGAACTAAAGGAACGTATACGACATGAAAGTATTGAAAGTCAAATTTGGTGTGTGTGGTTTATGTCTCTGCAATTCGCCTTTGAAAACATAAGTAAACGATTACAGAAATGTTAAAGACTGGATACAACACATGTGAGTGATACACCCATGAATGTACAGCTGGTTCATCACGTTAAAAAAAAAGCTCACGTGCCAAGCGAGCTCTAAGCTCAACGACTCACTCAGTCAATCGTGTCAAACGTCACAGAAATGTACGTTTATTGCAATACGAAAACCAAAGCCACACGGCATACCAAACAAAACTTACAGGTCACCGATTCACACAAAGATCCTTGACTGCCATGCACGTGCCCGGACTCGACGCCTGTTTCTCGTGCAGACTTTTTCAGTTTTCGTTTTTTTTACAAAAGCCAAAAATCCCACTACGAACAGCCAAATGTTGTGTTTTGCTTTTCTCAAGTACGTTTTTTTAACTTTCTGACTTTCAGCATTAGCCTAATTTTGGTGAAAAAACTAAGACACAAGTTAACTGGTTTTTAGCCAAAAATAAAGCCAATAGTCTGTCCTCGAGAAATAAGTCCCTGGTTCATGTAACGTGTTAGGTGATTCTATGAGGTAGGTGAATCGTGTCTATTATTGGACAACTGTAATATTTTATTGTCTTCATTCCGGGTGAAAATGGTAGATGAGTCTATAATTCAGCTCAAATGGCCAGTTCTAGGTGTTTATTTACTTGTAAAAGCAGTGCTTACCTCTGACTCATGTTTAGTCTGTTTTTCAACGTTCCTTCTGTTCTTAACCATTAACTTTTTCGTCCTTTTCTTTATGCGCTTCAAATTGATACCCTCAAGATATCTATAAAAGAGAATAGCGTACATGTAGATGTACCACAATTACGAAATAATTTTTGTCTAATTCGTGAAGGTGTGTTGACGAAAGCAGTCACATTTACATTTGTAAGGTCACCTGTCAACCTTAGCAGGTACCGGGGATTTATGAAAAAGACTCCATTAGGATGCATGATTTTTCACTAAATGATTTGCTTTCAGACAGCCGCCGAAGCGCTTTTGGGAAAGTGTGGAGTCTTTCCGAAACTTGCTTGAAGAATGCAGTGCTGGTTTAGAAGTACAGTGTAGGCTGTAAGACTGGGGTTCACTTTTGTCATCAGCTTCCAGCCTCTATGAGAGACATTCAGAGACGTGCCAAATCGCAAATATTTTAACGATCCTCTCAAGAACCGAAAATTAAGCGATAATTACATTTTTTATCATATGCGATCTCGTTTTTTAAAGCATTTTTACTTGTTGATTGAAATGTTTTTCGTAGTCACAGGAATGAAGGTTTATCGTGGTAGGGGAAACTTTGAAGTCAATTTTGTGAGGTTAAGTGGTCGAATTTTCACGTCCAATTTTAGAAAATCCGTGACTGTCCTAGAAAACTGACCTATTTGGGTTTGGTAAATCGTCAAATCACTTTTGATGTATTGTAGCGGTTTCGGACTCGGGTCTGACCGCGACTCCGTCTGAGGAACGTGTAGACACATTCCCAGTCTCCAGTTGAGTGTATTTTCACTTGAACTATGGAGAATAACACCTATGAGGACTATTTCGATTTGAACGATTAAGAGTGACTTCAGTATGAACACCTTAACTGCGCATACAGTATACACAGAGCAAACGATTCATGGCCGCCTTTACCTGTCTAGGTTGCAAACAACTGAATCCATTGTTTTATCGCTGCTCCTCTGATGGGCCACTGAACTGTATATCATATCGTTGGTCAGGAGGCTTATGACCTCTTTCGCAACTGGCGGTGCGTGGTCCTGCAGGCGAAAGATTCTCGCTGCGGCTTGTTCTAGCTGCATACCAAACTGCTTCTCTGCACGAGCTTTTATCTCTAATGCGTCCTTTAGTCCCTCCAGAAACCTATTGAAAATAAAGTGGTCCTTGATAGTTAAGTGAGTGGCGCGGGTGAAAACTGATATAAGATGTCTATAGAAAGATACCCGGCGAAATTGGTTCAAAGAGAAGACGGTAGTAGTGATGATGATGGGAATGGTTATGTAATTGGTAAAGACAAGGGGGAGGGGAACGAGGATAAGATTAACTAGAAAAGGGGATGATGATGGTGAAGAAGAAAAGAAGAAGACGGTGATTATGGTAATGATGGTGATGATGATGATGGTGGTGATGATGATGAAGTATTGAAGAAGATGTATGAGGATATGGATGAAGAAAACAATGATGAATTCTCTTTGTCTCCTCCAACTATTTCTTAGACCTATGGCTATGTATTTTATCCTTTATTGTCTTGAAACTTTTTACACACTGATCAGTTGATATTGTAAGTCACGTAAGTATTGACAAAGAGAATGATGAAGCTTACGCTCAACTGAGAAAGGATGGTTTCAATATTTTTGAAAATCGATATGTTATTTTTTAGACTTATGGGTCCGATTAACTAACGGTGGTATTACAATTCGGTTGATAAAACTACATACTTATAATATCCATTGAGGCCTCTACCAAATTGTTATGCAAGAGTAACTTTTAAGGCTGCTATAGAAAAAGTTTTCGTGAAAAAATATCAATATAATCATTTAACAAACTTCATGTAAATAAAGCATGATATACTTTTATAACTTACCTCATTCGGGAAGCGATGTTATTAAATTTTTCCTCCAGGATTTCCCCTAATTCTTCTATTTCAATCATATTTTCGTCCTGCTCCGTTTACTCACAAAAATCAAATAACATTTTCTTAAGTTTGTGACGTAGAACAATATGTCGTGACGCAATTATTCGGCGTATTCCCGGATTCACTGCTTGCTGCCTATTCTCCTAAACAATAGATGGCGTAACCGCAACATACATACATGTAGGTGCAAGATACCAGCATACTCACTCGCATGAGTTGAACTTACAGTAAATGTTAGTAAGCCTAAGGTAGTAGATGCAGCTAGCTTGTTGATCATCATTTTTCCGTATATGAAAGTTTTGATTTTCAGTTGTCTCACAGATTCTGTGTTATTATCTACATGTATGGTATCATTGCACAATAGTACCAAAACGGTTGCTTAAGAAAGGAATTCCTATCTTCAGATGCATTGACGTCAATAAAAACTTGCAATGTTATTTTTAATTAAAATGCATGTACAGCAAGTACGAAAGCTCATAAAAATGAACCGTTTTCCGCTTTTTTATATCAAGAAATTGTTTGATAGACAGGACGCGGGGAACTTGATAGTCGCTTCACAATTGAGTAACTCTCATATTCGTGCACAACTGAAATTTAGAATTCATCGCATGTCTGGATTTCTGTTCCCTGTACAACAGTCGGCACCATTTTCCCATGCGTGCATGCATGCATGCATTTACGCATTGGCGTCAGCACACGTGACAAAAGGAACACGTGCAAAACATTACTTTCCACTGGATGAAACGGCTCTCTTTACGCGATTTGTCATAAATAGCGAGGGAAAGACCAATTCCCCAGTGGTTGTGGAGAAACACTTGGCATCATGATGAATCTTCTATACCGGTGCTTCACTTTTTGTCTCCTTGCGAGAGTCTCAAACGCCAATGAGGGTAGGTTGGTGTTATTTTTCTTCGCATTTTACTTGGTCTTTCCGAATTTAAGCACATTCTGACCTAAGCAGACGTAACTCAAAAATAAACCCTGGTGAAAGTTCTTGTACGTAACGTGGCAATATAATTCCTCAAGGATGTCCTGGGTTGTGACCTTGGCACAAACGTTAATAAATGACGTGTACTTTTGCGCTGTCACCCAAAGTGTTATAACACAGTTTACGTAGGCACGTTATTAATCGGATATTGCCGATTTAACGGCCAAGAGCCGCGCTTTGGGGATTTCTGTTGGACAGGACTGGCTTCGTATAGTGATTAAGTTTGACCAGAAATACAAATTCAGTTATATTTTTATGACAAATCGATAACTCACACAGTTGTCCGGTGTTCAACGCACTATTGTGAAATTAATTTTTGGTTCTTCTAAAGGAATTTTGCGCAGTTCAGCGACCGTTATTCCGGAAATTCACAATGATGGTTTTATGATATTTGGCATAAGATTGAAGTGAAAATTTCTTTCAAGTGGCCGAGTCCCTTTTTATCATGTTTCTTAGGTCTTGCATTCGGAGATGGAACTGGGCAAGAGTTTACGTGTTTTCACAATTTTTTAAGTTTTGAAACAATACGTCAAATCGAAAATACCATAAACTTAGTAAAAAGTAGGTGCTCTTGACCATAAGTTTTTGAGCACGCCATTAATTTTAGAGAAAGCAAAACACGTGACGCATTTTTCGTACCCGGATCAAAAATCACGAATTGCTTCGGTGTATAATAAACAAAAACTTGGTTTACTTTGAATAGTTTTATTTTGCAAACTCTGTAAATAGCTGAAAGTATTTGGTAAAATCTTCACGTTCTATGTTTTGTAACTTCAAAGACCATCCAGAAACTGGCTTAAACGTACTGTAAGGTTGGGGCTACTTTTATCAACTTGAAATATTATGATAAAGGCTTCCACTTTCCGTTGGCCTGTTTCCAAAGTAGTGGAAAATACTATTATCTAGGAAACATTTTTCCTACCGAAAATTGATGTCGTTGTTTTTGAAATTCGTGTATATGAAAAAAATAGGCATAATTATGTATAAAAAAACAATAATGGAACAACTGAAATTTGGGGATATAATCACACCCTTGTTCAACAAAAACATAAATAAAGAAAATTCAAGCACGATATGACAAATGATATCTGACATAAATCTATGGCCCAATGATTGTTGCGAAAAAAAATTAAAGGAAGATAAGATTTAAGAAATATTAATGTTTTGTCCATTGAGTTCAAATGTGTTAAGTTTATCTGTATAAAACTGTTTTCTTTTGAGACTGTAAGAGTATTGGGAGTATTTGAGTATTTCTATTATTGGGGACAAATAAAACAACAAGAATAATGTATATTTTAAGTTATATTGCGAATTTCAGGGTCACAGCTCTACAAATTAATATTTCACAGAAGGAACCAGATGGGTTCCTTTACAAGAGATTTATTTATTTATTTATTATTGTGATATTTAAAATGAAGGTGGCCTCTTCAGTGACAGCACTGCTTTCCAAGAGGGCCCTCAATAAGAAAAAAGTAATATAATACAATGAAGTAATAAAACAACAATGAAAAATACGTAACAAAGATAACACACACATTTCCGATACCCAAAGTATAATTGAGTATCGGATGCTAAGTGGCACAGGTTAGCATAGTACCAAATGGGTACATAATACCAAATGGGTATTGGCCATTTGCCTACCAACTGAGTCGAGCAAAACGGCAAATTCAATAACAAGTACCAAGTGGGTACAAACTGCGAAATGCGCAAATGTCTTATAAAGTACCAAGTGGGTACACCAAACATCCAACTGGGCTATAGCAATCTGCAAAACAGGGTTCCGGACAAGCTGAGTGAGCAGACCAGCCGGAGTGATAAAAAAAGATATTGTAAGGAATGTGGTTTAGTGGCTCAGTATGTGCCGAGAGCTGTGACCGGGGTGGAGAGAAGCAATCTGCAGTGATGGATGCTCAAGTACAGGTCTGGTCGCTAGCCAATGACGTCGGTTCTTGCCTGACGGTATCACGCTCCGGGCCTGAAGAAGGTACAAGCAGGGACAGCAAAAACAACAATAACCAACACCAGATTTCGTTCGACAAAAGGGAGAGAGTGTGGGAAAGGTATGAATCGGCGGAGTGGAAATGTCGTGGTACCCAGGGTAGGGAGGGTGGGAGAAGTGCTGTATAATGTTATTTGCCCAAATAATAGATTGATGTCAGAGTGCCATAAATCTCATTACTTGTACAGAGAGGTCTTGTACATTATGTTTTTAGGAATTAAACATTTTTGGCTGTTGCATCATACATGTAGATGTTTTTCTACTATGTTAAATGTATGATTGCTCCAGATGACGCCAATTTATTAACCCCACGTCCGTCATAGGTGGATAATTGTTATTAAAATAGAAATTAGTGACAGCTGATTTGATTACGGTGTGACACTCCAGCAAGTGGCTTGCCTTAACATAAAGATTGTACGATTTCTCAAAACTAGGGAAACACAAGCAACTGATTCCGCAAGGAGGTCCTTAATAAGTCACCGATGTAAACAAGAAAAAAATGGCTCCCAAATACGAATTTATCAATAAATTTAAAAATAGGTTATCAATTTTTCCAAGTGATACACAGTTTCGAGATAGGAAGAAGCCGATAGACTACTCCGTTATCCTTTGCCAAAGACGGATTAGTTGAGAAATGTTGATTTTGCACTTTCTAGTGTCGTCATATTGAGTTTAAACAGTCCTGCCTAAACGTTTTGGAATTTCTCGGTGTTTTCGAAATAATCATATGTGTAATTGAGTTCCCTTTTCACGTGCGTTTAGACGCACCACTGAGGTTCTGTTCCATTATTACTGTCGCGATAAAGTAACATCTATGGGCGTGGAAAGTGTTTTGATGACATCAGCCCAAGGGTGGAATGCAATCGGAAGCTGGTGTCACAGCCTACACTCTACTTACTAGCTTTAGTCAACCTTACTCTGTGTCTGACTATCGAAATTGGCCAAAGACCTTAATTTTAGGGAATGCCTGACAGAAAATTGGGGAAAATTGACGATTTGAAATATATCCACAAAAAGAACTGACTTATATAGCATTAATCTCCAAAATGGACTTTTTGCGGACGTAAAAGCTGTGAGACCCATTTAGGTGTCAGGGAAATGTTTGATATTTCGACATTGATTTCAGCATCCGAAACATTTTCTACATTCTCAGTTTCCGAAGATTGGTGTGCAGATACAACTCCAGAATTAACCGTTCAAATTATTCTTGGTTCTGTATAGTCTTTCCAGGTACTGTACTTTGTAATCAATGACTAATAGGTTTACGCATTGATTCGAAGAATTAAGTGGAAATCACTAATTGTTTCAGACGTCAAACTCCTTATTGCTTTTGTGTTTGAATTTCAGTGGGATTGAAAAGTACGCATAAGGTTTGTAATAGAAATTTTATGTTTGATCGCATGGGCTTACTGACACTATTATTACGTAATTATTCCGAAATAAAATAATGGTGATGGGTTACACGACGTGGTTATCTTCAGGTGCATACGAACAAATCTTGCTCTTGAGACACGAAACTTTAATAGCTGTTTTTAGAAAGAAACCTGCAAACTGGTATGAGTTTAAAAATCACAAGTTTGTTTGCACACAGTTTAAATGTGGGAGAGTCGCGCCAAAAATTGCAGTGGTTGAAAGTTCTCATTTAGACTATGCGCAAAAATTTAAGGATGCAGACACAAGCTTTTTAGTTAGAACTTTATCTCAAAAATTCAAAACTATTATACTGTAACATACACAGAAACAGCCACAAACCTGCCTTGAACAGTGAATAATCTGCCCGTAAGTAGGAGGTGGGGGGTTGGCACGGGTCAGTGCAATGGCACCTGCACAGTGGAGTTACTCACAATTCTTGAGTACACATCCAGGTGCCTTGCAGATGTCTACGAGATACCTCCGGGATACGAGCACACACGTCTTCAAACAAAGACAAAAACATATCCTCTGTTACGAAGGTAGTCATAAGATGAACTATGTTTAGAAAATTCATTAGAAAAATGGTAAATATGATGTGCGAAGAATAAGTTATGCTCATATTTTGCAATGTGTCGCCTGCGCCGATGCATGTTTTCTTTACATAACTGTTTATTTCAACCGAAATGTAACACAGGAAGTTAAAATTATTGTCCACAAAACTGTATATGCTGGCAGATTAACCAATGTAATAACAATAAATATAAACACGATTGTTCTTGACAGACAACGAAATTACAAAATACGAATTTTATGTATTGCAACATAATAAATTGGATAATAAACGATCTTAATTACAAATACGTAGTCACAAATAAACACAACAAAACAAAAATGCAATATCAATGAGCCTAATTAAAATATTTAAAACTTGAGGTAACGTGTGCCAAATGGAGGTGTCATCACTGTTTGAATCCAGGGAGTGGAAGAGATGGATACGATCTGTTTGGTTGACATGACAATGTTTAGTGCGTCACATTCAGTTTACATAAAACTGTGTACACTTTTTTAAGAAATATATAATGGACCACCTTTTAATTGTTCAAAATTGTTCCTTTAATTCTGGTAATAGTTGATGTACGAGGGGTTGGCGTGGATTGATGAAACTCATAGGACAGATGTCATTTGAAAGCAAGTTTAATAAGATTGCTGATATTGTGCAATGTTTACATGACATCGGAAAGAGCATTCCATAAATAGATGCTATGCTTGAGAGTAGATTTACGAAATGAACTGGAAAAAAATATGAGAAATTACAAACCTAGGCACAATTTTTAATTTTTGACGAAATTCTGTCCTTCCGCAGTTGTTCAAGAAAAGTATATTGGACTGATTATATTCATGATGTGAGGAGTCTTGTAAGTGTGAATAATGGTGTTCTTTTTTCTAATGCCTAAGGGTAAACATCGAACGTGTTTGCTTTACCGAAATCCCTTATGTTTCAAATCTGCCTAATCCTGGAGCCTATCTAGACAAATAAGTCCTTTGTAATTGCACGTGTTGTAAATGACACATGCGTAGTAAAGATAAGATAAAATGGAAGCGTTGTACACAATTCCTACAGAAAGCGATGACTAGTCATTATACTTGATAGCTAGTGATAAAGAGGAATAAAACGCAATGTTGGTTGAATGTCAGTCTATAGTCAAAAGTTAAAACACGTTGGTTAGGGCTGCGGAGTCTTGTCAAATTTCGATGCTGTCCATTTTTTGAAATCTACTTTACAACTACATTACCATCTAGTGTACATGTATAACGAATTCCGCCACCACGTAAAAATCGTGTTCTAACCGATTAGTGATCAGAGTACTTCTAGACCTCCCTAACTTCCTGTCTGCGCTTGGCACAGTGCGGAAGTTCATACAGTGCACTCAGTTGAGGTAAACTAAGAACCTCTGATATGTTGCTAGAAAGATCATGAAAGCTTAATTTGGAGCCTTGAAAACGTGAAGGCCCAAAGAGTTTGAACAAAATTGACCAAATTTGAATATTACAGTCCAATATCTGTCTAGCTTAATTAATCAGTAACGATAATTCAAGATTAAATAACTGAAAAACGTGTTATTTTTTCCAAAAATTGACCTCATACAACAACTCCCGATTTGGGGAGTAGAGTCCACAAGAACAGATACAGCTAAGCATTTTGTGAGGTGTTAAAACACGTTAACATCTGGGGTTTTGTACCTCAACCCCAAAGTGAGTTTAAGCCAGACAGTGACCAACCCACAAGTACATGTACCCGATTCACAAACCGACCTATCGTCAGGATTTGAGTGACCGTTTAACTGACCAATCAGAATGCTGAATTGTTGACTTACCTTCGTTTTCAAGCCGCCATTTTACCCGAAAAACAGTACGGGTAAGACTTATTGTTCGTTTGTCGGGTGTCACGTGACTTTTCTCGCGGTGTCAGAGCTTGCGATAGGTCAATATTAATGCACAGGGTTTACATACATGTACAGTTTCACAGCTGAGGCTATCACACAAGTTAATCTCTCTTATAAAGCAACAAATTAAACCATCGAAGACCAAATTTTCATTTTTTTAAAAAAGGTACATTGGTCGTACCTTACAGATTCGTCAATCTTTGACTTTCAAACTCTTAGACTAATCTATGAAACGTCAAAGTGTTCTTAAACCAGTAATTCTTCCCGCGTTGAAATGCGCTTAATCTACTTGTATTTTTGCTTAATCTACATGTAGGTTTGCTTAATCTACATATATTTTTGCTTTAATTTACGCGTGATTTTTTTAATCTACGAGTACTTTTAATCTACGTGTACTTTTAGTTCTAAAAACGATCTTCGTTCGGTTCATCAATTTGAGAGCACCTGCGTCATTGGAATATACATGTATGAACTGATTAAAAGTACGCTTAGAGTAAGCAAATTTACGCTTTTATTAAGCACATTTCAACGCGCAAAAGTTACTCGTTTAAGAACCCTTTAGCGCTTCAAAAACCGCGTGTGTCAATACATATTCAATAAAGGTTATGAGTACCAACTAGCTCATTCCATTCTATGGTGTCGCCCTCAACGTTTTGATTGAGTTAACCGTCGTGGTTTTTAGCCCACGTGAAAATAATGTTACCTAATATGGAGTGAAGTGCTCTGATAAAATTGAGAAGTTACTTCAAACGTTTGACTTCTCTCTCTGAATTTACATTGTTTACAATTCCATTAATTCATCAATACCCATTTCTCAAGTTATTTATCGCTGAATGTCACGTTTGAACTATGTGTACAATCATAAAACCCAATACCGTTCATCACTCCACACAATACAATCTCTCGACTCGTGGACACGTTTTCCGTAATCCGCGACAGGCAGAAACAAAGGGCAACATTAACATTGAGATGTGCAGGCCGAACTGATTACGAAACGAAGATGAAGAATAAGAAAAACACTTATCTGAGCTTTGTGGAACAACTTCCTGTCACGGGGCGTCTCAAATCTTCAACCGCAATTATAACAATGTGTTACGTATTGGAATGGTAAGTTGCATCAGTAACAACCTGACTTTAATGTTTTTAAAGCACGATTGTCGTATTTTATTGGGTGTTTCAGCCGGAAAGCGCCGACAAAATGAAATAAAATATGTAGGAATATGGTGATATATTACATTCATGGCGTAGACAAAGGTAGAGATGTTCAGCTCCTCGAGAAAGTAATTTTCTTGTGTCATGATTTAATACAATGCCACTTCACATTGACAATCTTTGACGTCAATTTGCAACTGTTGTGCGGTGGGACATCCAAAGAATTCACACAATGTCTGCAAAGGTCGTAAAACGTCGATCAGTTGAACAAAACATGTTTCTCCTATGCCAATCATATTGTGTAAAGGGAAAGTCGCTTT
The DNA here is from genome assembly GCA_002633005.1 of Phoronis australis. Lineage (NCBI taxonomy): Eukaryota > Metazoa > Phoronida > Phoronidae > Phoronis > Phoronis australis. Next base: position 334,129 of record NMRA01000398.1, on the reverse strand, counting down.
CGCACTCTCAGAATGGTGTGTCTTCGGTTTCTTATAGAAGAGTTGTTCTCAACTTTTCTTAGGAGATCTTTCCACGCAGTCGCAGAAGAGTCATTTCCCAGAATCATCATCTTCAGCTGTATGGCAACGTCACGTCTCCACTACTAATATTATGCCATTGTTCCGACACGACATATATGTTAGTTTCGGCATGTCAACTGAAACCGTGATGAACCGCTAGCTGAAGTCCAATTTTGCACCTCCCACAACACTAAAAGTGTGTACTTTTATGTTTGGGCCGTTGACCCGAGTAGGAAGCCACCGGAAACCTGAATACCTGAGTTTTAAGAAAAGTTCAAGAGACGAGCTCACTTTTGGGTGGGGATTGGGTTTTTTAGAATAACCTGAATGAAAAGTGCCCTCGCCTTGCAGCGGCCAGGTGCATTGATTATCAGCTGTGAATGCATTTTGATACATTTTTAATTGCTACAGTGTCCTATAGTTCTGAATTGTAAATCATTTGTCAAGTTTTGTCAATGTCACATGTAAATGCATCATAGATGTAGTTCACAACCTGTGTTGTCTCTGTGACGTATGTAACTTGTCATGCCTACACTTGTATATACTGTCAGGGGATATGATTTGAGTGACAGCTCTGCAACCATGAGGTTGAATGTGGTTCTGCAAAATCTGTGTGTTTTTCTCACGCTACGTAATACGTATTTGAAGTTAACAGAGAATGAACAACGGCATTTTGCTAGACACAAGAGCAACATTACTACAACGGATATGATTCTGTAAATAAAGTTTTACACAACCTTAACTCATTCTGTCTTTGTAGGTAATAGTGCTTCTCGCCAGTCTTACGACAGCTGCAGTCAATGTAGTGCTATCCTTTGCCAACTATTACCAATATCCATACCATAAAACGGTGACAAAGACATTTACAGCTCACAAACCGTTCCCCAGTGGCTCAGTATGCAATGCGACGCCAGCTACGAAAAGCCACTTGGCCACAGTTTTCATGAACCTGTTCAGTGTCTTAACGGAATGTATGTCAGGAGGCAGTGAACTGCGTGCTACAATAAACAAAAAATATGGAGGATATGCACTTATTTACGATAACCTCGATAGAGCTGCTGATTACACGTGGGAAATGCAGGATATTATTATTGGCTGTACTTACGACAGCAGACCGTGCAATACTAGTAAGATTACAGAATTTCTAAGTCCCTATTACGGGCGTTGCTTCACGATGAATATGGATGACAATGCTATGAAAAAAACTGGAGACGAGAACGGACTGTCGCTGATTCTTTACTCATATGCTCTTGACTCAAGTTTGCAGCAGTAGATTAATGGTTCATCGGCGTATTCCTCTTTGACAGATCTGAACTCTCACGGTCTCAGAGTGATTGTGCATAATGAAGGAGATTTTGTAAATCCTTCAGAGAATTCCCTTAAAATAGCCGCTGGGCTTTCCACCTCCATAGCAGTTAGGCCAGTCAAAAAAAGACGTCTTGGTCCTCCATTTGAATCCAGCTGCACCCAGAACAAGTTTTCTTTCGAAAATTATCGCCATTCGAAAGCAAATTGTTTGCGGGCGTGTGAACAGACGCACGTGATCGAGAGATGTCACTGTAAAGATTCAGACCTGCCAATACACCACCATCCTCGAGTGTCGTTTTGTGGTAACTTTACAGCTATCCACAACTGTACATACGAAAAGTGGTCGAACCAAGTAGATTGCATGCTGAAAGCAAAGAACGAATTCCAACAAAAGTTCCAAAAGCACTGCGGTTGTCAGGAAGCTTGCGAAGAGTATAATTTTAAGTTAAGCCAGTCTGCGTTTAGTTGGCCCAATAAAAACGTAACAGCGGCGTTTTACAGACATTTTGTTGCAAAAAAGACTTCGTCCGTTGCCTATAAATAGATGTATAAGTACAGTATGGAGTTTATATTTAGAAATAAACTGATTAATGAGCACTTTGCGCAGGTGAACGTTTTCTTTAATAACGACGAAGTCGAACTGATTACCGAGGTATCTAAGTATCCCAATGGGCCTTGGAGCTTGCTGTCAGAGATCGGAGGGCATCTGGGTCTTTGGTGCGGAGTTTCTATTCTAACATTGACCAATGCCTTATTTTTCCTATTCAATGTCGTGATTAGTGGTCGAAAAGTCACCAGAGTCTCAAGTTCGAGCAATGTTAGAGAAGCTAAGAACAATGAACAATGAACCAGCACTGTATTGCCGTTTTCGTACGTGTACATGTATCCTTGTCTCGTAATCATTCCAATGTTCACTTACGACGTTGCAAAAAAATCTTTCACACAGGCAAAATATATGGAAGTGGTCTAATAGGGCCTTCCCGTATTACACGGCGATTGAATTCACCTTTGTCCCTGGAATAAGAAAGCGCATGACATGGTTTTAGAAATCAGGCACATTTTCGTGTCTTTCATTTATCTCAGTGTCAGAATGTAGACAATGTTCTTAGTTGTATTGTTTTGTTTTGTTGTTCTGTTTTATTAGCATGACCCCTGAGTTAAGTACAGTGATGTTGTTATTGTAATTTGTTTACTGCAGAATCGTATGGAACTTTCTAGAAGACTGTTATCAGTACAGTGATGATAACATTTGTTTACTACAGTTTAGTGTGGAACTTCCTAGTATACTCTAGCATGACAGTTATTAAGGGATTCTGGAATATTCTAGAGTGTAGTATATGTTTGTTGAATGATGCGGTAGATTCCAAAAAGTCCTGGAAAGTGCTTGAATTGATGAAATATTTTAAAACATTGCATTAGTCAAAAATACCCAATCCCTGGTTTGTATTAGTCAGTTCAAGAAAGTAGAAAGTTAATCGGGAGTATTACAGTTGAGTTGCAGTGAAGAGAATCAGCAGTTACAGCGATAGTCAATAGAGAGCCAGCTATAGAGACAGCAGTTTATTGAATTGACGAGTGTTAACAGTTGCTGAACGTGTCTCAGAAGTTGATCACAAGTCAAGGCTTCGTAGCACTGGCTGGAGCATAAACAGACATAGCGTTTTGTTTGAGTGGGCTTGTGAACGTACGGTGGGGTTTAATAAAGGATTAAGTCGAACCAGTCTTCAGTCAATCATGTCACCGAAAGCTGTTAGAACCGGTCTGTAACAACCTGCGCCCACCCACACACGGAGAAAACGTGACACCCAGGAAGGCGAAGAAGTTCACATTACACTTCCCACGGATATTTGTCCAGTTTATCAAAGTTTCCCATGTCGGAGTTGCAGCCTGCGGTACAGCAGTAATACTTCTTTGGCATCGTTAGGACGAATAATCGAGTAATGCAACTGAGAAAACCTGTGAATCAGACAGCAACTAATAACATGTGAAACTTCAATGGCATGAACACAAGGCAGCAAATATGCCTGGCGGATATTTAGGGCATTGCGGGTAAATACAGCTATATTCGAGTGTAATCTGGGACGGCCCTATTGGCGCACGCGACATTCACAAAACAAACGAAAGTAGGCAACAAATCACATGTGACTCCTTACCTCGATTCGGCCTATCAAGCCAGATTCATTTTGACATAGAGTAGAAACAAGAGACCAGACAATGCGCTTTTCCTCTGACCGTTAGAAGGTGTTGCCAAGGCCTACCTGTGAAATCTTGTGGCATCAATCACTAGTATTGCGACGGAAATGGAATTAAAGATTGTGAAAAACGTTGACACGTCAGGTGTTAGATTTGATATCGAAAGGTCCCGCCCGATACATGTTAGCCGATGTTGTCGGTGCTTTGCTTAAAAAGGCAGTTTAATCGTCGTTTCTTTACTCATATAAAAAGTGTTTCTAACTGATAATTCAACATTACTTCAGACTATTTTCTACGCATTGGCATGATTTAACAAATCATCTTGAAAAAACGTCCTCAACAATTATAACGCACGGTTAATTGTAGTTTAACCATCTTTTTCACCTCAAAAGACTACATAAAGTTATGAAATTGATCTCAAATTGTTCCTCTATCAAAGCAAGGGTCAATACTGTAAAGAATTCACAGTTTACATCATTGCTTTAAAAAGGATTCACAATTTGAGTTGTCACAGAGTTTCATTCTATTCACCGAACACATTCTCAAGACCAAAAACAAAATTTTCATCTGAGTAAGTTTGAAATCAGCTTTTGTAGCTGCAATGGTCCAAATCAAAATTTATTACTTTTTAATGTCACGCTTTCTCCCGTGGATGATGGTGAACGTAGGTCATCACTGACCGATGCTAATAGCTTTTGGTTTTTTGTTAGACTGAAGACAGATTACTGTGTTGAAATCTTCTGGACCTTTCACCAGTTCTAGCTCATTCTAAACAATTTTGGAATCTACCCAGTCATTCTAAGGTTTTAAGTTTTCCAGAATCTATGCCAGTGACGGATAGGATGGAACCTATTCAAATGCTATCATCTTCGCCTTTTCTGTTGTGGATTAATACATGTACATAATCACTATCCTAACCTCAGTAACGTGCCTACATGTGCATGTACTTCTTGCAAACAGATAGTATAATAAAAATCACGAGGCATTCTTGTTGCCGTTTAGTAGTCAGTGTTGAAGTCTTAAATGAGATTACCACCAAAAACAAACTATTTTGTATCAATTTATATCTAGTAATTCTACTCGATAACAGCCAGTTCAGTTGTTTTACCTGACACCTAACGGCATATCCGGAGGTGTTGACGTAATCGGTTCTAACGCAGTCTGTTCAGTCGTTTAAAACACGCTTACTGGTGTCAACTTATCACTTGAATGCATCGTTTTACACCAATAAATCATCAAAATTCGATGTAAACCCCTTACAATTACATCGTGATTTTGAGCAAACGTGTTGTTTTATTTCACTGTTATGGATGTATAGGTATTTGAACGCCGTAGCCTACAGAGTTTGGTAGGCCTATTTAACAAGGTCGATAGCGGAAATTGGGCTCTGTTTGGTGAAAAATTCGAATCAATTTTCTCTGAAATACAGACGGGGGAACATAGCTGTGTGTTGTACTTTTAGTTTTGCGATGTTTTCAGTTCTAAACACTTCCCGCCAGTGGGCCGGAACCCGATCAGGCAGTCGCTGCCGCCGGGACTGGACATCGATCACGAACAGCTTAAGAGCACGTCCACGAATGGACCAGGCAAAAAGTGATAAAGGCTATGTCACGGATTTCCTCGATTGTTTGCATGGTGGTAGGGGTTGATGCCCCAACCTTCATACCAACATTAGTTTTTTTGCGTGCGCCAACTTGTGGTTGCTATGGGAACGTGTTGTTTTTCTGCCAATTCCAAGCCTCGTAACAGCTACATTTTGGCACTTTTTGCGAACTTACCTTGAGAACAATAGTGCAAAATGAAACACTTCAAGTTTATCACTGAACTAGGATGTCTTTCAACTGGCCAGTCATAGAAAATGTCACGGTTTCAGTTACAGCTTAGCCGTTTTTGAAGGCTACCAGTTTAGCTAGTTTGCAGTGATTCCAAAATGTTGAAAATTGCCCTATTTCCTGCCTCAATATCTCAACTGAAGCCAAAATTAAAACAACAAAACTACAACCAGTGTTTAGATTGATCTTAGCTCTACAAAATAAAACCATAAAAAGTCTAGGCAATTACCCTTCTTCATACCGCATCGGGCTCTAGAAATAGGGCACCTCACCAAAATTGTGCACCTGGCCAATGTCTGCGTAGTAACAAATGTGTGCGAGGATTCAAAATACAGTTTTGAAATCTTAAAACAGGCGATCGAACATATCAAGAGAGCTTTAATTTTGTTACTTTACAGAAAATAATGAGAAGCACAACAAGGCATGTTGGTTTCCTTTGACCCTGACGATAACGCTGCCAATAGCATGAGCATATAGTCACCGTTTCAAAATGCATTACGGTTGAGTAAAAAATCTATAAAGTAAGTCTAGTTATACATAACTGAGAACTCGAATACTGACATTTTAATGTGTGGGTCTGATTGAAATTTAGTTTTCTAATGTTCTCGAAGTCGGTTGATCGTGTCCTGACGCATCTCATTTCAACGAATTTTATAAAAAAGAATAATAGGTGTATTGGGCCGGAGGGAGACAACTGCATCTCCATACAGTGTATATCACTAAACCCGAACAAATCAGACAGCAAAGTAGTTAGTCATAAAAAAGAGATATATTGAAATGGTACGAGATAGATGCTGTGAAATGAGGTTACACAAACTGATCTTGCGTTGTTGAATAACTTTTCTTACGAACGGCACACGCCCAAATGTGCATATGGATGTCTGAATATTCTCGCACTATGGATACCAATGTTTTTTAGTTTTCACCGACAACGCATAGGATGATGTATTTGCGTAAGGTTCGTAGACAATTTCATAAAAAACACATGAAACCGAGTATTTCACACGCAAGTTTGCAGAAAATCAGTTCAGATGTTTTTTGCATCTATCACAGTTTCAATGGCGGATTCCAGGAGGGGGCCAAGGGCATGCCCCCCTAAAATTCTCCCAGATACCATTTGTCAGTTTGGGGCACGAATTGCTGACTAGCATATGCGCGCACCCAGGGGGCTCCGGGGGCGAATGCTCAATGCATTGGCCTTGAACAAACCCCGTTTACCGGATTTTTTTAGTAATAAGGTCAACAAACCCAAAAATTCGAGACCCCTGCATCCCTACATTTTAGGGTGGGCGCGCGGATGTGGCGAAATTCTGTACCCTGCCCCCCAACTCAAAATTCTGGATTCGCCCGAGTTTAGTATGGGTATGCAATGGTGTTTGCTGCCTACCATCAGTCAGACTCCAAAAATTCAGAAGTCTCGAGACTAATACATGTAGTGTCAGCTACTTCATTGAAAAATCATAAGACAAAGCACGTGCAGCAAAACAAAAATAAAATACACAAAGTTAACATTCCGACTGCATTAACGTGAACTTGGGTAATCCTGCAAAGACATTTTGGAACAAAGGTGGACAATATTTAAAAACTGTCCTGATTTAAATTATTGTTTATTATGTTAGACATAGATATGCAGCAGAGCAGGTTATACTGTACTTATGTGGCAAAACGATAAGATAGCCAAACATTAAACAAAAACCAAAGTAGTTTAGAGAATAGTAATTCTATATTGAGGCTGATATAGGACACAGGCAAATTACACGCCATAAATCAAGTAAATAGAAAAGAACAAATGTGGTCACATTTACAAAATGCGAGCAAATTAGGTGTACAATTAGACACCTTTAGTCAGCACAGATGACACGTCACAAAATGGAAATAGCATTTTGTCTGACTACTTTTGACATACTGTATTTCAAATGTCTCTGAGTCTTGTATACATGAAAAATGTGCTACTGCGGCAATTCCATTGACTCAACAATCTTTTGTCACAGTTCAAATCGACGGTCTTCCTCAGCGATTCTTTTCATTCCAAAGGCATCAAACTGTGCGAGATTCCCAGAATGATTGAGTGCTGCTACATGTAAATGGGAAAATATTTAATCTGCTTAGGTGAGAGACATTCTTCAGAACATCACTATGACCAGGAGCAATACATTCATGGGTTACAGATAATACTTTGCTGGCTTTTTGTTTGTAATATCGCTAGGATCTTTCAGCAATTTCATCGATGTCAGTTAGAAGCTGGGTCCTAACAGGGTTGACTCTTTCATCAGATGCAGCAGTGAGAAACTGATTTGACTTATGGATCTTTGGGCAGCCAGAATGATGGTTGGTCCCCCTCGTTTCCACTTGAAAATTTTGCCTGTAAATATTACAATTATATGCAACTTAATCCGTAAACACAAGAATTATATTTTCCATAAATAGCTTTTCCCCAAAGTATTTACTTTCACCATTCAAAATAGCTTGGCAAGATGGCCACTCACATATGTATGTAACCCTCATTGTGTGCAAGCAGCACTCAAAACAAAAGGTGTTGTCAATTAATCAAAATGTAAGTTCACTGCTAATTAAAACCTGGAGAACCATCAATTTTGATATATAGCATTGCCACGGCTTCGAAATGCCATTAAGTTAAGACAAGATCCAACACTCTTCATGCCACGATGCTGATTGAGAAAATTTTATGTTTTAGTACATGATTTTCAGGCTAAAAGGAATACAATTGCATCTTCAATATTTTTAGCTAAATGCACCTTTCAAAATTAGCCTAAGTGGTCACTAAAACAACCCGGAGCAACTATAAAAATCCTGTTATGACCTATTTGGAGTACCTAAGCTTTCATTACAAGCAGTCTTCCCTCTCAGAGGAATTTTCAAATGTTGACAGTTGTGGTGAAATAACTGGCACAAAACTAAACAGACTGTGCACTTATGAACATAGCTCCTCAAATAAACATAGTTCAAAGTCTGTTAACGCTATCCATTGACTCACAAGCTCTGGCCCAAACTCTCAAAACATAACTTGTGCACCCAAAAATCGCAGTGCGTGGAGCCAAATCCACTTTGTCTGAGAAACATGGTTGACAAGACAGTAAATACAGCATACATGCAAAGTGTTTTGTCTGCAAATACAAGGACAGTGTTACAGTCCATCAGTAATGTTTCCTAGCAGATGAGTTAGTGAGACCGTCACCAGTTTTTGAGTCAACGCGCAGTTTACAAGCGTACCAGCCCTGTTTATATTTGAGGCAATTTGCAAACCTTGTAGTTACATACTCCTGTAACTATGGACAACTTGTGCAGTAAAACTTCCGATACGCAAAATTCGCTGAATGCACTGAAATAAAAATATACTACAACTACTGTTTTGCGATCATTAAATGTTGATGCACTTAATCCGGGAACCAAGAATCTCAGAAAAAGGTTTTGTGCAACAACACTCCAGTTCATTAACTACCTACTTACTAGAACTCTTTCTGTAGTAAGCTCAACAACAGTGGCTAACTTCTTTGGTAAACGCTTAGCCATGTTAATTAAATTAGGCCCCATTGTAATGGGGCTCCACTGCATATTTGGAAAATTATGTATCTATGGTTAAACAGATAGAGCAATGTGACCAATCAGAAGTGACTACAGGTGAATTAGATGAGAAATTGGTGTCAGCTAGGAGATAAGGGCTCGATAAATCTTTTGATAACGGACACCAAATTTCCACTTCTTACACATGCGGATTCATAAAATGGAATGTATTTCGACAAACCCTAAATATTGAGATAAAGTGAATATTTTACTAATACAAGTCAGTACTGGAAGAAGTTACAAAAATTAATCTAGTACTCGAGTGTCGCTTTACTCTAGGAACCAATGTGATCATATTGGTTCTTAGCTTTACTTCATGTAGGGTTGTGCCCTTCATGGCGACTGCAGTCAGACTCTAGTTGCGAAAGTAAATATAATAAAGTCGTTATCAACAGGTATAGAGTATTGATGACCTGCAGTTGCATAACAACTTACCTGACCCAACTGGAATCGATACATTCTGTTCTTCCAGAAATTCTTTGTTGACTGTATTTCCACTTACATTCCAAACTCAAGCTTGGGCTTAGCCTTAGAGCCTTTCTGATATTGAAGGTGGGCACATATCTTTCTTTTCCTTGGCATCCATCGGATTCCATGCTGAGATCGACGATTTCCACAAACTGGGGGGTGGGGGCAAACTGTTGTAAACAAGCCCACTCTGACCCTGGCAAGAATCAGCTGCCACTTTCAGTTTCAGCACTGTCACTGAAAGGGACTGGGTCGGTGACTTTAACATATTGCAAATGGCTTGCTATGGACTTGCTGCAAGCAGTCAGTGCTTCAATTGCTTGCTGCATGGTTTCGATATGCCTTTGAAGCTCCATAAACCAGATTTGAAGGATTATGCCAACGAACACACTATATTACGGTAACTACATGTACTTCCACCACCTCATCAGCCATTTTTTCTTCAGTGAGAGTAATTTTCTTTCTTCACTACCGCGAGCCACTTCCTAGGCATTTCGGGCGCTCGGGTATGACGAAAAAACGATATACCCGCTTTCCTCGCAGCTTCATAGTTTGCACAAGTGGAATTCACTCTGCAGATGAACCACTGCGTCGATTCTCGCCTTCCTCACAGGTTAACGCGACACCTCTCGGCAAGGTGAGGTCGACCGTATGAGGGTATGTGAATATTGGCCGATTAAAAGAGAATGCCGTCCGATTTAATTAGTCATTTTACCATCTTAATCGGTCTATATCTTCATCGCTTCTTATAGGTCGACCTCACCTTGCCGAGAGGTGTCGTAATAACTTTGGGAGCGAAACGACGCAGCGACGTCAGTGGTTCTTCTGCATTGTGAATGCCGCTATATTGCGGTGCATCGCTTCCCGCTTGTCCGAACTATGAAGATGAGAAGAAAGTGGTGTTATCGTTTTTTCGACTTCCTCGAAAGCCCGAAATGCTTAAGAAGTGACTCGCGGTAGTAAAAAATGAACGGTTTGCTGTTAATAGCAAGTATGAGGACGTGAAGCATCTCCGTGTCTGTGGCCGGCATTTTGCGACAGTGATTTCTCTGACGAATTCCGGCTTACCAAAGAACTATCCATACGTTTCCCTTGCCTGTGCATGTTCACGGCGCCTGTCTAGTACGTATTGCTTGATCAGTGTTTTGAGGTTCGAACTGATAACTTGTGAAACCTAACGATACATCTGTGCAGTCTTCGTTGGACGAGCTCTTGACTAAGTCGGGATTGGCGCCGGCGAGTTGCAATGTATACGTTTATTATTCTACATTCTGTTTCACAATGAATTATTCTCAACCTTAAATTATCCTAACCAATGCAGCTTATATGAAACTGAAGCATAGTCTGTCTCATTAGATACAATTTGTATTGCCTTTGGGTTGCTCGTGAGTGCAAATGGTTTGAGAAGTCAGCAATGAACAAACCACTGCGTTACCGGCTTTTGATGCCGGCGACAAAGGTAATTGACCGGGCACCGAGGCCGTGTGAGCGCATGCTAATTCAGTGTTTGCTGACAGAGAGCAGTTGTGAAACAATTGCTCGATTTTATATGCTATCGTCGCATGTTAGGGGAATCTTTATTTACATGTAGAAATGCAAATACATTATTCAAATCATCGTTACTGTACAACCTTTGCGCTGACGATCTGTGGAAGGGGAAACCGACTTCGCAGCCCCCGACAAGTACACGTAGGCCTAAGTACATGTAGGCCTAGATTTTCAGTTTCGGCCCGGGCTACTTGACAAAAATAATTAAGTCCGTGCACATTGTTTCTTTGGCTCACTATTATAATCTTTTCGTGACGGGAGGTTTAATTTCCAACTCAAGATGGTTCATGTTCGTGTCAGTCCGGCGGCTGCGACGGGCCTGATCGGGTTCAAAGCCACAGGCCGGGTTAACGAGTCAGTCTGGCCGCGACGGGCCTGATCGGGTTCCGAGCCACTGGCCGGGATAACAAGCGTTTTGTGTGTTTAGAACTCACAAAATGACAAGTATAAACAACACACTTAGATCTACATGTAGGTTCTCCGGTGTGTATTTCACGGAAGAATACTTCGAATTTATCTTCGAACAGACCCCAAACTCCTGCTACGGACCTTGGTATTGGCCTGCCGAAATTTGTAGGCTACAAAGTATTCAAATACCAGTAAATCTGTAATAGCGAAATAAAACAACACGTTGTTGTAAGAACTCGGTGTATTTTTAAGGGTTTTACATCGACGTTTGGTGATTTATTGGTGTTAAACGATGAATTCAAGCGATAAGCTGACACCACTAACCTGTGTTGTGAACTGCTGAATAGACAGCGTGTGAAACCAATTACGTCATTGGATAATTTTAACACCTCTGTCTGCCGTCAGGTGTCAGGTAACGCAACCGAACCTGCCGTTATCATGTAGAACTACTCGTTCTAAATTGATACAAAATAGCTTGTTTTTTGGGTGGCATTCTCCTTTTAGACAGTAAAAAGTCTAATTAAATCGGGTGGCATTAATCCTTTAAGTGGAGTATTTACTGGTCTTTAAGGTGCAGGAAACTCAAGTCCCACACAATGCGTAACTTCGCCATTATCCATTTAATAATTTAAGGGTTTAGACAACTCTAGTCGATTCCAACGGGTTTTCTGGATCGCTAAGCCTTTCAATGTTCTTGTTACTAACGGAATTTGAATTTCCTACGTTAGCGAATATTATGAGAGAGGCCGGTCTTATGAGAGTGAATGGTCTAGAGTTTATTTTAACCAGCAAAACAGGGCGAAATTATTTGAAATCAGTGCCACCCAACTCCTAGAATTTCGACTGAGTGTAGGTTTCTAGTCTCGCCAATGAACACAAGGCTTGCCATTTCGCTTTCAATCTATTTTAAAAAAACGTCATTAAAAAATATGAGCGGCGCATTCAACAAAATATAAATTAGTGTTGTTTTCTAGAGAGAAGACGCGCAACTTCTCAATCAAACCAAATCTCCCGTTGAACTTTTCCCATAATGCGAGGCGTCTGTCCTATTGTTTGTTAAAGCACACGCGTGCCGAATGAATCGGCAGTCATTTAGTGTCATATCAATGTTCTGACCAGTTTCAAAATTGTTATAATATCACTGTGGAGGAAACTAAGTATCAAATTCAGCAGCGAAGCGTCCGAAAGTTTGTTCCCCAACCGAAGCCCGGGTCACCTGTTTTAAAATCTTGTGATGAGTTCAACAAAATTTCATGAACTTGCTAAAAATTATACCCAATTGTTCTGATATTTCGTCCCAATCCCTTCGCACAAGCTTAGTCCAACCCCTCTGTGCAGTTTCTAAAAGTTTGAATCGCGGTTAACCCGAGGTTGCCTGGTATTCACTCGAAGGTGACCTAGTTATCCAGGCGTGCGTTCAGTACACGCTAGGACCTGTGTACGCTAGGACCTAGTCATAGTCACGTGATCTCATTTGAAATAAACGGCAATATCTCAAGTAATCTCGCGAAGCCTCGCTTTTTAGCGAGGTCCTAGCGTTACTGAACGGGGGGACAGATTTAACTCCACTTTCAGTGAATCACGTGATCGGCAAAGGACAAGCCGCTACAAGTCGCGGTGCTAAAATACGCGAAACATACAAAAACTACAGAACTATGGCTGGCGCTAACACAATGCGTAGGAACATAAATTGCAAACAAAACAACAACTGATCGACTGCTGACACAAAATTGAATGTTTAGCAGTTGTTGTTTGAGCATGACTTCACACTTCGAATCACGATGCTTTAAGTTTCTATTAGCACGTCTCATTTTTGTTCTTAAAATGTCATTATATTTATGTTAGATTTAAATCATTTGCGATTACAAATATTGGCTTCAGATACGTACAATACCAGACATTTAGTTTGCTCAGTTTGGTGGAAATATTGACAGCGGCAAAAGGAATTTCGCCTGTCAATCTACCTTTCAAATGGGACACCTTCATCAAAACCGCAAGATCGAGTGACAACAATAATGACACATTATTGTGAAAGACATATCTACATTTGTCTCGGATCCAGTCACAGGGCTCAAGAAGTCATCATCTATACTTTCACTCACACCAAAGTCCGACTATTCGTGCAGCTTCCGGGCTCCCCTGAACCTGGTTGCCAAGGCGTTTAGTCCCCAGCAATTGTCGGGATCCTCTCGATCTTGATTGCTGTTCATATTTCGGAACAATAACTAAAATAAAATTGCCTCCGTTTCTGCACATATAAATAATGAACAGCGACTGATCTGCCCGTGTATCAAAGTATCTAAAATCACAACACTGCGGCCGATATACCGATATACCGATATACTAGAAGTGTGACATATTGTACTTTTATATTCTTATAATAAACCTATGTATTATTCACCAATTTTAGCTTTCAATATCACCCTCTGTCCGCACCAGGCTCGTAAAATCAGGGCACTTTGATCGTAGATACCGCCTCCATTACACTGAAAATGTATACATTTTTGTGGACGCTAGCTAGTTTCAAATGCAGTTTTACCAATTTTATTTTCCAGTATTTCACGAATTTTGCTCTTTTCATCATACCACTCCTTCAGATTTACCAAGGATCGTAATCCTTCTTCAACTTCCGCGCAATATCACGGAACCAGCGTATACAGATCAAGATGCGACTGTTCCTCAACAGCGACACGTTTCTAGACAAAGTTTCAGGGACCTCAAACATTTTTATTTGTGTAGAGACTTCCAGTCAGTTCCTCATATTATTTTATGAATACACCGTAAACGAAGTTCAGAGAACACAGCATTTTCTAACTCTGAATTCCCTAAGTTCTTGATTAACTTCTTGGTTAATGGGTTTCCTGAACTAGATTCCAATAATAACGTGGCTTTTATAGAAACGTTGCTAAGTTTCTATTTCTTAGCGAATTTCCGTATAATTCGTTGCTTAACTGACTCACCTTTCCAGGCTTAAATCCGGTTATTGTACAAGCACACTGTACTTTCTGTAGTAAACATTAAACACATTTCACTTCTGAAACTCCTTTTTGTAATGTTTCTCGAAATCAAAATGGTTTAATTCCTTTTCACTGTGAAAATATTGATGTTTGTTGTCACGATAGACATGTGCTTGGTTTGCAAGTCAGAATTAGTCATCCAGAGCCAGTCACACGTGAGCCTGCTGAACTTGGTTAACAGGCGACGTGAACCTTGAAAGGAGCTGCAGCCGTTGCCATAATTGTGTAGACAACAGACAGCATGCATTATGAATATTCAATTGGTGAGTTTTTGGTTATAATATATTGGTGATGGTTTACACAACTTCTTTATCTCAAGGTAAACAAAAACTCGCCTTACGTGTACTGTTCTCATAAAAACCAGTACCTTTCTCTCCCGATAATGTCGCCTTATTCTTATCATCGTCCACATGAGTACACAGACGTTTCCATTAAAAATCATGGAACGTGGACGTGTTATTTTGAGAACGTGTGGCGAGTGAAATGCAAACAGCCGTCTACATGTACTATAGCATTTCGATAGTGCGCATTTCAATCGTACATGTACCTGCGTTCACCTAGCGGCGAGAGAACGAATCTAAATGTACATGCATGCGCACGTTAGAACGAGTGTAATCCACGAGTGTAAAGAACTGGTGCTGACTAGTGCATTACACACGTTCTCCAAAAAAAAAAAAACACATTCTCGTTCCATAAAAAAATCATTCTGACGTCTAAAGAAAGTTTCGAAGTTGAATGTCATATAAGCCAAGTCATTATATGGTGGAATATCGGTGGCTACAAATCGGTGTTCCGTCGGTGCAAGAAGCGAAGATTTGACTTCGACCACGTCCCGATATAAAATTGATCACTACTTGTCCTTTGCTGAAACGAGAAGGGATTTATGTTTTTTCATCGAGGCTCATTACATTAATTGACACTAAACGACAGGCCAATTTGTAGAGTTTAATCTCAAACAGAAGGAAAGACTCGTTTCTTTCTTTATCTCTGAAATTACATTCACTTAAATTATTTGCTTACGAACCAACTACATCACGGTAGTAATATTTTTGGGAATGAAAGGCGTGTTTATTGCGGATTTAACATGAAAATCACGTTATAGTTAGTCCTTAGAGTCGCCAGGTGGAGTGTCCATCTCTAAATAATCTATGTAAAATACCAGTGACACCCAGTTAATGGGTCAAACAGATGCAGACTGACTTTTAACTAATATTTGAAACTAGTTTTCGCACTGTTCCTGACGAACAGTGTATATGGTTTATTAGTTGGGACTCCATCTTTGCCTTCAACCTACACTCTTCTTGTTAGGACTACAAACCTTTGTAGATAGCCAAATATATTACCTCGGAATTCCAGTAGAGGGCTTGTTTGTACCGGCAGGTTACAATATTATAGATATATTACTAAACTCTTCCACAGTGCTATAAGGGTAGCGTTGCAAAATGGTCGTGCTACATAGAGTACGATTGGTTAACGGAACGAAATAACATTTGGATATTAGAATTGGTTGGAAAGTCAGTAGCTGATTTAGGAGGGGGGACAAAGGGGCCATAGCATTCCTAAAATTCTTTCACATTCCATTTGGCAGTTCGGGAGTGCAAATGTCTGTCGAACAAAATCATGGCCGATACTCTAGCTTGCCCCCCTAACTCAAAATAATGAATCCGTCCCTGAAAGTAACATTTAAACATTCCGAGTTGACTCACGGGTGAGAAACAACATGACCGCCGGTCCTCAAAATCGGACTGACTCACCCAAAACAGGACCTCCGGGGATCAAATGGGACCGTAGCACCAGAAAATGGGACTGACGCACCTAAAAACATGACCGCCCCACCACAAAACAGGACCGCCGGGGACTGAACATGACCGCCGGACAATATGCGGTTTCAATCCCCGGCGGTCATGTTGGTCCTGTTTTCTGGTGGGGCGGTCATAATTTTAGGTGCGTCAGTTCCATTTTCTGGTGCGACGGTCCCATTTGATCCCCGGAGGTCCTGTTTTGGGTGAGGCGGTCCCATTTAAGAGGACCGGCGGTCATGTTGTTTCTCACCCGTGTGACTGATGTTGAGAAATTCATCACTGTTTAGGTATACAGCTCCATCTTTTGAGGGATGCCTTTGTAGTTCGTAACTCCTGTTAGAAAAAATGAGCCTAAATAGATGCGTTGCAACTAACTTTTTGACACACAAAGCGATAATAAGGCGTAAAAGGAAGCAATAAAATCCCTGCCTTTATTTTTACTGCTCACATCGGATCCATACATTTTCGACACACGCTCACACCAAGTCATGTGCACTGATACCCATCACGCACTTTCGCCTGTTGTCCATCATTCCTTCCCAGAACTTGTCTCCGCACAGGTGGCGCTATGACAGATGGTATAGTGTACGGTCAGTGCATTGTCATTTCATTCAACGTTCAAGCGAAATATGTACCTGAACTAAATTTTAATAGTCACAGGCGCTAAATCCACTGGTGCCTGAAAGGTTTTACATGGGTAAGATATTTCATTGAGAGCACTCTCCACGAAAGATACATTAATCAAAGTGTTACTCGCATGTTCCTTCGCAGCGTTCTCGTGTGACCAGAATGCTGCTGCAAATATCAACTCCATGACACCAGGATTTGGTGGTTTGGACAACACTGCGCTATCCTGAATTAATCGTCCAATGTAAAGTATAACAATCTTGGTCTCTTGAACGTTTCTACTGGACTAGAGAACGGCAGCCATTCTAAACAGCATCTTTTCCTGCGCCGTGAACCGACTAGTTACAATTCATGTAGCTTCTAATCGGACTTCAGCGAGCGCGCGTAGATGGTTGTGCGTTCAAAAATCGATATCTTCCCTTGGCCAGTCGCAGATAAAACACTCGTCAGTTACGCTGCTGTCTTCAACATATGTCTTCAAAGGCGCAATTTCTAACGGGGGTTGGGGCGTATGTGACACCACGAGTTATTATCGCTTTAGTTACGCAAACAAAGAAGAAGTTGGGCAAGGAAACTGAAAAGTTTGGGTTAAAAGGCCCATTTAAATTTGTGAGTTTTGAAACAAAATATTTGGCGTGGACTCGTAATTTGTTTGTGCTAAATTCCCTTACCTTCCATTAAGAATTTTCTTAGCATGGCATTTGAAGAAAACATGGAAGAGATAAAACTGTTTCAGACAAGAAACACGATAAATACATGTATGTCCATCCATGGATATTACCGCGGGAGCTTGCCTTTTTTGCCACAATACGCACCAACCTATCTTGATAAATAGCTTATCACCTCAACTCCTTCACCCGTAACATTCTAAATGAACACGCTGTAGCATTGTCGAATTCCGTCGCTATAGGAAACCACAGACCGAGGTCAGTCTGTACTAACTTCAGAACCTTAATATTTTCCCCGTACAGTCCATTACATTAGACGGCAATTTTGCATCCTTTTCATGCCGCTGGGTTTCTTCTGGTGCTGCACCGCATTGAAGCGAGAAGTGGAAACTAAAACGGCACTAGACTGCAGTATTTAAACGACACTGTGATCTTAGGCCATATCTTCCCCATGCACAAAACTCCAACAAAAAAGAACAGAATAAACGCGCGGCGTACCATAGGGGACTGGGGGGCTATATCCACCCACTTATTTAAGTGCAGCTGCGGCGCCCATGGACGTGGGCGGCGCCCCCGATAGGGGGATGAGGGGTTGTAGCCCCCACATATTTCAGTGCTGCGCCAACCATGGAATACCGTAAAGCAATGCTTATTTCACATGGTTCTTTGCAACAACTATGTCAAACTCTTAATCCGTGAGGGTATTCTTACAGAAAACCTCCATGTCGTCAGGTCATACTCTCAAGGAATGTTGGAGTATGCAGGCTGGAATGAATTGCGAAACATTGTTTTAGTTGACCGTACAAGTAGAGCCTGTGTCATGCGGTGTGAAGTGAAGTGAGCATTCTTTTACGGTACTCTGTTCCATTTTGTTTGACTACTTTGTACCTGATGATGACATTTGCCTAGTATCGAAACGTCATTTTCACGCTACACGCCAGAGTCGTTTTGGTTTTCCACTTTTTGCTTCTCATTTGGCCCAAAACTAATACTCTTGACAGTTTGCTTTTCAAAGATTTTCTTTCCGTTTATTAAAAAACTGTAAAAATGAAATTGACAGCAAACCAAGGCATTGTGCATGTTTTAAAAAGTGCAATATCACCCAGTCACCACGAAGGAACACGGCGCAACGCCTGATGTTTATGAATGAATGTGTACTGTGGTAGTATTTGTCCTCGCTATCTAGTCCACCAAACGATGACGAAGGTACTTAATGTACATCCGATAAGTCGTTCCAGTGTTTATGTGTTTATTAGGACTTGTGACAGTTCCTTTTTCAAATTTTTAAAACGATTACCTCGTCGTTAGCCTTCACCATACTTTATCTAATTTGCTCGTTTGCCAAACACACATTGTTTACAGCCACACCAATGACATGTCACGTGCAATGCACACGGAACCGACTAAATGATGGTCATCTGGCGCCAACGATTATTTGGTAGGCTTCCAGTGGGAGGTTATCCTACCACTTACAATTGCCTTTAGTCAATACTACCGGAGGAGCTGAAAACTAAAACTGAACTGCGATTCATAATCCAAGTAGCCAACGTTTCGATTCATTGACATTAAACCATCATCACATTTGAACATCCGTGGCTGGTCGTTTCTGAACGTGGCGGTAATTGAAAATGATGACGTCACATGTATATTGTTAACAGCGCACTACAATTCACGCCATAAGTCTAAACTTACAACCGCACGGTGCTCTTTTCATATGAAACCAAACGTTTTCGAAGTAACAATTAGATAGTTAATTTTCAAAGTAATTTTTATTTTCGTGTTATGAAAAAACAAAAACACTGTCATTATTCAGTGCGGAGCTTCTCGTTTCTCGAATTCCCAGTGAAATACCGCAAACACTGGAAGACTGGAATTAGCAAAATGGTCCTAAACTAAGGGCTCGTCCAAGTTCATGAAACTCATTCAGCGTTCTGAGCTGCTGATAATAAAGGGCTGAGTGTCTTTCAATACTTCATCTAAATGTCATGCATGAATTTAATGTTACCGGATTATTTTTATTGATTCCTAGCAAAAGAAAAACGGGAATCCGTGGTGGACTATGGCTTACAGCTATAATAGCTCTCAACTCGTTCAGTTTAATAATCTGGTCAATATAAAGGGAGTATTGGTTTTAAGTGGCATTATTGGCAAGAAATAAAAGTATAAATTTACATCTGAGATCAGAATCAAGACGAATAGAGCCTAGACCTTCTGGCGGCCGCAGCCTAACACTGTGCTGACGGAAATGTGCTGACCCACTTGATAAAGCCCGTATCTCTGCCGAGTTGGTCGGTTTTGGTCTATGGTTTTGCTGTGACTGTCCGGTGCGGACCATGGTGATCTATGTGGAAGTGGTGTCGATTAAGAATTGCTGCCACTTCTGTCCATGTTTACCCGTGTTCGCCAATGTAACTTTCGTACTGTCAGAGTCGTACTGGCCGTTGGACGATTGATAAAACCCAAAATATGCACACATCATCACAGATATAAATTCAGCAGGATCTGACTATCCGGGACTGCCGTGTTCATCTATGCATTAATGTTACATATAGCATGCTTTAAGAGTAACTAACAGGTAAAGTCACCGGTCGTGATTTCGACGAACGTCTGACAGATAGCGTCGACACGTGCTTGTAGCGATCTGTAAACAAAACTCAAAAACATATAAGATTGTCTGGTGCAATAGCTCTGCTCGAAGGTTAGAACTTCAAAGAAATTGCCCCTTGCAACAATAATCCCAATACTCATTTTCGACCACAATGTCAATTTAAAAATAATCATAATAATTTTCCTCTTTATACCATGAATGAGTGCGGGATTCAGGGCAGACATGAGACGCGTACAAATTGGGAAAGTTGATAAGGTACATAAATTATTAAAAGAGGAAAATCACGTCAGTTTCTTTTTTAATACTTGCCACTTCGCACAAGTGCAGCCTTTACACTTGAACTTTTTTTCCGTTTGATACACGTTTACATTGTCCAGACAATGATGGCATGGCTCAATGAGTCTTTGCTGACGTCATTCGCATGCGCATTGGGTAACAAGTTTAACGAAACAGCTGTCATTGTATACAGAATGGGGCAGAAATGCCGTCGTATCAAACCTTCAATGTGAACGTCTTAATGAGTTTGCGTTGGAATGGTGTTTCCCGGTAAGTTATTTCATGTCGCAACTAGAAAAAAGTTTGAAAAAGGTTCGTAGTCTTAAACTACAAAACTTCCAATTCCAACGCGTACATTTTAAATGTCTGTGGTTGAAGATTTGAGAAGCCTCATGGCAAATTATTGCGTCACAGAGTTTTGACAAAAATATTTTTCTTATTTTTCATTTCCGATCTTTTCCGCAGTCGATATGAAATCGACCCACGAGTCATCATTCTTCAGGTACATGTAGATCAAGTCAACAATTTAGGGCTGTACATTACGAAAATTAACTAATCGTTAAATATTCAAACACTGGAATTTAGTATCAAAATCATCCCTGGTGAGTTAATGGAAGTGTAAATAATCTGCAAGTAATTACATATTCGGCGTTTTAAACTAATCCATTTTATGTGTGCTGTGTCATCTTAATACCTATTTCCTCAACTCATTGATTTACTTGATACACCTGTATGCTTGTGTCGGATAAGTTCTTTAAACACTTTACAAATGAGTGTATAACACTGAAGCACTCCCTTTGGGTAAAATGCAGTTAGCTAGTAGCATTTTGTTGCGAGACATTTCTCAACTCAGTAAATTACTTTATGTATTTTAGACAATTCTCGAAAGTATGCACCCAGATGTGTGGGATGCATCACACGAGGAGTTTGGCGGCCTCCCTGGTCCAAGAAAATTTTCAAGTTTGCTCGCATTGACGTGAATTCTGGTTTAATCAAGTCAGTGATAGCCTCAAGTCAAATTTGCCATACTAAAACCGTGTTTACCCTTATTTGTTAGAAATGCATGTTTACACCTAAACTTAACACGCTCAAAAATGTCCGGTAGTCTTATTGACGGGTGAATTTTCTACAAAAATCTTTCTCTTCATCAGCAATGAATTTCTAATAACGATCTGCGGCAATATTAACACTATTCTTGGAATTCTTGGGAAAATTATCGATCCTTTTAACGTTATAAGTCTTCGGGATTCATTATCTTGTGTAATTCACAAATTGTCGTCAAATCATTTACACTTTAAGTGGTAGATGCCAGTCGGCAAGTCTATGTTCTTTCAATATCACTTTTTTACGTCTTTGGTAATACGAGCCGTATGTCTTGATGCTGTTGTACTTCACATGACAGTACAAGAGTTTGTGAGTAGTTGACAGTACCAGATTTATAGGAGGGGGCATTTAGCAAGAGAGGGGGCTTCCTAATATGTAAGGTTATCAACAATAGAAATAAAGGACAGTTCAATCCATAAAAAATGACTTCCAAAAGGGGACCTCACTTAATATCAAGGTCAAACGATTTCCCTAATACAGACAGATAGATTAAGTAGATTATATCATTAGCGCCTCCGCCATCAGTGGGGTTGGAGAAAATTAAAAAGCTGGATAAGGAGGGCTATGGATCAGCAAGTCAACTTAAAGGGTGACAGTCCCTAAATGTAAATGAAGACATGATATCATTAATAGGAAATGATCAGTAATTGTTTGATACAGGTAATAAAAATGACCTCGACCAATCGTTTGCTCAAGTATATGAGGAACGTAAATGGTGTTATTGAGATGGCTTGATCTGGGGATCCCGTGTTACTAAATATATGAATGTTGGCGTCAACGGGGAACCTTACTTCTTTTGCCAACTTCGAAATAACCTGTCGCCAAGGCCGCGCGCACCCACGAAACAACATATTGTTATTATGCGCACGATGTGGACGAGAGCAATGGCCAGGTGTCGTGATGGCTCTCGGAGTTCAATGTACACTGCATTTTCCAGATACATGCAGTTTCTCACCCGAGCTTACAAATTCTGCCTTTTTCTGTGTTCTTTCTACAAAAACATGCCCGGAAATTGTCTTTAAGGCCATTTCGCCAGAGAGCCCAACATGAAGACTCTCGTTGTTTTTTAAGTGCATTTGAGACCTTCATTTCTGACGCTGGAGTTCTGTAATTCTGACAGCCGTTTGACTCTGGAGATTCCCTCGTCTGGGCGCCTTTCTCTCGGCAACTGCTGGATATCCCAGCACTAGCCTAGTCCCCGGAAATTGTACAATTGTTTTTAATGACATATTTTTAATTTATTTCTACCTATAACGGACGTCGTTTTGTGTCGTAGCAGAGGTACATTTTTGTTATTCATTTACCCGTAGGCTAGCGTTCAACTGCCAAAATTGGGAGGAGCACCAGATTACTGAACTCAAAGCCTCGTTCGAGCTGTTGTCACGAAAAAGTAAACAACTTTTTGTTGAGAAGCTCTAGTATACACTATACCTGTAGAGTTAGGGAGAGCTCATTTTGTAATTGTTCAAACATGATACATGGATTTATGAAGATTTAAACAAACATTTTAGTTATTTTTGTAAACAGCCATTTTTGCCACTAGGCTTGTCATCTTTCGTAATCATACTACAGCTTAGTGATGATGCTAAGCCTAAAATTAAACGAAAGCTACCTGTATGCAATGAAACTTCAAAAAATATGTTCATCAGAAGTTTGGCCTAACTTAAACGGCCAATTCCATGCATTAATTTGACTTGGACACAACCCTAGACCTACTGGGGCTAATTCTTGCCTAGGATGAGATGAGTATGTGCCTGAGCTATGAACCTGATTTTTTAATCAAAATATTTCGATCGAAGATTAGAAAAGTGTAAAGAGTGCTATCGACTCGACCTACTTTACTCAGAGAATCCCATAAGTTGTGACCTATTCTTAATTTTGCGGAATTTAGCAGACGGCAGAATAGAAATATCGGTGAATATTTATTGATTTGGTTCGAAATATAATGAACTATATGGCATCGTTCAGATAATTCGACTTCATGGTAAGTACCCAGCTTTACATGAACATATCGCATCAGTGGCCTAGTCAGTTTTCAAGTGAAGATGACCCCTTCTTCGTATTTTGGCTGGCTATGAAATACTTTTCCTCGAACACTTATTTTTTCATCGTCGACTTTACAATTTCCCAAATTATGAACATGCGATTCCAAGCTAAAAACCATCGCCTCTTGTCTTTGTCGAAGTGTTTTCGGAGAGTGTAAAATCACTCATCGATTCCGCCAGTAACGTCCTTAAGCGACAGTGTACAAGTACATGTAATTGCCTATGACGTTTTGTTTTCTTTTCGGGTGTCACGTGACTTTTTGCATGGGGGTGGCGCTTGCGATAGGTTAATTCACGAACGTGAGTTCAATAAACTAAAACGGAGAAAATAGAAGAAAAGCGAGTTCAGTTAAAAGTTAATTAGCTCCACGGACATAGGTTTGGCGCGTGAACGTAACCCGCGCCAGTCTGCCATGTCTACCAACACACGATTTTTGTACAAACTTGAGGCATATGGGCGCTTGTTCGGTGTCGGGCGGTAAAGATGAAAGAGCCACATTGCTCATTATAGTCCCCGTAGTCAAATACTAGGTTGCCATCACAACCTAGAATGAACGCCATGACCTTCCATATTATACCATAAATAACGGTAAATGAGCGGCAGTATTACTAAGTAATTTCATAACATTAGTAGAGAACACATAGATTAGTTCTTATAGACACAACCAACCAAAAACGCTGTACCTTGACAGTTTCGGCTACTCACAGCAGCCATCTTTGGAAGCTATTGGACACTAGGTGGCGATGTTATGACACTGTTCCAAATATTAGACCATTTATATCCCCCATCGTCTCTGTTCATAAGTGAGCCACTTTTTTCACCCAAATAGACTCTCTAATCCGTGTAGATCTCAAGTTATTTTCCGACTCGACGGGACGAGCGTCTTTCCAGTTAATTACGTGGTTAAAAGCAATAGCATGGTCCGTCACTGCAGATTTTTTGATATTATTCTGAGACCATCTCCTCTCTGAACGCGTGACTCTACGCTGAGACAGCTCATCCACCTCTTTTCTGTGTTCATTAAGCCTGACTGACAACTCTCACCCAGTCTCCCCGATGTACACTGACTCACAGTTGAGGCGAGGAATGCGATAAACACATTCACACTTTTTATTCTCACTTATTCTGTCTTTGGGGTGAACTAAATTATTCCTGATTGTCGTACACGGCTTCATAGCAGTAACTATGCCAAATTTTCTGAACACACGTTGTGCAGATTCCGAAAGACCTTTAATATACGGGATGACTACCTTACCTGTTCTCTCCTCTTCCGGTTGCCGATTCCTCTCAATAAAGTCTGTATTCGATAGCGTCTGTTTTACCTTGTTGGTAGACCACTTGGGTTAACCACATTTAACTAACACATCTTCTATATGATTTCCCTCTACAGTCCTGTCTTCCTCGTGTGTTTTTATACTTCTAGAGCGTTCAAACAGAGTTCTAATAACTCCTAGTGTACAATAGCTTCCGAAGATGACTGACTGCTGTGAGCATCCGAAATTGTCAAGGTACAGCGTTTTTGCTTGCTTGTGTCAATAAGAATTAATCTATGAGCGGCAGTATTTGACTACTTTTCTCACTAAGCACAATTATTGAGGATGACAAGTGCTGTGATTGGTTATCCCTACTCTACGTAATGTTTTTCCACCAATAAATGCTCGTATTTCGATATCAGTTAACATGTCGTCAGACATTGTTTGCGAGTGTTCCAATTTGACAGTTAATTGGCTGCTGGGGTTGGTCTTGGCGTTTTTGATGTAGAATCGTTGAAGTTAAGTACCTAAATGTCTGTTGTTTCGAGCAGCGACCTTACTTTGCATTTGACCCACACGAGGGTTAAAGCACTAAACTTATGTTTACGGGTGGTCAATTTACGTTTGTGCACAGTTACCAACCATTAGGAATTATTTTATACTTTCCCATGAGTGGCGCAGAACTAAAAAAAGTAGGTGGCTAACACCCTCTAGCCTCTCTGTGGTGCACCGCCCATAGATCATGGGCGGTGTAGCCCTGAAAAAAGTGGGGGAATATAGCCCGCTCCAGACCCCTATGGTGCGCCACCCATGTTACCTCTTTTGAACGATTGACTGTCCCGACATTTTCGTTAGAGTCATGATAGAAAAATGGATAACTCTCCTTTGCTGTGTTTATTCGTCGAAACATCCCCATCGAAGATGACCGAACTCATACACGATTGTTCTACCTGAAATGGCAATGTGGTGTATATTAACGTGTGATCTCTCCCCAGGTTTGATTCGAGATCGCAAAAATGAAATGTACATGTACGTTCAGTAACCCATTGCGTGACCGACTTGTGTTGAACTTACTCGGGATCTGACCTAAACTTGAAAAAAGTTGCCTCAAATCAATGCCTTTTGGTTTCGTTTCTACTAAATTAAATTAAAAGGTTTGTCGCAAAAGTCATATTAAACTCATATCAGACTTTTAAACACAAGTAGCTTCTCTCTTTTAAAACCGAAAGATTTACTTGAAAAACCCAGCGTTTTGGAATACAGTGAATCACGGTAAGTGCTAGAATCTACGCAATTCAGGATAAATTCAAGAACTAAAGTATTCACTTGGCTCACTGAGAGAACGGAATGGCAGATGATTTGATTCATCTTTGTTGGAGAATGGTACGTATAAAGAGGCGAAATATTACCGGGTAAAACCGCCTAAGGTTCCTTAAATGTGCCGGTTTGGTTAGTGCTAGCAATTACAAGGGTACCATTGATACATACGCTTGAGCATCGCATTTTCTGCATAAACCACTCACGAATCAGGCATAAGAACCAATTTTATGAATCATGCAAACGAACCCCAATAAATTTGAGTTTCGTAGTCGGAAGGTATCACTAAAACAAGCATTTCGTAACCCTCAGTCATCTGTGTAGTTGCCTTATTTGACTATTATTTTTATTTTTAAGGGGGGAGGGTTGTTTCCGCGGGCGTCTCATTGCATATGGCTGCAGCTAGGTGAGTACTCACAACGCATGGGTCATATGTCACTCGCCATTTTAGGTGGTGGTTCTTCACCAAAAATAAAATTTAAACTAAACATTTACACCAAATTTAATTAAATTTGAAATTACCTTGGATTGTGCTGAACTTGATTTATTTCGGCGTAAGTTTCGACTAAACTAACTAGCGCTAAAATCCATTCAACGAAGTGTTCAACTAACCTCAGGCGGTAGATTGTACATTATTTAATTGAGCGCATGTATCGTTATAACAAAGAATGTTATTTGAATTCTTCTGGTGTCAGTTGTGAGAATTGGAAACATTATCTTGAATACAAGTAATGTTTATGAATTATAGAATATTGTTGCCCATAAAGTGTTTTTATTAATTTCTTCCAGCAGAATAACTGCAAGAAGCTATTCTTACTTTGAAAATGAAAAGTAACAAGGAATTCTGTGAGTAGAAAATGAATATACCTTTCATTATGACGTCTTCAAAACTGGTGAAAATAATAATATCTAAGATCTAATTTTATGCCACATATACACACGCAGATAATCAACAGCCACACACCACTTTGTTCGGAAATGAATTTGAAAAGGCGTATTTTCCCCTTGACTTTTAATCGACTTCTCTGTGAATTTATCCTGATGTTAGAGTAAACAGTTTTAATGGTGTACCTTGAACTTGAACACTCGGATATACAAGCCTAAAAGCTTCGGTGGTTTACACGTGTTCTGGCATTGATCTGTTATCGATAACCATACACTGTTTCTTGTGCTGGAGAAAATTTCACACCAATCATGTTGACAAAGGTGTGATTTGTGGCACCAAGGATGGTATGGCCGCCAGAGTTTTTAGCCAATTTGCATAAAAAACGCTAACATTACACACTTTTTATGATAAACCGACGTGGGCACTAATCAATGCATATTGATAATACTCTCAGTCCCTAAGAGGACCATAATTGCACAAGCAAGACAGATCAGAATACTGGACAAACACTTTCGATTTGAGCACCTTAAAAAGCCACGGAAAGGACACCTGTAAGGATGCACTTCTTAAACTGATGCATGAGACGTACCTATCGTTACCGGTTTTACGAAAACCTTCGTCTTGTTACTATGTAATTTTTTTTTAAATCTCATTGTCACTATTTTTGGGACACCTTTTATCAATAAAACTTGATTTTCATTTTCTATTTTGATTTTGGATGTTTTCACCCTATGATCACAGTTTAGTCATATGTCTAGAAACAACAAGAACATGTTGAAGACACTGCGGACATTTGAAGGCGAATATCCAAATCATCCACCGCAGTTGCCGCAGAAACCCTGTAAATGGACAAGCGCCCCCACTTTGACAACATGTTGATATAATAGAGATGTTCTTACTAACAGTGATTTCTAGATAAGTACATGTATGTTATTAATGTTCTAGCACCCAAGCACTCAAAGGCTCATACTCATATCTACATGTAAATGAAGGCAGGTAGCGAACTCCATATCTTTCTTCGTTGGAATGCTTTGCTAACCTCATAAATATACCTAAGCTACAATCATGTACATGTATTTTTCGTCCTATTCTTAAAAGTAAACACTGTGAGCACACAACGTGATGTCTGGGTGCATCATTTTTCAACATTATGAACTTGTGATACATTGGCAACATTGCTGACCCCACGTGAATTTCATCTACTGAGCATGACGTTCAACAAAAAATAGCGCATCGATCAATGTCAGAATAGAAACGCCACACCAAAAGTCCCGTGATCTCCGATTTCTGACATCAGGCTCCACGTCCAATTGGGATACTTGGCTGTCTCGGTGATCACTTCGACTTCGTCATTATTGAAGAAAACATTCACTTGCGCAAAGTCCCGATTTATTAATTTTTTTCCACAACATTAACTCCATACTGTATTTAGACATCTCCTTCTAGGCGATAAACGATGTCTTATTCTCGACAAAAAGCTTGTGAAACGCTGCTGGTGCGTAGTCACTGGGTCAAATAAACGCAGATTGACAACTTAAAACTGTACTCTACGCAAGCTTCTTGGCAATCACAGCGTTTTTGGTATTCAAATTGGAGCTCGTATTTTGCTTTTAACATACAGTCTACTTCGTTCGACCACATTGCTTTGGTGCAGTGGCCGATACCCGAGACGTTACCACAAAACGGCACAACAGGCTAGTATCTCATAGGCAGGTCGGAATCTTTGCAGTGACATCTATCAACCACGTACGATTTTTCACAAGCACGTAGACAAGTTTCTTTAGAATTCCAATATGAATTCTTGGTACAATTTGCCTCAAAAGGCGGCCCAAGTCGCTTTTTCTTTATGGGGTGAATCAAACTGGATGTAGATAGTCCAGGCGCTATTTTTAAAGAATTCCTCGACAGATTTACAAACTCTCCTTCATCATGCCTATTTACTTTAAGTCCGTGAAAGTTAGCATCTATCAAAGAGGAATACATCAAAGACTGGATTATCCGCTGCTGGTTACTTGTTCTATGCATGTATGAATATTTGATCAGCGATAGACCGTTCTCGTCACCAGTTTTCTTCAAGAATCGTCGTCCATGTTGAGGGTGAAACATTGTCCATAGTAAGGATTTAAAAATCCGGTTATTTTGCCGTCGTTACACTTGTTATTGCCATACTTGCAATCAATTATGATAACCTCCATTTTCCACATGTAGTCACCAATTCGGTCAACGTTATCGTAAATGACTGGAAAGCCTCCATACTTTTTGTTCTTTTCGTGATAAAACTTGATGTCGTTTGATTGACATGTTGATGCCGTTGATAACATTTTCATATAAATAATTTCCATTTTAGTCGTTGTGGTGGGAGCAGTATTACACACAGAAACTGGGGAAGGGCTTGTCAGCTGTGTATATCTTTGCCGCCGTTTGGTGGTATGGATAACTGTAGTACATGTAGCTTTTGATAGACAACACCACATTGACTGCTGCTGTTGTGAGACTGCAGAGAAGCAATACTACCTTGAAGCACAAATATTGTCAAGTTCATGCCTTGGTTAATTAGTTCAACCCGAAGGTGTAAATATTAAGCAAAATGTCATTAGTTCCCTTTAGCCCAGATAGAATGCCTCTTGGAGGTTTCTAGTTATGCATATTTATTGTACTGAATACTTCTTAATAATCATTTAAAAACCAAACAAAAAAGTTTTCACGTTTGCCCTGACCCGATTGTACTGGGTGACCAGGTAATTGGGCGCAACTGCAGCTCATGGATTCTGGAGACGGGATATGTCTTGATGACTGATGTTTGAACTACCTCATTGTCGTTCTTGGTATATTGGTATATTCAGGGGTCTGCTTTGGTGGCTCCCTCTTCTACGTCCCTGACTGTCAAATTCGGATACGTGGGGTCAAAATAGCTTACAATAGACGTAATGTCTCCTTTATTGGGAATAACCGTTGAGAATTACCGTATTCATTAATTGGAAAATTTATTTTTTTTTTAAATTAAAAAGCTTAATAACGAGTCTGAATTAGCTGAGCGACAGATCTTTATGCGTGGTGAGAAGAAAGGGCTTGTCAGATTTTACGGTGAGCCTGGTATCAGCAAAAATACTTGCTGAACATAGAATCACTTTATCTCTTAAAAGAAACTACATGTACATACGGCTTTCTGGCCGAAAAACTTGTTTATGAAAACCGTTGGGATTTTTTGAAGTTATTAGGTTTTGTCAGAGCTACAAAAATAAACTCCATTCTAGTTGTGTGATTAAACTGCCAATTGCATTTCTCGTTGATGTTTATCGGACATCTGCTGAGCTCCTTGGCGGTGCCATTTTGTCATTAAACTAGTGCCGCTTCACTCAGCTTCAGTTTGCGATTTCTGAGACCCTGGCCATTGCTCCACAGTGCAATGGATTCACCAGAGATATTTGTTCTGAAATAATGTCATGCCTTTAAATCCTGAAATTACGCTGTGGGTTTTAACGCCCATAAATGCTTTTATTTTAAGTTTTCTTGTGAATCCAAATTACTTGTGTCTTTGATTCCATATTCCGAAGTTAGCGAAACAATGTGTGTGTCTATTTCGACGATGTACATTGTATCGCTCAACAACTCCTTTTGCAGATATTGTAACGTGCCAAAGTATGACCAAATTTATGTGTTATAGTCTTGGGTAACTGTCATGAAAGAGAACCCTAGTGTCATCGATGTGCCGTCAATATCAACTTAATCAAAATAAATAGGTTCGCCATCGATTTTAGCTTTGTTGTTTGTTGGTTTTGACCACAAAAGTGTACATCATCACCTCATACAGAGTCTGCAGAGAAGTGGATTTGCGGAGATCATTTACCGAAATAAGAAGGAGGGGGATAAGAATAGACGTATGGGGTAAACTTGTGATGGTCGTTGATTTAGGGAGGGTGAAACATAATGCTGTTAATTGGTTGTGAAGACATGCTAGTCCTCGGTCCTTCAATGTACACTGTACTGTAAAATGAGTTTTTCCAGAAAGAGGCCACCGTCTACTTTGTCAATAGTTTTTGAAAGGGAAAGTGGTTGCTGGGTTTATTCCTTGGTCCAATTATTCGTTAATAGAGGAAATGGTTCAAAATGTTGCAGTGCGGTTGTAGAGATATCATTCAGTAAACAAACATATGTAACCGAAAGCGATGGCGAATGAGGAGCGGTCACGGGACGGTTATATAGTAAGCGAGGTCAAATGTTTTGCTACTTACGATAGCCAGGGGATCAAACAATTCTAATTCTTAAAAATGAGTCAAAAATTTAGTATACAATGCAGCTGAAAAAAGGCGCTTGAATGCGCTTCATGAAGTATATGTACACGTTAGCAGTACTCATTTTGGAAGATAAGAAAACGTAACATGGAGAGTGACTAACAAAATTTTAACTGAAAGATAATAACAACAAGCACTCCACTATTGACGGAAAATTGAGAAATATATGGTTTTACTTGACTGAAAACTCAGTCGATCTGATCATTCCGCTTCCTCAATTTTGATTCTGGGATCAGCTACATGTAAGTTATACTGGAAGGCAAAGTGGCTGCAGCCCTGAGCATGGCTACTATTTACTAGAAGGCAATGCCAGCAGTCAGTTTACAACATTGGGTATCTTTAATTATAAAACAGGGTGACAGTGGACAAGCACGAATGAAAGCAGTGTTTCTGTAAATATTTTACACAACAATACAATTCTTGTAAGCGAGCAACCTTAGTACTTGGAATCATCGAATGGCATTTTGGATATCAATGGGGCTTCCTTTCATGAAATAATTTTTGCAGAAGAAACGCGAAGCTTTGTTTTTTATGATACCTTTAATACATTTGAAAGGTATTGCATTTTGTTAGTATTGAAAATTTGTGATATTAATGAGATTTATGGCACTCTGACATAAATCCTATTATTTGGGCAAATACCATTATAGAGCCCTTCATGCTTCATATCCAACTGCTGGTTAGTTCCTACCAAGTCCGATGGTTGCGCTTTTTGTTCTTTCTCTCCAGCTTCCTGTTGGCCCAGCCCCAAGCAACAGTACATTCACTCGTAAGTTCTCCTAATTAGACAAGTTTATAACTAGTAGACTCCTTCCCGTTCGTCGTTAATTGTCCTGGACAAACGATACTTCCCTTATTTATTATTTGTAGCCACAGATGGCTTTTCTAACGGCCGATTTCTTTCGATTTTAATGATCCCTCAAACCCANATGATATTTGCCCATTTGGCAGTTTGTACCCACTTGGTACTTGTTATTGAATTTGCCGCTTTGCTCGACCCAGTTGGTAGGCAATCGGCCAATACCCATTTGGTATTGTGTACCCATTTGGTACTATGCTAACCTGTGCCACTTAGTATCCGATACCCAGTTACACTTTGGGTATCGGAAATGTGTGTGTTATCTCTTGTAATTAAGGAACCCATCTGGTTCCTTCTGTGAAATATTTATTTGTAGAGCTGTGACCCTGAAATCCCCAATACAACTTAAAATATTTATTATTCTTGTTGTTTTATTTGTCCCCAATAATTGTCATTTAAGTGTTGTTAACTCTGCCAAATGTCTTTGAAATTTAGTTGTAACGGAACTTGCAACAGTGATTCAATATAAGTCAACGGAACTGCACGGGGTGAAACGGAGCTCAAGACATAATGAAGCCGGGTCAGCTAGCTGCATGAAGACTATCGTCAAAATACAGTCCCAGGATTTTCCAGAGATAAGCCCTCTGGTCTGAATTCGGAAAGTGCAAGTTTTCAGAAGTTTTGGTAATACCAAACAAACGTTGGGGCGTTTATTCGGAAAAGGGGGGCTTATAAAGGGGAAGTCATAGTTTTGCTGACTTTGACAATTTTTACATAAAACAGTGTTTTTTAATTTTATATTGATAATTGCATAGTTTGCCAACACCTTGATCGTTTTCGCAAATGATAAATGCTCCACAAAACTGAATTTGTGACAGAAAGATGACTCTGATTGGGCTTTTAAAAGGAATGATCCGAATAAACACCCCCACTATCTGGACACTTGGCATCATACATGTAACTTACAACACCAATTAAACGCCCATGGGCGTTTATGCGGCATAATTTTCCTAATGAACGCCCATTTGCGTTTCATCTTGAGGGTTCATCTACCACTGTAAGTTTAGCTTCGTTAGACTCTGAAATTTTATACAGCTCGTGTAGTTCCGCTCGTCACCTAAGTCGTCGTGAAACTTACAATTAACATATAGAACGAATGACCGGCAGGTTTGCATGCAAATGTGGCAACCGACATACTCATCTTGCCTGTTGCAGCCGTTTCAGGCAGCAACAATCTAAGTTATTTTCTTGCATGATTGCAACACTTTGGAGACGGTCGAAAGCTTGGCAGCAGCAAAGTTTGTCCTAAATTCGGTTTGCTGGTTATGAAATACCAACAAATTGTAAAGAAATGAAACCAGTTGTGACATGTATGCTTCAATTTCTTCTTCTTCCAGTTTCAACAAACGATCGAAATGCCGATCCTGATATGTTGACTCATGTTAGTGATAAAGTGAACTGTGTATAATCGTGGAAATAACAACAAGACGCAGTGAAGGTTAGTGTCAGGATAAAAGCAAGTTTTATTGTTTACTGAGTAAGGTTGATGTTCGAGATGTGACTCGTGAACATATCTATGTGTACCATTGATGTTATTTCAGTAGACCTTGCAAGTTTATTGTTTGGCGTTTAGTTTCCTGAGATTCGGGAAGTTTATTTCCCGTATGTTTTGAGCGGCAAAAGAGCTGGGGCCTGGTCAAAGAAACTGACTTAAGTCCATTTTTGACTTAGGTCTAAGGTTTGTCTTAAATTCCATAGTTTGAAACTTCTACATCCGGTAAAATTGTTAAAATTAAGACAAAAAGTTTATCAAAAACTTAATTCAAACTTAAGATCTCTCTCTTGAAACAGTCTCGAGACAAATTTTAAAATTTAAAAGTTTTGTCTTAAGATTTGTCTCAGCTAAGTCAGTTTTGTTGGAACGGGCCCTTTGTCTCTTTTCCTAAGAAGTCTTTTGATTTTATAATTTATACTTGGAATTTTGTCTTGTAGTTTTGCGGGGGATGATGCCTTCACTGGCATCATGAAAATTTTTGCAAAGACGGTCACCATGCCTTTTACGGAGCAGAAACTATAGCGCGAA
This sequence comes from Phoronis australis, assembly GCA_002633005.1. Classification (NCBI taxonomy): domain Eukaryota; kingdom Metazoa; phylum Phoronida; family Phoronidae; genus Phoronis; species Phoronis australis. Next base: position 299,952 of record NMRA01000398.1, on the reverse strand, counting down.
GATTTTGTCCCGTCAGCACGCCGTCTATAGTATTCTTCAAGGAAAGTATTTTTGAAAGTAGCCAAGATTTATTTTAGCTCATCATTTTTTCATTTTATTGAAGAGATACATTTTTATTGATTTTTGTTTTGTGTAGCAGGATTTACTTCGTGCCTAAAGAGAACAAGTGTTTGAAAAATCATGAAAAATAGCGAAGTGGTCACACATTATTTCATGGCGCTGAAAGCCGAAATTAAAGAATTGTATCACAACTTTAGCACCAGAAAAACGGGAGAACGACAACTCTTCCAACATAAGTAAATGATTATCTTTAGTCATGGCATGTGTAGTTATTAAAAGGTAATGCACCCACAAAACAACGTATTGTGTACCAATTTATATCCAGTAGTTCCACTCGATAACAGCAAGTTCATTTCTTTTACATGATACCAGACAGCAGACGGAGGTGTTGAATTTAGTCAATGTCGTCTTAGGCTCTTGGCACAGTCAGTTCAGCAGTTCTCAACACGCTTACTGGTATCAGGTTAATGCTTGAATCCATCGTTTTACAACAATAAATCATCAAAATACAAATGAGTTTTTTTAATTCGTGATTACGGATTTATAGAATTTTTGAACGTACCCTAACCTAAACACTTCGGTAGGCCAACATACCGGAGGTACGGATCTGTTCGGTGATAAATTAGAGTTATTCTTCCGTGAAATACAAACAGCAAATCATACTCGTGTGTTTTAATTTTAAACTTATGGCATTTTTCAGGTCTAAACAACGTTTAGCTTAACGACTGACCATATCATATACCCACAAAAACTACCGAGAGTGGCGTAGATGAAGCAAAATCCCACGAAAGTCGAAGTCGATACGCGGAATAATATTGAGTGGGATATTACTTCATCTACGCCAATCAAAGTACTTTTATGATTATCTCATATGCTTCGAATTCCTAAGTTTCTTTCATTTTCGGAACATTTTTAAATACTTCACTAAGACTCTTCACGTGGCGGGTCACATCCTCTCCAGTGTATGTATAATAAGGCAGAGGTCATTGGGTGCAAACCAAAATATTAAGTAGATACTTGAAATTTATATATGTGAACCACACACGTAATTCCTATCCCACATTATGTGCATTATCCTTTTAAAAATGAGACCTATTCATTCAACATGTATTCTGGCGTTTCAAGAGTTACACAATTTGATTCTCAGCATTAACAAAACTCTCACGGACTTTTTTTTTATTTTGCAATTTTGCCTCATAATGCAACGGAGAACGGAGAGATACAACTAATAGAGAGGATATTTAACTTCATTCAACCTTTTATACATTTTTTGTTCAACTGTGCATTAGTTAAGCATCTGTGATTAAGCATGATCCACGTTTTATTTTCATGTATTTATGCTCGGATACAAAATGGCCACCGGAAGTGTTTTAAACTTTCCAAACGATCTCACTCGCGCGGAATCATGACTGTCACTTCTTGGTACTAATTTTCCTAGTTCATGATCACTGCTGTGTACCATCTACAGGAACGCGTTATGTGTAATGAGTACAGCGGGTGATAAGATTGTCTTTGATTGGCTGAATTGTTCTGAAAGTAAGTTGAATGTTTAAAAACACCCAATGCAACTTTCATTCTGTCATAGACTGTGAATTTAGAACGCAAACATTATTGCAAATCTGTCTAAGTAATGAAGAAGAAATCAATACTCAATATTTTAAGTGTGTTTCAAATTAAAAGGCCTGCATGCCGGATGGATTTGCAACACATTTAAAGTATAATCAAACAAATCAAAATATTCACTTAAATAACGCATTAAAAATTTGCCAAGGGCTATACCAGTTCATACAAAATATTATTAACGGAATTAAAAAAATGTCCACTAGTAATCGCAAATGCCTTACTTTAAGCTGAACCCCGTAATTGTCTAGATTTTATAACTTCCATTTCATTTTTATTATCACATAGGCACAAGATCTCCCTATTTCAAAGCACATCACAACTCCAGTTTTATGTTCGAAAGAATTTTCTTCAGTGTGGCTGATTGAACAAACCACTCTTAAGCAAGCCATAAACAAGTAAACGCACAGGTGCGTCTTATTTCAAGGTGTTTACAGTCATGGATTCAGAACTCGAGATGAGTTTCATCTAAAACGAATTCATTTCTTAACTTTCATCCCTGGGTGTGCGTGTTTTCTGTTTATTTTTACGTGGGATTTTCCTGCGGAAAGTTCATTACCTATGGCGGCAGCTGCGAGAGTACTGAAAAGGAATGAGTCAGCTACTATTCATTACAGCTGTCATCTTAGGAGGTGGTACACCACCAATAATAAAAAATGAACAAGACATTCACATTGAATGAAATTCAGTTTGAGAATACTTGGAGATGGTTCATCTGACTGAAGTCTCGACCTAAATGGCAATAAAATCCGTCAATGAAGTGTGCTCAGTAAATGTATATATAAACGTAAACAAAATTGTGACTTTAATGGATTGCACTTAAAATTATGAAAAACGACATCAATATTGTATTCTTCTTGTTCTTTGTTCATTCTCTCAGCTCAATGCATTCGAGGAACTTTGCTAACTTTGAAAAAAAAAAGTGACAAGGAATATTGTGCGCAAATGTCTCTTTGTTTATGGCTGCTTCAAAACAAACGCCTCAAAAATGTGAAAAAAATATTTCAATTGACATGTTCCCAAACAGGCATTCAACAGAAACACATCCCTTCGCTCAGTTTCGTATCTGAAACAGTGCATTCTTCCCATGAACATCACTTAACATTTCTGTGAGTCTATCCTAATGCTCAAATAAATTGTTTTAGTGTGTACCTTGCGCTTGAATATTAAAAGTTCCGGTGGTCTGAACAAGTGTTTTGGTAATAATTTTGTATCGATGAACAAACTAAGTTTCTTGAACTGTAGAAATTTTCGTTCCAAACATGCTAACTACATGTAGATCGTGATTTCTGTCACACACACGACTGTACGGAATCCAGAACGTTAGCCTATTTTCATTAAACAAGTTAGGAAAATTTTCAAGTTAAGCAAGATGGGAAGGTTGTGGTGCTTGAACTGCGTCATTTTTCAACATTCGTAACTTGGCTTGCATTGACCTCGAGAGATTTTCGGCCACTGAGCATGGCTTTCAATCCGAAAAGCAGGGCATCCGTCAAAGTCAGAATAGAAACGCCACACCAAAAGCCCAAATGACCTCCGATTTCTGACAACAAGCTCCACGTCCAATTGGGATATTTTGCTGACTCGGTGATAACTTCAACTTCATCGTTGTTGAAGAATACATTCACTTGCGCAAAGTGGCGATTAATTAATTTTTTGCTCAGCTTAAACTCCATACTGTATTTAGACATCTCCTTGTAGGCAATAGACGATGTCTTGTTCTCGACATAAAGCTTGTAAAACGGTGCTGGTGCGTAGTTATTGGGCCAAATAAAGGCAGACTGACTTAACTTAAAACTGTACTCTTCGCACGCTTCCTGGCAATCACAGCGCTCATGGTAGTTTAGTTGGAACTCGTTCTTTGCTTTCAGTATACAATCTACTTGGTTCGACCACTTTGCTTGAGTGCAATTTTCGATAGCCGTGGCGTTACCGCAGAACGGCACTTGAGGGTGATGGTGTATCGGCAGATCTGAATCTTTGCAATGACATCTATCCACCACGTAGGACTGTTCACAGGCACGTAAACAATTTGGTTTAGAATTCCAATAATTTTCGGAATAGTCTTTCTGGGTACAGTTTGACTCAAATGGGGGACCAAGTCGCCTTGTTTTGACGGGGTGAACAGAAATGGACGTGGACCACCCAGGCGCTATTTTTAGAGAATTCACGGACGGATTCACAAACTCTCCTTCATTATGCACGGTTAGTCTGAGACCGTGAGAGTTGGCATCTACCATAGAGGAATAGGTCAACGTCTCATTTATCTGTTCTTCTAAACTTGGACTGTAAGTGTAAGAATACATGATCAGCGAGAGTCCGTTCTCGTCTCCGGTTTTCTTCAGGGCATTGTTATCCATGTTGAACGTGAAACATCTTCCGTAATAAGGATTTGTAAACTCAGTTATTTTGCTGTCATTACAATTTTGACTGTCATACTTACAGTCAATTATAACATCTTCCTTTTTCCACGTGTACTCGTCAATTCCATCAACGTTGTCGTACATTACTGGAAAGCTTCCATATTTTTTGTTTTTTTCGTGGTACTTTCTGGTGTCTTTTGATAGACATGTTGCTGTAGTATTTACGAGCTTCTTGTAAATAAGCATCATGTTACTCGATGTTGTGGGAGCCGTATTACAAACAGAGACACTGGGGAAGGGCTTGTCAGCTGTGTATATCTTCGTCACCGTTTGGTGGTATGGATAATTGTAGTAGCTTTTGATTGACAGCACCACATTGGCTCCTGCTGTGGTGAGACTGGCCAGAAGCAACACTACCTGAAAAGAAGGATTAAGTCAAGTTTAGGCCTTACGCAGCTCGTAAGCTCATCTCCAAGACGTAAATTTCAAACAAAATGTTGTTAGAGTCAAATCATCCTGTTTGCGGTGGTCTTGTTGTACGCCTGCGGCTTTGTCGAGGGTAAGGTAGTGTTACTGGTGACAAGCCCGTTGGAAGCAAACAGCACTACATGTACACCGATTGAGCAGACGGATGATACTGTGCATTTGAACGCCCAGACCAAAATACTGACTCCAGTCCATATTAAAGACCAAAAGTTAACGTGCTTTCGTGTAGGCTTAAAATTAGGCTTTTGGTCTAAGTGGCATGCCACCACTGTAAACTGTCGAGGAACAAATTTCGTTGATATGTTTCATTATACAATGTCCCTGAACAATATCAACCTTAATATCGCCTGCTCTCGATATGACAGTGGGGCAATTTGGAAAATCTACAATAACTAGAGGGCGCGCGTGTACTAGTGGTGGTAGATGAACAGCCTCGATTTCGCGAGCCTTTTAAATACATGGTGAAATGGCTTGCAGCCGTGCCAACAGAATCTGAGATTGCGTGAAAAGGGTGTTTCTATGAGAGAAAGTAAGCACGACCTTATACAAAGATAAGGTTTGTGATTATTTCAACGATTATTCCATGTTTATTCTACTGATGCCTGTTAACAGAGGTACTCGCCGATGTCGACTTTGCGGCAGTCGCCAGTCGGGTTTATCTTAGTTTGTTGTGATATGTGCCACGATACTTGACGTAGCACTCGGGATCTTTTCGTACACCAAAGCATTATTATTGTTTGGAATGATTTCTAACAGGTTTATCAGTGGCAGTTACACCACTCAATGCTGAATGTTTATGCTGTCAACTCGATATTGGTTAATGGAGGTAAGATTACAATCCAAGCCCATTGGCAAAGGGTACGTGACAAATATCCATTGCAATATACTATTTGTTTACTCCCCATCATATGTCTTCCGGAAATCTATTACACGTTGAAAAGGAAATCTATCAGGTCTGTTTTTACGTGACCTTTGTTTTTTAGGTTTGAGGGCTTGTACAGAGCAGAGGAGATATGCTTCGCAACTACGCCGTACCAGATGGACAAACATTGGTTTTAAGCATTTGACTGCAGCTAACCAGTAAAATCTCCCCACCTAGTGCTTATCTGTTGTCAAAGTCTACTTTCTATATCGGAGACAAAGACCAAAGCCTTTGAAAAGGAACAGGTATTTTTAAAGAAAGGTATGTAAGTCGTTTTGCTAAATTTACTTATTCAGGTCCTTAGCGGGGGATTGGCATAGGGGGTTGGGGTGGCAAAATTTGGTGCAACTGAATGTGTGGAAGTAACAGGTAATACATGGTTGGGGGAAAGAGCGTGGTGAGGGAATTCTTGACTGTCATGAAGTCCCTTCATGTTTATTTCTTGAAACTGTTTTGCTATCAGTTGAAAGCCCATGAAAATATATTACATTTTCTGAATTCTCAGTGACCGAATATCGGGTAGTCTTAACTCATGCCTTGAAATGTTGCAAGTCGTTATAAATTGAAATGAATGCCATTTTTGTGAAAATTGAATTTTTGATGGTGCCTTTCGATTTGTAATTACTCTTAAACAACAGAAAGGTTATCCATCATATTAAATGACCCAAGTCTTCATATCTTCTAATAAAAGAAAAATTGAAAGTCTGAGAAACGGTTCCCTCAGCCTTAGACTAGAAGTATGCTTGACAGACCCATGAATCTGTAATCGGAGTTTAAAATTGCTGAAAGTATCAAAAATACAAAGGCATGAAAATGGGTAACAAAGGTTAAACGTTGTCTCAAAAAACTTGTATAATTTGCAGACAATTGTTGTGTTTAACGAATTTTTATGGCTACGAATGAAAAATAAAGAGTTTTATGCACTACTTATTACATACACCTTTAGTTTCTGAAAATAGTAATTATTTAATTTTATGTGAAACTGTAGAGCAGTCACCACATCATATTTTTGAAAAACAGGGGTAGCATTTTTGACCGAACCTGGAGTACTTAATTATTCATATTTAAATATTTGTTCCAGGTTTAGTGACATTTTGAGGCCACTTCAAACCTTATCATGGACAAGCTTTCTTACTTTGTTCTCTTCCCACAGCACTTCCACACACCGGCAGTGCTGCATGGCACAATGTACATGTACAAGTCAGTGGCCCTTGAGAAATGTGAATCGCAGTACTAAGTTGCCATAAGACAACGTGCCAGTGGGCTGTTTGTGTATTCAAAGGAACTGTATCTGACTGTTTCACAAATAAGCGTTGTTGGCAATGATAACCTTTCATAGGCAATGAGTCATGTGTGGATAATAGCTCATTTCCTTTCCTGGAAGAAATATGAGGGACTGAAGCTAAAGAAAAACCCAGTGATACTCTGGTTTAGTTCTGGGTCTGATTTTGGGCTCAAAACCATTCAAGTGATATGGTGTTGTGTTTACCTTCAAGAGTCTAATTGTGGATGTTATTGATGCTGGACGAGGTTACATGAAAGAAAGCCACCTGTCAAAACTGGACCTTTTTTACAAGTGCTTTGTTATGGAATCACACGTTGAAACAATAAATAGTCTCTGCAATGCGTTTCGGGGAATAAAATGCGATAAATATTGCGAGAGCGACTCGATGTTTATATATATTTTTCAACTGTGTGGAACTACAACAAAATAACGCCACTTTCACTGACCGATAAAACGAACGACAGCGACATCTATAGAAAGGCTTATAACTAAATAGCAATCCGTCGCATGACACGCTTCTATAAGCCATTGAATTTAGATCCCAGAGAAATGAAAACCAAAAGCTTCTGGTATAAATGCCAGTCCTTTCTCACTGATTTACATTAACTTTTCCTGTTAGAAGAAAGGCTTTATACTAATGGTAAAAACTTTTAAAATTGGTACACATTATGGGGAAATGACATTCAGTGACTGCATCAATTGTCTTATTGTCAGTACAAAGCTTGTTAATGTTACACTTTGATGATCGAATAAATTTTTAATCAACAGGCAAGTTTGTCACTAATTATTGAAACCACAATAATTATTCAGTTTTAAAGCCCCATAGTGCAGTTGTGCTTATTGTTTATCAAGCTGAAATGATTGCCGAATACGCTTGCGAATTGTCATTTTCCTTTGACCTATAGAAATGTACAGCGATCAAAATGAAGCATTCCCTTTGTTTGCATTTGATTTTTTTGTGTGTAAATATTTTAGAGCTTTCTTAAGAAGGCCTTTGCACAATTTTAAGGTTTGTATTAACTTTTTTATGAACATGCAAGAAAAGTATGTTTTCAATTGTAGCTAACTGGATAAGAATCTGCTATGCACAAGATTCGAGATTAAACAATTATCAGTGTACTTAAAAACAAAATGGCAAACTGAAAAGGCACATACATGTACATACAAAGAAACAACATTGCGACAGTGTCTATAACCAGGCAAACCAAGTGCTGAATTTATGAATTACGTTCAATTCTCTCAGATTATTGCTGAAGTTGATTGCTTTTCACTTTGTCCAAAGGGCGGTTGTTTTCTCTCACCTGTAACAGAATAGTCGGAGAAATATTAGCGAATTGTAAAAGAAAACACTAGACAAAACTATTTTGTAAGGCAGAACAAACTTGACGTTTCATATTCATTCTTACCGGTATATGTAGAAACTAATAACCTTTGTACTCAAATCTTATTTGATATTTGAATTAAAATATTTGAAACAGGCTAAATGTGATTTAACAATGTGTATTATTCATGACACATTGTGCTTCTGATCTCAACAAGTAAAATTCATTTTAGGTGTCAATTTTTATTCCAATGCAATGTTACGACATTTACTGAATTAAGGCTTATTCATGTTAATTCGGTAGCTAATTTGGTAGCCCTGAGGGTGGGGTGCGCTATAAAACAAGGAAACTCACTCATCTAGAGAATTTTATTGGACACAGTATAGTTTTGAAGAGAAAATGTTGTGAAAAAGTCACCCTTGACTTCTGAGCGTCACGTACCTTACACCTCTTACATTGGGCGCACTCCCACCCAGGACAATATGAATATGTGCTGCTAGCCTACCCGGCATCAGAGTCCCGGGTGAGTTTCCTAAAAGAAACTCTTAACTCCACTCAATAAACCCGTTATTCAGTGGGGTAACTGATAGGGATAACATCACCGAACGATGTCGATAAAAACGGATTGTTAAAAACTTACCAAGTAATGTTATGTAGTCTCCCAATGGAAATGCATAGAGTACACAAGGGGCTTTAGCATCCACACACTTTTTGTCGGTTGGTTGACCCTTTTGACAGCAATTGTACACGAATATAGTAACCTTAGGTCTTTTGGGAATTTGTGACCACCTGTCGAAGACTTGCACCACGGAATATAGCAATAATAAGGCTTAGCGCGACGACGTATTTTGATGATAATTCCATCTTTTACCAGTTGTTTACATGCAGACAGCGACGCATGCGCAATTCAATCACCACTATTACAACAGCGACAGGCGAGGAGAACTCTCCAAATAGCCTCATTGGCAAAGGCTGTAGAGAAAATGCAGTTGGATTTGATGATTTAGCAACATCAAGGTTTTCTATACCTAAATGTTAGAGATCCCAAATGTATCCAACACGCCCAAGTTAGACGTTCGAAACCAAGATAATTCTCTAAACCGTAATTCACACAACACCTCGCTTAGTTTACCGAATTTGCATTGCATTGGGAAGGTGTAGTTTGCATGCTCTCGTACACTGTGTTCTCACGAATTTATCTTCTCTGACTCTTTTATCGTGAGGTCTCAACTTGGCCTAAACCTCGATTTCAAGTGGTCTTCAGTCTAAATCTTAGCCTATAGTTTCCATGACAGGAGTCCAAGAAGTTTTGATGTATATTTATTTAAATCTAGTAATTTGCCACAGTGTTTAAAAATTCAATCAATTAATTAATAACACTAATCGCTCAAGTTAAATGCCGTTGTATCATACTGAAACAAGCAACTTACCATTCCAATCCGTGACACTTTGCCATACTTGTCATTGAATATTTGAGACGCACCATGGCAGGAGGTTGTGTCGCAGAACTCAGCCAAATGGTGTTTTGTATTCTTCATAATCTTTTCGTTGCTACTACAGTGCATTTTTTCGGTATTACTAATCCGTAGTACTTTATTTGTTTGCTTCCGGTCTCTTGGTGGTGTTGGTGTTTTGTCCATAGCCATCGCAGCTATGTAAGTTCTACGCGGTGAGGATAGTATTTTATACATGTGCAGTTCATGGTTTTCCATTAAGGCTACAAACCACATGGGTAATCGATAATAATTGCTTAATGGAATTGTAAACATAGCGCACTCGCCTTACAATGACCGGGAACACAATGCTCGACAAAAAACCAGGACCGCACATTTATAGCAGATTTTTCACGTTCATCAAAAGCATGTCAAACAGCAGCAAAAATCGGCGTCAGAACACTGTGACGGTTTTTGTACTCGGTGGGGACCGTGTGCTTTGTTAGAGGCCCCAGCAGCCAAAATCAGATACCGAACGTCTTTCGTCTAATAGCTACAAAGGTCACATAGTCTCCTTTGTTGGGAGTAATCGTGTGAACTTAGATGTTTATTACTAAGACATTTTCGGTTTTAACGAACTTGATTGAGCCGCATGTATGGGCTGAATAGGTGGCGAGTTCTACTTCACGGTGAAGCGGACATCATTTAAAACATTTGCTTCCTATGGTGTCCCTCTAACTCTCTAAACTGTCACTATTGGATTTAAGGCCGAAAAATGTTAACGGCTATTGTTTGGTGGCAAAGATTCCTTTAAGTTATTTGGTTTGATAAGAACTACAGAAAGAAATTCACTACCAATTGCATCTCTTGCTGATATCTGTCAGACTTCTGCCGAAATCCTTCCCGGTGTCATTTTCCTACACATATGCTTAATTCTTTTTGTCATTAAGGTAGTGCAATTTAGCTCACCCTTAGAACTTCAGGCTGCGAATGGTGAGATACACGCCATGGTTCCATGGTGCAATGGATTCGGCGAAAATTTTCGTTTTAAAGTGATGTTATACCGAACTTATACTGTCGATTTTGAATTCCCCCACTAGCATACAACATACTGTGCGCCATTTTTAATTCTAGGAGCGCACCATTTGCAGTACAGCCGTGTTTACATTTCAAAGCTTTGTGTTGGTTCAAGACGGCGTTCTGTCGTTCAGCAACATTTCCAGACGTGAGGGGTGCTGAGATTGCGATAACATTTGACTCTTTGTTTACTGCCCAGCACAGTTTTTTTGTCCCGTATGATAACAAGCAGGCCAATTATATCAAAGGCTTCACAGGGTTACTGAAACCTGGTTGAACTACTTTCGACACCGGGTTGAGGATTTAATCAACAATGAATAAACAATGGTAACCGAGGTGTCTTTTTTCTCCGTTTGTCAATAAGCATTTTATCGGCATTTGGAATTGTTCCATGAAAGATTTATCTTCAATTTCGAGTGACTCCCAGCTTGCATGATTACACCGAGAAGTCGAGGAGCTCGCAAACTGGTTTATTCATTAAAGCCGCTGACTTTGAAAAATTTGAAGTCCGGCTTTTGAGGATCACTCGTTCTGGATTTACGAAAAAATGTATACGCATCACTGAGGAACGGATCCCAGCGGCCCGATATATTAATAAAGTCGCATCCTCGGCATAGCTGACCCCATAAGCGTGAACGCCAGCGTTTTTATGAGAATAACATTTTCGAATTCGGTGGGTAAGCACATGTACCAGTACTGATTTTTTTTCAATTGTTTACATACAATTGATTCATTTTTCTTAACTCTTCAAAATTTTGCTTGTGTACTATTTTTGCACAAACTCAAACGATCGACCTCGTTTCATTACAGCAGACTTTTGGTAATAGTTGTGAGAACCAATAGTCAAAATTGCAGATTTTGTGGTTACACACTCTTACCCAACCCGTATGAACACAGTCAAACTCAGTACGTTGGTAATCCGTTTGGACAGAATAGACTGTCTTACATGTATCTTCTTTTGTACAGTAGTTGGGTGAGTTTCGTGATTAAAAAACTAAACAAGGAATCCAGAAATGTTATTGGTTTATGTTCAAATATGTTATATCTTAACTTTCATTTAAGCAGAACAGCCCAGTAAGGCTAGATACGATCTGATCGGAGATTAGAGCAATTATCGAACAAAAGACAGCTGGCCCTCCAATCATGGATGCCAGAATGCAGTTAATCAGTCGTGTAAGATATTGGCTACAGGGGTAAACTTCCCAACTTGTTGTTTGGCTATACACTGTAGAATCGAACAAGTTGGGAGCAACGGGAAAACACCGTAATTTGTGTTTTGATCTTCCCCAAACAACATTTGGAAATCCATCCTCGAAAACACTAGGGCACTAGGAGGCGTTATGGTAGTCAAGTCCACTCGAAACCTTAATGGTGCTGATGCATTGGTATTACCCACCATTGTATTGAGTTTATTGAAATCCGTCCATCCTTTCTGTACATATCATCTATATATCCGGAAAAACTGTCACACAAAATGGCCACTAGGAGGCACTGAAATTTACGAAACCGGCCAAAAATCAAATGGTCCTCATGCAATCTTATGATATAACACTATGTCAAGCATTAAACTAATCCGCCAACCGGTTTTGTAGATATCATCCTGGTACGCTCTACCCTACATAGACCCTTGAAAAACCCTTTTCGATAACAAAATGAGCACTAAGAGGTTTTACGATAGTTGAACCAGCTCGAAAACTAAACGGTTCCGATGCTTTGACATCGCGCACCTTTAAAACCCGTCAATGCATTCTCTAGATATGATCCGGAAACTCTCTCACAAAATGGCAACTGTGTTCCACAACCGTAGTCGCAACAGCAGCAGCAGTAGCAGCAGCAGGAGGAGCAGCAGCAGAGACAGCAGCAGAAACAGCAGCAGCAGCAATGGGTGTTGCTTTACGAAGAAATGGTACCACAGACATAACTTTGTAATGACACTTATGACGTAGTGACCTTGCTTTTACCCCCTTATGCAAATTTAAACTGTATTCACGCACTCCAGGTTTATATTTGCGCGTGTGTAAATTTACATTTAAATCAGGGTTATGTCAAGGTTCGTGACAACCGTGTCGCGTTGTGTTATTCTTGTAGCTGTGTTCTGTTTTTGACCTAAGCGTTGTGGCTTCATGCTGGGCAATCTACCTGGAGAAGCTATTAATGAGAGTGCTCTTGATTGCGTGTAGGCTCAGAGTGCAGGCATTTTAATTATTTACGTTGTAATCTGTTTGCTCAGTTCAGGTCCCTCGGCAACGAGTCCTAGACGCCCAGTACAAAGCCAAGTCTCTTTACTGAAATGTAATTAACCTAAAATTTCCTTCTACTTGTTTTTGTATGAGAACCGTGTGTGCAGTGTCTCTATGTATTTATTATAAAGTCTCATTATCAAAAATACTGGGGGAATAAACCTTACCATGAGGATCAATTTTCACACGTTTTCTATCATCATATCTCACTATGATATTGTACTCTGTGAAATCTATTGTGTGCTTGTGAATGTGTTTGTATTGTTTTTGTTATGTTTTGTGCTACATGTGCATAACTTCATGTATTTATTTATTGGGGACAAATAAAACAACAACAATAATGTATATTTTAAGTTGTATTGGGAATTTCAGGGTCACAGCTCTACAAATAAATATTTCACAGAAGGAACCAGATGGGTTCCTTAATTACAAGAGATAACACACACATTTCCGATACCCAAAGTGTAACTGAGTATCGGATACTAAGTGGCACAGGTTAGCATAGTACCAAATGGGTACATAATACAAAATGGGTATTGGCCGATTGCCTACCAACTGAGTCGAGCAAAACGGCAAATTCAATAACAAGTACCAAGTGGGTATAAACTGCCAAATGGGCAAATATCATATAAAGTACCAAGTGGGTACACCAAACAGCCAACTGGGCTATAACAACCTGCAAAGCAGGTTCCGGACAAGCTGAGTGAGCAGACCAGCCGGAGTGATAAAAGAGCTATTGTAAGGAACGTGGTGTTGTGGCTCAGTATGTGCCACACGGGCAGGGTTGTTCATGGATGAACAATCCTGTCCACCGCCACAACCCGCGTGGGGGCCGTGACCCTGGTAGAGGAGTGGCAGGGGTTGAGTGAAAAAGGTAGTCGGAAGCAATGGGAAAGGGACCGATGCCATTCCCGGATTTGCCTCCATAATCATTGAAGCTCATCCCCCCCTTCCGGAGTGCAGGCACGGCGTTCGACTTGGGGCATAGCCCACGAGGACAGTTTGGATACCTCACGATGAGCAGTACCGCTCCCGCAGAGCTCGAAACCCAGCCACACCCTAGTTTACGATAGAGCCGGAGTTGTGGTTGCTGTACATTACCGGCACCTCTACTGACACCATACCACACCCACTTACCAGACAATCCTGCCTTTACTACAAGGGAAATTGCATTACATAACAATGCAGGCATAAACATACCTGGAGGACCTGCAGTGGTTCCCACCCGAGCATCGCATGATATAGGGCCACCCAACGCTCCCGACCGGGCCTTCCCCGGGTCTAAGCCGCCCCCAAAACCCAAATCATACTCACTCGAATCGCAGCAAATCCTGGCGAAATTAAGCCGGTTTAGTGCACACTTTAATACCCAAGTTTAGTGCGGCCGCCCCCCGAGTAGTACGAATCTAATGCACCGTGTAGGAGCTAGGGTAGCTCAGCTGAAGATAACTGACGTTCAGGTTCCTATGTGCTCAGGTCAAGAGATTATGCGCAACTGTTGGTATTGCAGTGGCACGATTAACTTGCGAACCAGAAAAGGTGGGCGGTGTGACAATGGCTGGATAGTAACCTCTGCCAGAAGCATGTGCTGTTAGGGAAACTCGCTGCAAAATTGTACTCAGAAAATGGACATGTTTTCTGAAACCAGAAAGATTGTTAAAGTTTTATTTTGGATGTTATATTTTGTATTTATTAATTGTTTTTGGTTATGTTTTGTTAAATTTAGGAAAGAAGTGATGGTGCGGAATGGTAAAGCGCCATCAGCATGGTAGATGTCATTTCATATAAAGATTCATGAACAGATCTAAAATCAGTATTCAAAAAGTGCTTTTTATTTGACGCTGCTTTTGATATGAAAAACGACAGTTTGATAAAAATCAGTAATTAAAACGCTAAATTTCTATGACATGATATTGAAAAACAAGCCCGTTTAGACTAACGAACAACGGCGGTAGCATGGTTTCCATTTCGGGTGAGTCCCATGGGCTGGTTTGGAGATACCATTTAGCAAGTTTTCGAATGTTTCATCCCCAGAACCAGAAAGTAAAACATCAACATATAACCTGCAGGGGAAGGTTAATATCGAAACGAAGTATTGCATGGACAGATAAACCATTAACGGGCAGGGAAACTTGGATATAAATGTACCGGGTAAAAATCAAAGTGGTGTGGCATGCGAGTTTCGAGCACAAGAAAAAGACACGATGTTGGCAGTTTTGAAGTACTTTATTGAAAGTAAACCGTATTTTGTTACATATTAGGGCTGCTATGTAGTTACGCAACTACTGTGGATCAAGCTATGTGCCACAGGAAGACCTTCATACGAAAACTTGCATGTCTACTATATGGCTAAGAAAAATAAAGTATCTAGAAAATCCTGCACAACACGACCATACGAGAGGGCGGCAACAGGGTCTCAGGAATAATGATACCGCAAAAAGTCATATAAAATAGACAACATCAAGAACACAAATCAGAAAGTAACCAGGTCTACAAAATATGTTTGCCAGTAAAAAGGCCTAGCACCATATCCATGTGTTCAACGAATAACTGGAGCAAGAAGACAAATAACATTTGTGCCGGCGATGTCAGGAAAAGATGGGCACATCTAGTCAGTAAATGCAATTGAGCCTAGGGTTAAGGCGTCGTGAAAGTTTAGTCTAGACAGTTCCATTGGTGGCACGAGGTCATCAACACTATGCAACAAGTTATTATGTAAAGACATGAGAGTGAAACCACAGGCTGGCCCATCACCATGAACTCTGGGTCAATGAGCACTCCAACTGAGTTGGGGATAGTGGAATCTCAGTGTGCTTCGGTGACGAAATTTTAGGAGGTAGGTTAGGCACTTTTGCGTGGAATATAGGTTAACAAAAGGAAAATTTACAAGATTTTGAAATCGTAAATTAAAAATCTTGTGTTAAAATGTAAGTAAGACACTACTGGTAAGCTGAGATGAGGTATACGCCTAAACGGGCAGAAGTATCCCACTAGTGTTACAGTGCCGCGCTTTCGAAAACTTGGCGCAGTTACACCGATACTGTTTACTAATAGCCCGAGTGTAGTGGCTCCCGCGTTGCAGATGAAAATGACCCTACGTAACCGGCTAACGACAACTGTTAGAGTGACTGGCTTAGACATAAGCACACCAAAATGAACAAGGAATGTACGAAAATAGTAAAATAAAGAAAAACAGCTGACGCCATGCGCTCGCTGCGTGGGCACTCGACCGCGAATTTCGTACTCGGATAGACTAAACAATTTTATATATCTGAGTTTCGTACGACGAAGCTATGCGCGCCTGAGAAGTAGACAAATTAGCAAGCATGTGTGACGTGATCTCGTCGATCGATACGTCCGTCTATCTGCCGCTACGGTAGCCGTCTAATCGAAAATCGTCATGGTGGGGAATGCCCGACCACGAAGCGGAACGAAAACAAAGTTGACGCATTACCGCGGTTGGAATAGGTGAAAAATTATTCCAAGAGAACGAAATGTGAAGCATTAGGTGGGACCAATTGCCATGAATCTTTTCAGAAGTTAAAACATGTTTTGCTATCATTAGTTTTTATTATTATTATTAGGTATTATTTTTTTTTTCTGGATTGTTTTTTTTTAAGGATTATTTATTCAGTTTTAGCAATGATTCAGTGTAGGTTTCATTTTTTCTTATTTTGATATGTTTATTTTGTAATTTTTTGTGATGTTTTTGATTTTTGTTTCATTGTTTTTTTTTTTTTTTTCTTTTTGAACGGAAGGAACTATGGGAGTCAAAAGCGAAGATAAACATTCGTACGCGATAGGGGCCAGAGGCGAAGTACTTGAAAAGGCCTCAACAAATAAGATATTCAAAGTGTAAGGTACAGTATTTCCGCACTTTTTCGAGAAGTCGAATAAAATATAGAAGTGGGAGCCGAAGTTTTTTATATATATATATATTTTTTTATTATTATTATTTTTTTTAATCTGATAAACCCACCGAAATGGTTGTGGGCTATATCGGGACACTTCAGTGTGAGACGCAGCGCTTTCGAGCTTTACCACACCAGTCTCCGCCCCTACATGCGATAGATTCCCTTCTAGGTCTCAACCATTGTAAATCCCATATGTTACATAATATTACCTCCTGTCCTGTTGGAATAGTACCTAGTAGTTTAGTGTTATGTAATTCCAGTATCCACCATGCACCCAAATTATCAGTACGTCTGGACCCTAGGTCACACGAATGTCAAACCGATGGCACTCAAACGCATTCTACATGAGTACCCAGACCCCAATTGTGCTGCACAACTTGTTCAAGGCTTAAAATAGCTTTAGGTTACAATACATGGGCACGAAAAACCGCACCACAGCAAAAAACCTATATTTGTAACTCGGACAAACTCATAAAAGAATGGGAACTGGGCCGAATAGTAGGCCCTGTCCTACCCGCCCCATTGATAACCGTTGTATCTCGCCGCAGGGTCTCCCCCACCAAAGCAGACGGGGATTGCCGCAAGATATCCCACTTACATGTATACCCAGTGTCGTGTGTCTTACTTTGTCAAATAAAGTAGACACTCCATTAACTACGCTGTGAAACGAACAGATTTGAACTGAACACTGAACTGATTTATTCTACATATCACAACAATATATATATACGCACAACTACATAACATGTGACGCGTTACCTATGACACACTTCCTATACAAGGAATCGCGTGACATAGCGAGGGATTGGTTTGGCGGTTTGAGGAATATTAGAATCGAAAGAAATCGGCCGTTAGGAAAGCCATCTGTGGCTAAAAGTAATAAATACGGAAAGTAACTTGTGTCCAGGACAATTAACGACAAACAGGAAGGAGTCTACTAGGTATAAAATTGGCTAATTAGGAAAACTTACGATTGAACGTACAGTTGCTTGTGGCTGGGCCAACAGGAAGCTGGAGAGAAAGAACAAACCGCGCTACCATCGGACTTGGTAGGAACTAACTAGGAGTTGGATATGAAGGATGAAGGGGTGTCTAATGTTATTTGCCCAAATAATAGGATTTATGTCAGAGTGCCATAAATCTCATTATTATAATGGTGACAGCTGATCTTAAAATAATATCGTTGAATTGCAGAGAGCTGGGCGTCCATGAAAAACGAAAGGATTTTTTTAATCATTTAGGAGGAAAACAATGTCCCTTTATTGCCTAGAGAACACACCTTTTACTACGAGAGAAGAAAACATTGACAGATCAATGTGGAGATATGTTTTTCAATTTAAATGCCGCAAACTTCCGTGGAGTGGCGATCCTCTTTAATAATACTTTTGAATATAAACTACACAACATTAGGCAAGACTACAATGGTAATAAACTAATTTTGGATAATACTGTTAATGAGACAAGAATAACGTTAATTAATATCATTGTCCAACTAGGGCTCGCCGTCTTTTTTGAAAAAAATAAAACAATATATCCAAGATATAGGAAATTTCTCTGTAATTTGGGGAGGCGATTTTAATTTTGTTCTCGATCAGTCTACGGACACGCTTAATTACCGACAGGTTAATAACCCCAGGTCAGGGATTAAGCTCCTGGAGATTTGTACAGAATTGTCTAGTGCTGATATTTGGCGGGAGCGAACTGAACCCCAAAAATTAAGAATACACTTGGGGAGGTGGAAGTAAACGATCCGGACTAGAGTATTTTATAATTTCTGAAAAACTTTTAGCATAATAGAATTTGGTTACCGGTCCGATCATTCAATGGAGACGTTGTTTTAAGTGCTACTTCCAGCTTTTTTGAAAAAGTATAGGCCTTGATAGGGGAATATTTAAACAAATATAATCAACTTGCCGAGCTGGGGTAGAATAAGTTATGAGTGTTATTACCAGGTCGAGAGCAAAATGGATTGAAGAGGGTAATATTCTCTTCATTTGGAAAAAAGGCATTGCAGAAATAAATGAAAAGTTGACTAAACCAATAGTGAAGCAGAGGTTACGCACAATACAAGACTTTTTATGAAAATCTATCGAAATACACACATTCTAAAAATACTGCTTTAGAAAGTTTTCTTGAAAAAGTGTGTGTCTTCAAACTGATTGAGACAGAAAAAAGGTCTTATTACATATCAAGAAGTCACACCATGCTTGAAAAAATGAATATCAACAAGAGCCAGACTCCGATGGTTTGTCAATGGACTTTCTGAATTTTTTTGGCTGACATTGGACATTTTGTCGTTCGCTCACTTATACTGGTTTTGCTGTTAGTCTGCTATCACCAACACAGAAAGAAGGAGTGATTATATGCATCCCTAAAATAGCAGATAAAAACAATGATATTATTTAAAAACTCGAATCCCATACCCTTACTCATTGTGACATACATGTATAAACTGGATTTTTCTGATATGGCTGCACGGGTAAAATCCGTTTTGGGAAAAATAATCAGTAAGGACCAGAAAGGTTTATTTCTGGATTTCTCGTGCTATGTGATTTATTATTTCATGCCCTGTCAGCTCATAGCCAGCATTGCTCTTACTGATCGATTTTGAGAAAGCGCTTGATTCATTGTCATGGAATTTTATTAAAAAAACTTTACCTTTCCTTAATTTTGGTTGGTCGATCCGAAGGCGGGTAAAAGTCTTTTGTGGTAATTTTATTTCGTGTGTTGTCGTAAATGGTCAACCGTCTTCCTGGCTTGATATTTCACGTGGCTGCAGACAAGATGACTCTTTGTCCCCTATATTTTGATATTGTGATGTATTTAATCAAGAATAAAAATATTGCTTGTGTAGTTGCAGGAAATAAGGAATTTCGCACTATCCTGAAGAGACATCAATTACTTTGGATAAGATTAACTTGTCATTGCCTAGCGTATTGATTGTATTACATCTGTTTGTTTGCTAGTGTCTCCGGTCTCCAAGTGAATGTGGATAAAACAAAAGCCATATAGTTTGGAACTAAAAGTGGTAGTGATGACGTGAAAAAATATGCCTCGGACAAAGAATCTTTTAAATTTTTGAGTTGGATTTTGACACTCAATGTATTGGATAGTATGACTCATAACACCTTCACTGCAAGGATGACTGAGATTAAGTCATTATTAAAAAGTAGGAGTCGACGAAATTTCACGCTGTCTGGTAGGGTAATTGTAATTAAAATGCTAGTTATTTCTAAGCTTCGTTTTTGTTGTCAAGTTTATCAAATCCAACAGTAAAAGTTTTGTAGTAATTTAATACGATATTCTATAGATTTGTATGGCAGGCTCGTAATGATAACCCGCCATGCCCGTAGATATCTTGAAAGCGTTGCATTTAAAATGGTCAGTTACTATACTTACTCTACCCATTCTTTAAGAATTTTGCTTTATTTGGAAAAGACTGTATTAAGTCAAAGTTAACTGTAATTGATAATTCCTATGGGGGAGACATATTTGGAAGTATGACATCTTTCTATAAGAAAATAATTGTTGCGAATATAGAAGACGTTTTGAATCAACCTTTTGGTTTAATGGTTGGGATCAGAGACAGAAGTGTTTTTCGCAAATCTTGGTTTGTAAAAGGCTTTAAATTTATCAGAGATATGTACAACTCTCATGGCGATTTCGTTAGTTTACACCACATGACAAATGTGTTCGATGTAAAAACCAATATTCTAGATTATTATGGTGTTGTTTCTTTTCTAACAAGGTTTCAATAAAATCTATTTCATATTAGAATTAATAGTGTTAATGCCTACTCTCATTGCATGCTTTTAGCAATTACACACTTACCGAAAAATGTGAAAAGTTGAAGAAATGTTTGACCTATATTTAACGACATTAGGTAACCTTCAAAGTCAGAGTAAAAATGCAAAATAGATTTAGATTGGAAGAAAATATACGAATTGTCTTATGACATTACAAAGGATCCCAACAACAGATGGTTCCAATTTAGAACAAGATTATTGCAACAAATACTTCTTAGTCAAAACCCAAGTTCGGGATTCTGATTTATGTTCCTTGTGTAACAAAGCTCCAGAGACGTTTTCACGTTTTTGGAAATGTCGCCCTGTACAAGATTTTTGGAAAGAATTCCGAAAACTACTTTAAACGTCAAGTATCTCACTCACCTTCCCAACTGTCTCCCTTACAAAGGCGTTATTCTTGGACCTGATGAGACACATGATTTTTTATTTAACATTTTGCTAATACCAGTCAAACAGAACATTTGCAAAGAAAGATATCACAAAAATATACTGAATATTCACAAGTGTGTTACATATAGTTATGAGTACTATAGTAAAGAAAAACTAATTTGATGTAAAAAGTTTGTGTAAGACAGCTTCTCTAGAAAATGAGAAAAATTTATTGTTCACGTTAACTCCGTGGAGCAGTTGTATACTTTATATGAGGTACTACAATGGTCTCCCTGCAGTTGTGCATGCGTGAATGGATCTATGACTTAGTTTTTGTTCTTGTTCATTAATGCTAATAAATATCTGAAAAATATATTTGAATCACCTCTAGAGGTGCTGAATTTATACACCTGAGTGCTGCTTTACACATGGGTGTACTTACATTGACATGTGTATGACAAAAATCAGTCGGATGTTAACGCCATCATGAAAAGTGAATAGGCCTTTTGCAAATTTATAACAATAACGCGAGATTATGTGAGAATTGACTGTGACGTCACGGGAAGTGGGGAAAAAGCTAGTCGTTTGGCCATTTGCCATTTGCAGAGTGTATTCTGTTATTTTCTTCGAGTTTTTAGCCGTTTAGTTCAAAAATGCCAAACAAGTAATGCTGTTATGACAAATGAAATTCAGATTCACACTAAAATACGTTCTATTGCGTTCCGTGCTAATTTCGTCCAGTGCATTTTGAACGGGCGATAGGCGAAATCTGATCAGTGATTAAGTTTTCACCTCATTAAAATACATTGTACATTCTACACGTAATATTATCACCTAAACTTCGCTTACTTCTTCAATGATTCTTTCTGATTCCAAGCATATCTTCGATGAAGCCTAGCTACGGGAATTAATGTGACTTTGGCGAAGAATTCCAACTCCACCTTGTGGTTACTGTTACAACTTTGACCGCGCGCGCGATAATCAAAAAGGATTTCAACTGAATCCGGTGAGTATGAGGCAAAGGCTAGCGCGAGACTGAGTTAAGCACGAGACATGGCGCGTGACCTGGCGTGTGACACTTGCAAAATAGCATGTGAAAAAATATCAAGTGAAATTTGTAAGATTTGTTTCCCTGGGACTTTTTGTTCGTCAACAGGCGTGATTTCACGTAATTTCCTCAGAATGACAATAAGTGAGAGAAACGCGAGCGAACCGCGAGGTTCTCATGGATATGTTCAAGTTATTTGTAGACTAAAGTGTGTCCAGATTCAGGGTATGCGTTAATTATAACTCCATGTGTAAATCTGCATGCTCATTTGATTTTATTAGCTGTATTTTGAAGTGAGTAACTTTTTATGGGGATACACTATCGCCCCTGCATGCTTGAGGCATTCAGGCCTAGACCGGGTTGAGTTCAAATTTCATCGCCCTCTTCGCACAACATAACAAAGTCACATTTTCTTCGTCCATTCACAGTTATTCCAACATCCATCTACCACCTCTTAAGTTGTGTTAACGTTTTCAGCGTAAAAATCACCATAAGAACTCCAGTAAGATTTAGCGTGTGTAGCAAAGACTCGGGGCAAAACAAGAGCAATATGGCTGGTTGTGCCCCACTTCTGGTGAGGTCACATTAACTAACAAGAAACTGGCAAGTGAGCTATTAAAAGGATAGTTATAAACCCCTATGACCCCCTCGACCCATTACCCACTCGACCCACAAGCCCTCGAACCCACGGCCCAAATTTTATGACGCTCTGACATAAATGCTAGTATTTGGGCAAATACCATTATACAGCCCTTAATGCTTCATATCCAACTCCTAGTTAGTTACTACCAAGTCCGATGGTAGCGCTGTCTGTTCTTTCTCTCCAGCATCCTGTTTGCCCAGCCTCAAGCAACAGTACATTCACTTGTAGGTTTTCCTAATTAGACAATTTTATACCTCTCCCATCCTCCCTTCCCTGGGTACTACAATATCTCAAGTAAATCGGTTGATACCTTTCCCAAGCTCCCTCCCTACTGTTGGTTATTGGTGTTTTTACAGTCACTGCTGGTACCTTCTTTAAGCCCGGAGCGTGTTACAGTCTTGTAAAAACCGACGTCATTGGCTAGCGACCCTGGTCACAGCTCTCGGCACATACTGAGCCACAACACCACGTTCCTTACGATATCTTTCTTTATCACTCCGGCTGGTCTGCTCACTCCGCTTGTCCGAAACCTGCTTTGCAGGTTATGAAAGCCCGGCTGGCTGTTTCGTGTACCCACTTGGTACTTTATATGATATTTGCCCATTTGGCAGTTTGTACCCACTTTGTACTTGTTATTGAATTTGCCGTTTTGCTCGACCCAGTTAGTAGCAATCGGTCAATACCCATTTGGTATTACATGTATGTACCAAATTGGTACTATGCTAAGCTGTGCCACTTAGTATCCGATGTCCAATTACACTTTGGGTATCGGAAATGTGTGTGTTATCTCTCGTAGTTAAGGAGCCCAACTGGTTCTTTCTGTGAAATATTTATTTGTAGAGTTGTGTCCCTGAAATTTCCAATACAACTTGAAATATATATTATTCTTGTTGTTTTATTTGTCACCAATAATAAAAAAGGAATGTATGTACATTCAAGTTAACTCTCTCTGGAAGTCGCTCGTGGAAGTATTTCCGTAACAACGATAGCGCGCTCATAATGCACTATTTCAGATCACGTTCTCACGCCACTTTCTTTTTTTAATCACCAGATTTGCGCCAGAGCAGACTCGCGTGTAGGTATGTCTTATGGGAAAAATCTCAAAAACACCTTTATTGTTACAGGTCGTGGGTCAGTATTTTTAAGATGAATATAGATGGAACTGTTGCTTGAAAATATACTTGATCGCACTCCGCGTCTCTCTGGAATCTTGTGGACAATTGCGAAATTTATGTTTATTAGGAGTATGAATAAGTAACTTCAAAGTTTCACTGTAGGTACTAAATTTCATTTTCCATTCGTCTGGTAGAGGACAAGTTGTAGATGTAAGTTCTATTTTTTCAAATAATATATATTGATTTTTATTGAAATCAGAAGACCTTAGGCTATCCATGAGTTAATTTTATGTTTTATTTGTTGACTCGGGTGCCTGTGTAGGGGAAATGTTTTGATGTAACTTAATGATGACATTTGATATCGTTGAATATTTCGTGTCGGTTTGAGGGCGGTCATTGACTTAAAATATGAGTCTAAATCAATGCCTTGAGTTCATTAAAAATTCGCGCTCCTTGCTATACATGTACACTTGTGTTCTGACTTGTTTTTGGGAATTGTGGTTAGTAAATGACATTTGTGGAGATAAACCTAGGAAAGTGGTCAGATATGCTGGAATAAATCGACTATCGCTAGAAAATTTGGGGTTTTCCCGTAGCTGCACAATAAATATGACCTGTTAGAGATGCCGTCAAGTCGTTGGGCTTCGTAGGGTTAGTGATTACTTGGTTTTAGGTGCAGGCTGAATAGCGCATCGACGAAATTTTAAAATTGACGGTTATTGATATTTTATAAATCAGTGTTAGGATATCCAGCAAGTAAAACATGGTCAATAAGACCAGTTCTACAGCGGTAAATTTGAAATTGACCCCCTTTTACAGTGCGCGTAACGAGTACCAGGGAGGGGTATCGACTTATACATGCATGTTCATATTGATCTAACTTCTGCGCCCTCACTGTCCAACTATAGTAGCCTCGTTTTTGCATATAAATGCATACAGGTACAAAATAGCAATGGGCAATAGTCGAATGTAACGTGGCCGTACATGTATGTTGCGAACCAGTTTTATGCCCTTTACTCAGTGGAGAAAACTGCTTCTCAAAATTTGAACTCGTTATATCCAACGAGCATTACCTTACTACATCGGAATGTTATGCTAACCTCCTCACAATTTGCAAAATATTATGACGTAGATTTGTTCTACATTGTACGAAATCATATTACATGGAGATGATTGACTGCTTCAATTTTCAGCATTCTGAATGTGTGTTAGATTGGCATCATGATTGACTCTGCTTGATTTTTGCCTACTGAGCATGGCGTTCAATCCGAAAAATATGGCATCAGTAAATGTTAGAATAGAAACGCCACACCAAAACCCCAAATGGCCTCCGATTTCCGACAGCAAGCTCCACGTCCAATTGCGATACTTAGGCGTCTCGGCAATCACTTCCAGTTCGTCGTTATTGAAGAAAACACTCACTTGNAGTGTATTTGGACAGCTCCTCATAGGCAACGGATGAAGTCTTATTTTCAACATACTTCCTATAAAATGCCGCCGGTGAGTAGTCGTTGGGCCAAATTGACGCAGATTGGGTTAACCTAAAGCTGTATTCTTCACAAGCTTCCTGGCAGTCGCAGTGTTGGTGGTGCTTCAATTTGAATTCGGTCTTTGCACTCAACATACAATCTACTTGGCTCGACCACTTTTCGTAAGTACAATTTTCGATAGCCGTAACATTGCCGCAGAACGGCACTAAAGGGTACTGGTGGATCGGCAGATCGGAATCTTTGCAATGACATCTATCGACCACTTGCGACTGTTCACAAACACGGAGACAATTTCCTTTAGAATTAGAATGTTTTTTCTCTGTACAATTAGATTCAAACGGGGGGCCAAGTCGCCTTGTTTTGACAGGGTGAACCGAAATGGACGTGGAAAATCCAGGGGCTATTTTTAGGGAATTCACGGACGGATTTACAAACTCTCCTTCATTATGCACAATTACTCTGAGCCCGTGAGAGTTAGCATCTATCAAAGGGGGATACGTCACTGACTCGTCAATCTGTTGTTCGAAACTTAAATTATAAGTGTAAGAATAAAGGATAAGCGAGAGTCCGTTTTCGTCTCCAGTTTTCTTCATACCATTGTCGTCCATGTTGAACGTAAAACATCGTCCGTAATAAGGATTCAAAAACTCAGATATTTTGCTCACATTGCACTTTTTACTGTCATAGTTGCAATCAATTATAACATCATCCATTTTCCACATGTAGTCACCAATTCCGTCAACGTTATCGTAAAAAATCGGAAAACCTCCATATTTCTTATTTTTTTCGGAGTACTTTCCATAGTCATGCGATAGACACTTAGTGATGACAGATGAACATTTTGCGGCAACAATATCCAACTGTTCCAATGTGGCGGGAGCCATATTGCACACTGAAACGCTGGGGAACGGCTTGTCAGCTGTGTATATCTTCGCCCCCGTTTGGTGGTATGGATAACTGTAGTAGCTTTTGATAGACAACACCACATTGACTGTTGCTGTTGTGAGACTGCAGAGAAGCAGCACTACCTAGAAGGGCAAATCACGTCAAATTTAAGTCTTTCTAGTGACAGTTAGTCAAGCCAAAGCCGTAAACTTCGAACAGGAATACCGTGAAGACAAATCGCCCCCATTGGCGTGATCTCAATGTACATCTACAAATTTGTGGAGTATACATGTAATGTTACAGGCGACCATTTTAGTGGAAGAAACCGGCACTGCAACAACTGTGGAGACAAAAAATGCCGTTGCGTGTGTTTCTTGGTGATTTGTTGGCGATTAAGCGATATAATCTTCGTAACAATACTGGTTAGTTCTAAACAATATTAAATTACAGATTAAGTTGTGCTAAAAAAGGTAAAGTACAACTTACGAAATTTACTGCAATTAAGATTTTTGACATTGCAGTGCAGCATGACTATCTCTTATTGGATTGATAAGTGTTTGGCGCTACAAATACCATCTCGCCCTCTATCGACAGTTATAGGCACCTTCAGACCACTGCTTTGCTTCCAGACGTATTAAAAGAGGGTTCCAGTCGCCGGTTGCATGAAACAGTCCCGAATAGGGACTCAACTAAGGTCCCCAAATCTACTGCGTAATTGTGGACATGTGAAAACATCGATTGCACTTTCTTGTATTGTTTTAGTTTAATTTCTAAGTAAACTTTTGACTTTGATACAAATCGAGAGTGATTTTGATTTGTCAATTATCGAAAATATTTTGGAATTTTTTCATGCAACATCCCTGGACTGAATGCCCATTAATTTTCAATGAACACTGGGCTCAATGTGTAGTTATATTGTTAGAACGTGTCAGTTATCAAAGAGGAGCTCATAATGAAGATGAAATGATAGATATATGTACTTAAGTGATGTTATCTGCCTCAATAGTTGTCAGGCTTCTATGCAGTCTGACGTCCTGTCGCCCCTTCTTCGTAACAGCTGAGCCAGGATCCTCCTCCTCTCGCCGAACACCAACTAGTTGAAGGCGTAGCTTGATGTCGTCAGATGGCATCCAACTTCCTTGGCTCGTTTCGGCCCTAAACCATAACGGTCTCCACTGGTGGGTCCACAGTGGCGGCCAACCCACTGTGCATCACTGAGGCCTCCAACTTCTTTCATTCCGACGATACCACAGCCAAAAATATGTCCTCTCAGATGCCCCTCCCAGTCTTCTCACTGCAGCTTTCTTCCTTCCCCCTGGAAACACCGAGCCTCTCCAGCAACCACCATACAGATCTTGCAGGGAATCATCTACATCCCGCTTCTGCAAGACACAACCACGTCCGCCAGCCCCGAGCTCTGCATGTCCGGGTCAGTTCGCTATACTTAGATAACTTGTTCTCATGGGCCTCTTCGCAACCTTCCTCCCAAGGCACCGTAAGCTCTATAATCACTATCCACTGATGAATATCCGACCACAGAATGATGTCAGGCGCAGTGATGTTTCAACAATACTCGGAAACACAAGCTGTCTTCCAAGATTACTCTC
Organism: Phoronis australis; assembly: GCA_002633005.1. Lineage (NCBI taxonomy): Eukaryota > Metazoa > Phoronida > Phoronidae > Phoronis > Phoronis australis. Next base: position 272,267 of record NMRA01000398.1, on the reverse strand, counting down.
AATTCCCAGCTTACTCCATACAGTATGCAAGGCTGCTGACGCGATTTCTTCCGTATCTCACCTGCCCTGACACATTGAATGTGTTGGCTGCTTGACCTAGGCTGCGTTGCTCTTGTCTTACGCTCACCATGTATAATGTCTGCATGGTTCTACAGTACTTGGTCGTGACGCCATCTGTATCGGCTCTGCTGCAGTGCCATCTTGCACCCTGATAATATATGGGCCAATGTACCTCTTCCTCCACACAAATGGCAGGCTGTGTCATCAACTAGGCCCCAGCAAAGAAGGTTCGAAGGCGATGGTAACACGTCGTAAACCGAGCGAATTAAAAACTGGACACGCATGGGCTCCATTCTTCACATTTCTGCCCACAATATCTTCATCTCTGGAAGAATCCACCTGGTCCATGCTCCCTGCTGGCTCAGTTGGACTGCCTTGGCTTTCCGGGCTTCCTCCTCTGCTGCTCTCACCTCAGCTTGGACCATCTCCCTCGGCTGCCTTTCACTCGCCTTCTGCAACTGTTGGAACTGAGATGTCCTCAACCCCTGGTGTCCTACGCAGGTGCTCCCGATTATATCTCTGATCTGTAACAAACTCTCCGCCTGGCTCACAGATATGTCTGCTGACCGCCGTCTACCTTATCTCGTCATGACACCTACAGTACCTTCCTCACCTTCGGATCTCCGGAGTCGCGTAATGTGAGTACCAGAATGCGCTTTCCTACCTTAAACTCCTCCGTAATTGGTGCTAGTGGCAGCTGAAGCTCTGTTGTCCTGCTATCAAGACCAACCTGTGCAAAGCTTTTTGGGACTCCCAACCACTTCCTCAGCAACTCGCTTACTGATCTCTCCAGGCACTCCACTGCCGATATCGGGATGTCATACAGCATATGACCCCACGTTGCTCAAGGTTACAGACCGTGCTCGTAAATCCCCGCTTTTTACTTGCCAGGAAGACCACTTTCCTCTATTCTCTTCAACAACTCTGTCACCTCGGTCTCCATCTGCCTGATGTTGTTCTTGTCGCACAGGAGATCACCGTACCATTTACCTAGGCACTTGATGGGGTTGTTAACAATCGATGGAATTTCTTGGCCTCGAATGGTCAAGGTGAATCTGTTGACCACTTTTCCACCTCTCATAATCAGAAGTCTCGAATACCTGGGCTTAAACTTCATACGAGCCCACGTTGCAACGTCCTGTAGTGCTGACAAAACCCACCGAGCTTGCACATGCGTCACCCTAGTTATTGCCAGTCGTCCATAATTGCTCAAATTACAGTTACCACGATATCGGATTCTAGCCTGGGACCCCTACAATCCCTTTTCCGGCCTTTATCAGAAAATTCATCCCCATGATGAACAGAGTAGGAGAGATGGTACATCCAGTTATTATGCCTCTTTCCAGCTTGATCCAGTCTGTAGTGATGGCACCTGCAGTAAACCTCAATTGGATTCCCCGAATATTTTACATCCATTAAGACACCAATACGCAAAAAGCCGTAGGGACCTTAGTTGAGTCCCTATTTGTAAATGTTTCATACAACCGGCCACTGGTTTTCAATTAAAACCAAGAACCCCGTTGTCCACTGCCCTCCCTTTCACCGTCTGTAAGTAGTGTCCTTTTCATTGCGGAGCTTAGACCAGTAGAGCGAGCCACATGTACGCAGCTCCGCAACGTCGGCAGCGTCATGTTACTGTAAGTTCCAGAATTTGTGACATACAATTTTTCGCATCTAGTCATTACTTAATTGACAATGATAACCACCCAACATTAAATGCAGGTTTATTATGCAGAAACATGTTACAATAACTTACCATTCCAACCCTTAACACTTTGCTATACTTGTCTTCAAAGATTAGAGACGCCCCGTGGCAGGAAGTTGTTCCACAGAACTCCGACAAATAGTCTACCTTATTCTTCATTTTCTTTTCGTCATTCATGTTGAAAAGTCCATTTCTCGGTACAACTAATGCTGCTATTCTCGTGTTTCTTGTCTGGTCCTCCTGATGAAACTTTGTTCGTGAGTCTTCATCGTTTGGTAGTTTTTATTTGATAGATTCAGTTTTATGTGGGTGTGTTGCGTGATTTTACGATCGTTACATATGTTTAAACATGTACCACTTGTAAAATGCATGGCGATTACTTAATGGAATTGTAAATATGGTGCGTATTTGTAGTTGAGCCTTTTTGACGTTCCTGACGCGGATGCCTAAGAGCAGCAATAAGTTTGCACGAGCGCACGACAACTGGTGACAACAGTCAAAGGGGTGTTGTTTACTTGTGGTCTGTATACTCGGGGGAGAGCGTCTGCCCTACCCCCCTCCCTCCATGCCGAACGACCAAATGGTTGACAGAGCTTACAATGATCGCATTTTGGACATGTGGACTTGTGAATTAGATCGTTTATGACTGGAATATTATCGGTTTTACTACCGGAAAACAAGCTTGATTCAGCTCAGCGGCAGGCCTCTATCCGTCGACTGCAGAGGTACAAGTAAACATCAGTCCTCGTTCAAAGTTGATGACCCCTAGGTTTGAGCTACAATTTCGAATCAAAGTCGAGATTTTGCGTATAGATTAGAACGTTTAGCTTTTGAGGCTGGGGTTAACAAGTTCAAACTAATATCAATCACGCAGCCGGGTATGTGTGACATGTAACAATACACATTTATTTTGAGTTGGTACAGCGGTGGAATGGAAAATGCCAACAATAATTTCGAAAGTGATAAAAAATTAAACCCCAGAACCGGAGCACAATGGGATTTAGAAACTTTTCCAAGCTCACTAGATCTTGAATTATCGCGAAATAAGACCGAGAGTTTTTTTGGAATCTGGAAGGGACAAACCATTACTCTCATCATGTGGGACCCCCACCCCTTCCAAGCGTAGATCTCCAGATAAAAAACGCATATAAAACAGGATAAGAATGGCCATGGAAGCCCTCATAAGGCCCCTCTTCAATATCAAAAGGTGCACCAACCACCCCCCTCAAGAGGTTCCCCAATATGCCAGAAGCTGTTACTATTTAGGATCACTTCGATATGTCTACAAACTTACCAAATATCTCCAAAACTATAGATTTCAACTCAAAAAATATATTTTTGAAATAAGAAAGCCTTCAGAATTTGCTATTTGACTTTTTGTCAATCTATTTCTAATTGGGTCACGTCACAATGTCCATTTATTTATATTAAGTGAAAAAAGAAAGTAACTTGGAGAAAAAATACAATATCAATTTCATGATAATATTTTCTAGTTTAAGTTTCATTGACATCTCAAAAATCATGTTGCAGCTTTCCAGAGTATCATGTTTTTGCACAAAAATCCTTTCTGATAGCAACCTCATTCAAAAGTCGAACATTATAAAATAATTCCTCACAACTTTTTGTAAAACAATGCATCAAGCATTATTAATATCTGAAGATTTTTCATGAGTCCAATAGACCGTATGGTGTTCCGAAGTTAGCCAAGTTTGAATCTTTTTCTTCTGGTCTTCACAACCTTAATAGGAAAAGGGTGGCAATTGTTCCATCACGGGCGGCCTCTGGACCCTCAAATTTTGCAACTCACATATTATTGCACTCGGAACATGTTTTTGTTGAATGAAAATACAAGTCGATTGTGACAATTGTCTCAACAGCCTGACCGAGAGTAGCCTGTAAGAAACTTGCTATTTAGATAGTTTCTATCAGTTATTCCTGGATTGTGATGTGCACGTACATGTAAAGTCTTAAGTCCAGGGTGACTTTAATGAAACGACCCGTGTGTCATCAGAGTATCGTAATTGGCATAGATTGATACATGCTAAGAAACAGGGAGAGAGGGGGCGAGTGAAGAGAGAGGGGCTGGTGGAAAGAGGGGGCGGGTGGGAAGAGAAAGGAGGTGTAATGCATTTATTACCCAATAATATTAGTTGGATGTACCTGTATAGCAGTAGTAATGTAGTCATAAAGGATATCATATTAAGCAATTTTTACAATAATTTTAGATGTAAGAAAGTGCATGTGAAGAGATGGGTCTGTAGTTGTTAATATTGTGTTCATCCAAGTAATGTGTTTGTATGTAGACACAACTTTGGCAATTTTAAAGCAGTGTCAAAACATGGATTGATGATTGCGGTGAGTAATTTTATGATGACTTGAGTAATCAGTTATATGCGTTTGATGGAAATGTTGCGAGTGAAGTCCTCGACATGATATTCCTAGGGCGTTGGAAATTTCTTTTCATTTCCTGTTTGATGTTTAATTTTTATTTGCGTTGGACGAGTAAAATTTAGAATGTGCGTGGACTGGTTATTGCTTCGTTAATAATTGGTCAATATTAAGAATGATTCCATATAAAAACCATATGAAAATGAAAAATCACTATACACTCAAAAATTCATACAGAACTAATACTTTGTGCATGTGTTGGGACGCTGGCCCAAAGTACACTGCTGCAATATTTGCACTCAATGACCTTTGGTTACCGAGATATGACCTATTTGGCTATAAAGTCATATTTTGCATTTTTTCATGTCAGTAAAACGGCATTTTTTGAACGGCAAAAAACAGACTTGGAAAACTGGTGACAAAGTTTGACATTGATGGTCATAAAGACTCATGTAAGGTTAGTAAGAAAATGAAATTTGCAACTCATAGGTACAATTAAATTTCCAGCAGGGGAGAAAACTCCAAGACCACTTTTCAGGCCAGTCACAAGTAGCAAGATGTTGCTTAAACTGCCTGTTATATCGGAATATATTTGAAGTTGAAATTCTCTTTGTAGACACTTCTAAGACTGAACGTTGATAATTGCTTTTAAAAAAACTTGTCTCGTATATATTTAGTTTTAAACGTGGCCCGCGAATTTGGGTATTTTTGTGATGTGGCCTTACTCTGACTGACAAGAGAGTTGAGGCTACTCTTTTAGTTTAGAGATATCACCTAAGGTATATGATCTAATATCAACAATGGAATATCACAAAATGTTAAATTTCACTTTTGAGACCCCAATTTTCTAAAACACTCCATTCTTCGTTTAACTTTACCAATAGCACTTTAGGGTTCGAGATTACATGCACTTCCTGTCACTGCAAAGAATATGGAGGAATTTCCTTCTTGTACATTTGGTCAATTTTCGTTACATACGTGTGATCGCGGAGGAAATGTGGCCTTCATTAGGTGTGTTAAAGACGTCAGAAGTCATCTGAGGTCGTGCAAAGTGCCACAGAAGTTTGAAACTACATCGGAATTACAGCTGATTCTTGCCAGAGCTGGAGATAGGAGGTTGGACTGGCAAACCAATGGAAATGCGTCGTTATATATTTTACACATCGACATGAGTTTGGACTTGGTTTTAGACAAAAACTGACGTGCTGTTATCACGAACACACAGAATATTGTCAGAGGGATAAACCAGGAACAAGCAAAGCAGGATCTGATGTCATCTCTCACCCCACACCAAGTTTTGGTTGTAATGGATTTTGCAATGAAGTTCATACCCATCAGTTTCCGTGAAGCACAGTCCGACTGGTTTGGTAAAAAGGATGTCATGGCACGTGGCGGCTTGTATCACAAAGAAAGGTGAAAGCCATCAGGTAAAAATAAATCCTCAATTAGTATTCAAGGTGTTACAAAGTAATTCTCAGATGTGCTCAATATTAAACAGAAAGCCAGTGATGAACAATGTTGTTGCCTTTACCTCTTTTTAGTATATTGATTTACTGTAACAGTACAAGATACAGGGAGTGTGCACTTAATATCTAGTCTTTTTCTTGCCATTTCCCAACAAAAGCTTGACAGTGATGCATTATTTTTCTCTTAGTAGATTTTGCACACAAGCCTTCATTTTAACTGAAGCCATTTTGTACTTATGGATGATTTTCATATCTTTGTGAAGGGGAAATTTCCCCCCTCCCTAGAAATGTTTTGAAGGAGCTACTGATATAATAACCGTGTTGAGACGAACCATGTTTGAAGTTGAGTGGCGTGATTGCGGTTTAGGTGGTAATAAGATATAATAAGGTAGTTCTTTAAACTAGCTGACCTATTTGAGTTACATAATTATTGTATTTCAGGTACATACTTACATCCATACTCTAGATGCCTGCAAGCAAGACTTTTTCACTGTTTGCTGTTTAACGCTAGATGTGCTAAGGCAGGTGAAAGCTAGGGATCCACAAATAACGGAAGCTTTCCTACGCTCCGACAATGCCAATTGTTACCATTCAGCCGCCCTTCTGATTCATTTGTTCTACATATCTGGTAACACCGGCATCTCCATTCTGCGCTACGACTTCAGTGAAAGTAAGAAGGGAAAAGACATCTGTGACAGGAAAATCGCAACCTTGAAGGCCCATGCCAAGTACTTCGTCAATGAAGGCAATAACGTTCAAAATGCAGTCGACCTGAAACATGCGCTAGAGTCTAGAGGAGATGTCAAAGGCTGTTAGGTGTCGTCCTGTAGTGTGAATGCCCCAAAGGTCCTTCCCAAGCACAGTATCCCAGGGATACGTTTGCTGACAAACTTTGAGTATTCCGCAGATGGCATTCGAGCGTGGAAGGCCCATAGATTAGGGGAGGGAAAACTTGTCATCAACAAGTCACGTAAACTGTTGCCTCTGAAAAGTCTTGACCTTGCCACACTCGAGTGTTTTACAACTCCAAGTGTTGAGTCGGGGCAGGTATCCCGTGAACGTCATACGAAGTTCACATGCACACACTATGGGTGCTCGAAATCTTTTCCTACAGATGCTGAGCTAAGTGAGCACTTAGATGTTGGTGCTCATTCATCATCCCTCCAGAACGAGACTCAGTTCGACCACATTTCAAGACAATCTGAGATTTTATCCACTACCACAGCTGTATCATCACCTGAGTTGTCCGCCGTTTACGTTGTTGATGAAATCGCCACAGGATAGGGCCCTGAAAAGTACTAGAAAAGCGGTCCGCTTCTCTGGGAAGGTAAAGACTTAACTCAGTGATATATTTTCTGAAGGTGAACACTCAGGCAGAAAACAACAGCCAGCTGAGGTTGTGAAAAGATGATGCGAGGAGCCAGGAATAAGCAAAGAAAAGTTTTCTCCTCTGAAGAGTGGCTGTCGGAGTAGCAGATTGCTGTATTTTTCCCGTATGGTTGCCGCGTCTCGATTCGGAAATATTCAGAATATTGAAGATGCTGATGCTGCTGCTGCCCACGAGTTTGCCTCAATGAATGAGTTGGAGCTTGAAGTCATGAATGAGTTATCATCATAAACTGTGGGAAATCATGAACATGTTTTAGTTGTTGTCTATTCTTACGATATTGTTGTGGTCATCATTATCGTAGCTAGGGGACTGGGGTCCACACTGGGTGAAATTGGAAAAAATGGAATATGACGCGAATTAGGGGCTTCCATGGGGGAGAGGTTTGAGTGCTGGCCGTTTGGGGAAAATAATCTAAGCCACTGATGGTCAACATTGAAATCTTCTGTCACTTTTTACTAGCGTTTTTTGTTTGATGTTCACTTTGAGACTCGTAAAGCATACTTTTTACATGATTGATTCTCTTGAAAGTACTGAGATTTTTAAAGGAGTGATTATCTAGTTTTGAGAAACGTCTACCTTAGACATGTGTACTGAGCAAAATAAAAAAACTTTGTGTTTCAGTGGCTCTTGTTTTCTTCAAACAAAATACAGTTTTTTGAAGTGTTGTGTAGAAATGCATCATACACTAAACCTAGCATACCTACAAGAAACTGTGGTTTTGAGTCCGCCGCATGAACGGAATTTACCTTTTGTGAAACTTTTAGCTGGTAAGTCGCAACAACATCCAATTGCTTAAATACTGGTTTGGAAAGCCGGTTTCTTGGATATCACTGAAAGTATTATGTTTTCAATCGTAAATATCCGTACCTGTTATTTTTCTGAAATTGCAAATTCCACTGGCGCACTGCCACCATGCTCGGTCGCTTTTGTGTAGTACAAGAAGCATTGCGTGACACTTTGTATGTCCAATAACACGACACTTCTGCTCGTATCCACCGTCCTCTTTTCACGTGTGATCTCGAAGATCTTGATTAGTTTTTGTATGAACTTTGCTAATGGTTTTAGAGGACTTTTTCATGCGCATATACAGGGATTTGTCCAGGAGGTCTGAAATGAACCAGCATGCACTGCAGGCAGTGCGTGGGATTCTTAGTCAGTTACGGTGTTTGAAAACTGGCCAAGCAATGGGTAATGGGCACCCTTAATAAGAATAAAACCTGCTTTTCTGAAGTATGAGATGGTGATGAGATTGTATTATTAACTCATAAGTACATCAAAATTGACTTTTTTGATTTCTGTAATCCTATAACAAATTTTTTTTTTTGCACCAGCAAAACTGAAAATCCGCGAAGAAAAAATCTCTCATACAGCTTCCCATGATCTCCTTCGTCACTAATGTAGCAAAACGAATGATATTTGTTCTATTTGGCATTTTGGTAGATAGATAATTGCACAATCGAGTAGCGCCTCCTAGAGTCTTTTAATCAAACTGACAGTCACAGATTGGCAGAAAAGTGTGTGAGTTATGTAAAAAACTGACATCACAAAAACTATGAAAGAGACAATATTTTTTATTCTTGCGTTGGGATGAACAAAGACAGCAGTAACAGATGGAAGTTAACTCATGTTCCAAAAAATCCGATATAGATTTGGGAGAGTGATAAAAATGCGTAAAAATGGCCTTAATAATAAGCAGTGAAAATGACATTTTGTAGGCTAAAATGGGAGGACATAAAAATCAAAAAATCCATCCGAACTACTTTTTCTTGTACGTTATTCTTTCTTCTTTCTGCTATATAGTTATTTTTTCTATAGCGTGAAGCGATGATGTGTTGTTGCTGACAAAAAGTCACCTACTTCCAAGTACTATTATTTGCTATTTTTCGGAAAAAGTACAAAGTGGTCGTAAAAAGGGTTAAAAAAAACTCGGAAACTCTTAAAAATTCAGGCTCAGGTTTCTTTTAACAAGGCCAGCTGATATGCTAAGTTTCAACAAAATTGGTGATTTGCATATATAGCCCACCATCTGGTTTTTATATGGAATTGCTCTTAAATGAAGAACTTGTTAACTTCATGAGTTCTTGATGTGATTGATGTCAGAAATTTGGCCCTCACACTTCAGAATTGCTGGAAAAGGTTAAGGTATGTAACTATGAAAGAATCACAATCTACTATCTAGAAATAGAAACGACGCCTCTTTGAAGCACTAAGACTATTGCTTCGTTGTGTTACTGCTGTTTACACAACGAGAAACAGGATGTTGAAAATTGGCCCGTGTCCTCTAAAGGGTTATCATTTCCGCAGCAGTGTTAGATGTGGGGACAAAAACTCATCTTTGTCTTTGACACATAGCGGAACCAAATCAATGTCAAACTATGAACAACACGTAGTGTCACAAGGTCAATTGTCTCCCCTGTAGAAATTGTTGAACTGAAGCCAAGGTAGCAGTCGATGTCATCGATATCAGTAATCGGTTTATAATACAAACTTATTATTGTATATGAGAAGTCTTAAATATGTATCACTATCGATAGTGATGTCAAACTGATATCAGAATGTAGCACATTTATTTACAATCAGTCAGTCCGTTGCTGTTCCATTACCTCGTGTAAGCCGGTCTGAAAAACATAATAGTGACCGCGATAAAACTAAATAGTAGGATAACATTGAATGCAGTAGAATAATTCTATTTGCACTATTATGTCGGTTAAAATACAACCACAGAATGAATAAGGAATAGCAAAGTAACTTAAATTTTAATTACTTAACAGTTTCTTTGGTGTAACATCTCTCTGTGCGCATGCTTGTATTTGTGCGTTTGAGTGGAAGTGTGTGTGTGTCTTTGTGTGTGTGTGTGTCGTGTGTGATTGTGTTTGTATGTTTGTTTGTTGTTATGTGTACTTGTAATTAGATCGTTCAATATTATATCTGTTATATTGCTACACCGGAAAAATTGTCCGTTGCAATTTTTATATCTGTAACGATCCTCTTTACATTCACTGCACTTATATATCTTTGCCATCCTTCGTACAATGTGTTTGATTTACGGAAGTAACAGTGTCGCCTCTTGTATTATTCTTAAGATGAAATAAACAGCTTAAAAGACTGGATGCATGTTAAGTAATGTATATGTATTTCATTACATATATTGGTTTGATATCCGATCACTAAATGTACAACAGGCCTCGTGTTCGCATCTAAGTGAGCCAAGGTAACTTGATGGTCCGGCGAACTATATATCTTGCAGCATTGGTATGCTACATGTATGCTAACTTACAGTATTCTCAATTTCCAAAGTATATATAAACTTCGCTGTTCATGACTCTCTGCGAAGCTAAATGGCACGAACAAACAATATTTAGTGACCATGATTGGTTTCGTCATTTTTCAGCAATTTGAGCTTGTCCTAGATTAACGGACTAGTGACTTCGCGTGATTTTCGCCTATTGAGTATTACATTTAACCCGAAAAATAGAGCATCGGTCAATTTCAGAATGGAAACGCCGCACCAAAAGCCCAAATGACCTCCGATTTCTGACAACAAGCTCCACGTCCAATTGGGATACTTGGCTGTCTCGCTAATCACTTCGACTTCGTCATTATTGAAGTATACATTCACTTGCGCAAAGTGGCGATTAATTAATTTTTTGCTCAACATGAAATCAATACTGTATTTGGACATCTCCTTAAAAGGCAACGAACGAAGTCTTATTTTTTGACACCCGGCCTATAAAATGACGATGCTACATCGTTATTAGGCCAAACAGAGGCCGACTGGCTTAACTTAAAACTGTACTCTTCGCAAGCTTCCTGACAGTCACAGAACTTATGCTGACTTGCTTGGAACTCGTTCTTTGCTTTCAACATACAATCTATTTGGCTTGACCACTTTTCGTAGGTGCAATTGTCAATAGCCGTAATGTTACCACAAAACGGCACAAGGGGGTGGTGGTGTATCGGCAGATCTGAATCTTTGCAATGACATCTCTTGACCACGTACATGTAAGTCTGTTCGCAAGCGCGTAGACAATTTTGTTTCGAATATTTCTTCTCGGTACAATTAGACTGGAAAGGGGGACCAAGTCGCCGTGTTTTGACGGGATGAAGCGTAATGGAGAATCCAGGCGCTATTTTAAGGGAATTCACGGACGGATTTACAAACTCTCCTTCATTATGAACGATTACTCTGAGCCCGTGAGAGTTAAGATCTGTCAAAGTGCAATACTTAACCACCTTGTATTTCTGCTGTTCCAAACTTGAACTGTAAGAGTATAGGATTAGGGATTGTCCATTCTGATCCCCAGTTTTCTTCACACGACTGTCGTCCATGCTGAAGGCAAAGCATCGTCCGTAATAGGGATTTAAAAAATCCGTTATTTTGCTTTCGTTGCACTTTTTATTGTCATACTTGCAATCAATTAAAATATCCTCCATTTTCCCACGAGTAGTCACCTATTCTGTCAACGTTGTCGTAAAAAATTGGGAAGCCCCCATATTTATTGTTTTTTCAGAATACTTTCTAATGTCATCTAGTAGGCATTTCTTTAAGTCAGATATGAGATCCACGAGTACAGTTTCAAGTTGAGTCGATGTGGCGGCCGCCTTGTTGCACACCGAGACGCTGGGGAAGGGCTTGTCAGCTGTGTATACATGTATCTTCGACATCGTTTGGTGGTATGGGTAACTGTAGTAGCTTTTGATTGACAAAACCACATTGACTGCTGCTGTTGTGAGACTGCAGAGAAGCAGTACCACCTGGAAAGTGGAATTAAGTCAAGTTTAAGTCTTCCCGAACGATTCACAGTACATAAAGCTAGTTCGGGCATTAGGCGATAACTTTAAACTGGAACGCAAATTGTGTCTCATTGTACGCCGACGAATTTATCGGAGGTTTTTGTCACCGGTGGCCAAATTAATGGAAACGAGACGAGAAATGTGGTCGCAATGAATTATAGGTCTGAACGAGCAGAGGTGAAACACGAAATTTCTCTGTGTTACAGACTGCCAGCGAATTAATGAAACAATAATCTATTGTAGCCAAGCAAATTAATTTGAACCCATTTCAACCTTCTCATTAATTGATTCGAACCAATTTAAATCAGAACCTCTGAAGTTTATGTTACGTTGCGTTGACCCTAGGCTCCATTCAATGGGAACCTAAAGAGTGCTGTTGAGAAGCAGGAATTGCGAGGTCCTTGGCCATGATTTTACAATAAGTTCTCCCCATATCGTGTCTATTCAAAGTGGGATTCCCCATTTCCATCAAAACCCTTTGACATCATGCAGAAGTTAAGAACTCTTTCTGTGCGTCATCTTCAAGCTCCAACTCTCTTGAAGGAGTTTCCGGTTTGCAAGGGTAGACAAACACTGCGGAGTTTTTAGCAAAAGGCTTTGCAAACGTCGCGTGAACTATTGCAGTGTATGCGTGTTCGAACGAGCCCCCCCATTTGGCAAAGTGGGCAAAAAGGTTCAACTCAGAGAAAAAGAAACTCCGAAAATTGTAATGTTGCCAAAGACGACCTTGACAATGAACTAATCATTCCTGGTTACAGTGTAGCCTATCCCAGTAACATTGGCCGTGGCATTATCTTATTCACTAAAAACACACTCTCATTTAAATTATGTCCTATCTTAACTTGTCCTCAGTTATGCAACTGCTGGATCGAAATTTATTTCAATCACAGAAAATTTACTATGGGTTGTTTTATCGCTCACCTTCTCAATCTCCAACTGAAAGATAACTCTACTTCAAAGCCCTAGCCGATCAGTTAGCATTAGCGTTAGTATAATCATAAATGGTGATTTCAATGCCCGAAACTCTGCATGGTACAATGATGATCATGACCATACGGCCGGACTACAGTTGTTTGATATCTTATTGTCTAATGACTGCATACAGCTAATTAATGAACAAACCCGTTTCACCAACGTTTCTCGTTCGTGTATTGATCTCTGTATAACAAACAATTTCAGTATCAATGACTCATGTTCTGTACTACCTCCTGTTGGCAATTCTGATCACCACACAATCGAAACCAATCTAACACTTAAAAAAGTGGTTAAAGAACAACACATCACTCGAACCAATTGGAAATATGATCAAGTCCACACCGATAAATTGCGTCAGGATATCACCAACACTGACTGGGATTCCATATTGAACACTGGCGACATTGATGACACTGTTTCACTCTTCACTAGTACTCTCTATGAAATTTTAAAAAACAGCATCCCATCAACTGAAAAAATAATTAAACACAACAGCCAACCGAGGATCAACAATAGTGTTAAACGGGCAATCCGCACAAGAAACAGACTTCACAGCTCTTTCAGAAGATCTAGCAACACTATAATTTACAAAAGATACAAGGAGCAGTCTCGTCTAGTTGAAAATTTAGTAAATCAAGCCAAAGCTGATCACCGCCACAAGCTTTTTCAACAAATTAACAGCAAGAACTCCAAAGAATACTGGAACATCATCAATAAAATATGAGGCAGGCAACAACAATCCTCTTATCATGTCATCAACCATAATGGTAACCTAGCCTCAAGTAGTAGTGACAAGTGTGATTTGTTTCTAAAATTATTCACGAACAAAAGTCACATTACACCAACTGAAGTAGGTAACTTCCCTTTCTTCGTGAACGTTGTCTCAATCAACTGTATGACAACCCGGCTAATCAAACTGATGTCTGGAAGTTTCTCAATGAAACTGACCCCAATGAGAATGATGGCACAGCTTTAATAACCAGCAAGATGTTCAAAATGATTGCTAAAGAAATTACCACGCCCCTGACCAATCTGTTTAACAAACTTCTTCAGCTAGCTATATATCCGTCTTCTTGGAAACATGGAATTATGGTCCCTATACACAAAAAGGCTCCAAAACTGAAATTTCAAATTGTCGCCCAATAACTTTACTTAATACCCTGTGGGGGGAACAGCACCGTGGCACAACTTGTTGAAACAGTACATGAGATTCATTTACATTTTGAGAATTGTGAGAGTGTCAGGTCCATTTTTCTAGATATAGCTTCTGCTTTCGACTTTGTCCCTCACGACCTTCTACTTCACAAACTTCGATCCTATGGCATTACTGGTAATCTTTTAAACATGATCACCTCATATCTCTCCGAAAGAACGTATAGTGTTCGTGTCAACGTTATCACCTCCTGGATTTGTAATCGCAGGTGTACTGCAGGGTAGCGTATTGGGCCCTCTTCTCTTCTTGGTTTATATTAATGACCTTCCTGATAACCATGTAGCACATACCTTTATGCAGATGACACGGCGCTTTTTACCCCTTCGCAGGGAGCAGCCCCGAATGTTCCTTGCAGCTTCACCACGACTTAAATAAACTCAGCTATTGGTCACAAGAATGGAGAATGAATTTTAAACCATAAAAAGCGTTGACCTCACCTTCTCCAAATCTATAAATGCTCTCTTCCTTGTTGACCCGTCTTATGACCTTCAACTTAATGATGAAATCATTCCTAGAAAACAGTCGCACAGACATCTGGGTATACTGTTAGATGAAAAACTCTCATTGACCCATCACGTTTGGGAGCTCTTACAAAAAACTCAGGAACTAATTAACCCACTTAAGCTTGTCTCTCCTCATCTGAATTATACACATTTAGAAGTTTTGTTCAAATCCTTTATACTTCCACACATTGATTATTATGATATTATATATCAGTCTGCCAATACGGGTGCACTCCAACATTTGGAAAAATTACAATATCAAGCTGCCTTACTCATAACCGGAGCTTACAGGGGATCCAATAGTGTTAAGGTTTTAAATAGTCTCAAGTGGCCCAAACTGTCTACTCCACTCTTCACATGACCACATTTACTTTCAAGGTAATAAACAATTTCAACAACGTTTCTGTCAAAAAATAATTGATCTATATACTAGACAAGGCCATCGTTGTGATTTGAGATCCTCCATCCCATATGCATTTCCTCCGTCGTTCAGTCAGGCATTCAGAAGGTCTACAGTCATGATGTGCATCAACAACTGGAATTCTCTTCCAGTCTCTGTTAAGGAAAGCAAC